>CM031081.1:23766128-23780236 GCA_018257905.1 Gillenia trifoliata | reverse complement strand
GATGACAAAGTCTTTATTTTGTCAAAGTCAAAGGTTACTGATGAACAAATGATAACCCTCCTAATCTTCACAATAATGATACGACTAAAAGAGACAACTATTCTTCATGAATAACCTTCAACTTATACAAAATAAGGAATTTGTCATTCATTTCTTCTTTTAAATACGTTTAATATAGTGAATAGTCATATCCATACCAATCATCTCTATCAAACAACTCGTCAAATGTTAAGTCAATGCTTGTAACCACCAAAGAGAACAGAGAAAATGGTTAAGTCAATGTTAGAATTTAAAAAGACTTCTTGCATACTACTTTATGTTGTAGATAATATAAGCATGTGTTAAATGTGATTGTGTAAATCCTAGGTAGATATGGATTGGGATATTCTGTTATGTTAAAGATTAGAATCTTAATGTAATTGTACTTCTATTACTATAAATAAAGGCACCTAGCATGTGGAATATACACCACAATTCACCACAAGTTCTCTATTTTCTCTCTTTCTCTTTGCTTGCCGGACCCCTCCAGAAAATAGGCTACAACACGTTATCAGCACGCTCTTTTTCGCTGTGCTCAAGAGAATTATACCAGAGTTTTGGTCATCTTCAATCATGGGGAGTATTATTTTCAATCAATTTTACTTTGATTTATTTATTTTTATTGAATTAATATACTTGCTATTGATTCAATTTTTTCCTTTGTTATATTGTACGAGATTCAACGCATTGACGATGGAAATCCGGAGTTGAAGGCAATTTTGCAAACAAATTGTTCAACCATCATCATCAGCAATCCAAGTTCTTCTAAAACACGGTCTCGATTGTCGATATTTTGTCAGACTTGATTGCATGAACCTTCACCATGATGCATAACCCAATTTTCTGCGTTTAAAGAATTATTGATCTTCTACAAATATTGTGTTCGCATCTACATTTAATATATCTGTCATATATTAAGTGAATTGATGATCGTGTGAACGAAGGAAATATTAAGGGTTTTTTTTTTTCGCTTTTCTGCAAAAAACACAAAATTTTGTTTTTCTGAAAAAAAACAAATATTCTTTACTGAAATTTTTTTTTCCTTTTTTTGAAAAATAAAGAAAAAAAAAAAACCCTAATCGGAGCCGAGCCGATACGAGCCGTCGGCCAGAAGCCGAGCCCCCACCCCCGAGCCGAGCTGACATCAGCCTGCGCCGAGACGAGCTTGCGCTCAGCTTCAGCCGAGCCATGAGCCAGCCCGTTGGGTTTTCCCCTGCTCGACCCGCTCCACCAAGCTTGGCCTAACTGATAGGCCAGCCCGCGCCTCCAGGCCTGGTCGCTGCATGGGCCGGCCTGCTGCCTTGCTTTCCCCAGCCAGCCGTTGGGCCCAAGGACTTATGCAGCCCGTTCCTTCATATTTCCAGCCCACTGCTGGACTTTGGGCTTCCAGCCCACCTCACACAACCAGCCCCTGCTGGGCTAGGGTTTTTCAACCCATTTTTTTTTGCTGGCCAGCAGCCCAGCCTCTGTTGGTTGGGCCTGCAGCTCTAACCACGACCCACCAAAAATTATTTGGGTCATATTTTCACACCCCGAAGGTCCCATAGACCTATATTTCACTACCCATTCACAATATATGTTAAATTTTATTTTTTGTTCTATATATATCGCGTTTGCTTGCAGGTATATATGAACTTGAAGTTCATAAATTCGAACTCGAAGTTTTGAATAAGTGCCACGAAACCTGAAGTTTCCTTAAAAATTAAATACCCATGAAACCCGTAGTTTTCATGAAAATTTAAACCAAACCATGTCTTAGAACCCGAATGTTCTAACTTTTATGATTATGGAGAATTTATTTCCCATAAGCACCAACCACAATCTTGTTCCCTCCATCCAGTGGATTTCTGAGCCGTAACAAGTTCAATTTCACTAACATGGAAGTTTCTAGCAGAAACTACTTTATGTGGGCACAAGTTGTGAAGCTCTACTTGACTACTGAGAAGTTGAGCAACATTGAAGCCAACAATGACGTGGATAGAGCTAAATAAGCCTCCGTCATGATCTTCATCCAAAGACTTATTCCTGAAGCATTGTAAATGGAAAGTACCTCAATGACGAGGATTCCATGGCTCTTTGACTCACTCTACGGATCGTTCTAATCATGCAAAGATGATCTTGCCCGAAGCAAGACACACCTTGCCCGAAGCAAGACACACCTTGCTCGAAGCAAGACACACCTTGCCCGAAGCAAAACATACTTTGTCTAAAGCAAGACATACCTTGCCCGAAGCAAGACATACCTTGCCCGAAGCAAGACATATCTTGCTTGACACAAGGCATGATTGAACCCCATCCGCGAATAGGTACAATTCTGAAGTTTATAGAATCCGATTGAATTTTGACTGGAGAAGATTTTCTCAATATTCCATACCTCTAAAATGCTCCTGAAGAAGCACCCTAGAGAGTGGAGGTTCACTAAATTCTCGGATCTGATACTACCACTTTGCTCACTGAAAAGCACAACAGTGAAAGCTGCACCCCGGTGATTCGGCTGGAAGGTACCGAATGGTGTGATCCAGCTTCGGCTGGAGCTTACCGAATGGTATAGACCCTGCTTCGGCAGAGTCTACCGAACGGTATTGACAGTTTTCAGCTGATGTCTACCGAACGGCATGCCCTACTTCGGCAAGGATGTACCGAAAGTCTTGCTCTATTTCGACAGAGGTGTACCGAACTTAAGGCTCTGCTTCAGCAAAGGCCTACTGAATCTACTCTTCCTTCTTCGGCTGGAGAGTACTGAATAGTGGTAGAATCAGGGTCAACCAAGGGGGTGGCATCACGACCAATCATGTGATCCCTTGGCAACTAAGACCCAAAACTTCAAGAATAAGGGACAATATTCCCGAACCTCAACCGTGCAAAATCTACTTCTGTTTTGATGGAATAAATCATTAGTTATGCACTTATTTGTGCCTCTACCAATGTTGTTGAGGCGTACCATTCCCATAGTCAATCTGTGAGACTAATTTTGCTTCACCTAACACATATGGAAAAGCAAAATTTTGACATGGAAGGCCATGTTGGCCGAAACCCTCTATCTTTTGGTTTAAGTTTTGAACAAATTTTCCTTTTTGTTTGGATGATTGTTTGGTATTTGTTTTAAATTTTTTGGATATTATTATGGATATTGTCCTCGAATATGAGTTAATTGAATCATGTTTCTTATACATGTGACCGAATTCAATTAACATGTGATAAGGTATAAATGTGGGGAAGTTAGCTGTCTGGATGAACGTGCGACTATGCACACTAACTTCATACCTAAATCACCCCTCTAGCAACGAATTCAGGTCTACCTAACCTGATTAAGGGCATTGGCACTGCTCCTCGTTGTATTAATGATACTGAATTACTATTAAGGGGCCTTATATTCTCCGTTCCGGAAGAACGTCATTGACTTATAAGGATATTCGAGAAAACAATGATCATAAAAATCACTGTAGAAAATAGAGTGACGTATCTTTGCATCACCTTCCAAAATATGAAGCCTAAAGCTATGTTTTGGGGCCAATGGGCTACCTCCCAACTGGGACATGCCACATATAGGCCGGCTTGAAGCTGGGTGATTCGAGCAGTTTACTTGCTTTGGCACGACCGTTTGGAACATTTAGGTCAAAACACGATGCAATGTGTTACACAATGCATCACCTTACCTGAAGTAAGGATTTTGTGCCTACAAGCACACTTTGCCAAGCCTGCTCGTTGGGGGAAATTGGATTTTTACATTATCCCTAGCAAAGTTACTACATAACCCTCTTTTCACAGTGGATCAAAGGGAATAATGTGGACTCTTCCAACCAAAAAATGCGGACCATGTAAATATGGTTTTTTGGTTGATATATCGACACAATGGTCACATGTTTGTCCACATACACATTGCTGCTAAACTCCTAGCCAATTTTTACTTAAGGGCTCACCACCCTAATTATCCCATAAAGTCTAGAAGACTGGATAATGCCGGAGAGTTTATATCGAAGGGTTTTTCGATAAGTATTGCATGTTTTTTGGACTTGAAATTGAACATTGAATTCCCTATGTTCAACCCCCAAACAGCCTCGTAGAAGCGATCATAAAGCGCATTATCAATTGATCGCCCGAACCTTGGTAACACGTACCCAGTTTTCGGTTTCTGCCTAGGGCTATGCAATCTTGTATGCAGCCATGTTGGTTCGCTTGAGGCCCATTGCTACCCGATACTTTATAGTGTTACAGTTGGTTACTGGGTACGAACCTGATGTTTCGTATTTACGCATTTTTGGGTATGCACCTTCTGCCATATTGCGCCGCCACAATGTACCATTATGGGTCCTCAAAGAAGGATGTGAATCTTTGTCGATTGTGATTCTCCTTCGAATTAGCTCTTTAGAGCCCTTGCAAGCGATCTCTTTACTGCCAATTTGCGGATTGTCACTTCGATGAGACATTTTTCCCGCCGTTAGGGGGAGATAAGAACGTCAACGTTCCTGAAGAACGACGCGAATTATCGTGGACGTCCCCACTATGTCTCATCTCGATACCCATATTCTAGATTCCAGAGTATTGCTCCAGACGCTTTCTCTGATCTAGATTAAGTGACGAGATCACATATACCAGCTGCAAACATGCCTGCAAGGATAGACGTACCTAACGGACGTCGAGTCAACATCCTCGAAGGGTGTGCCGCCCTTGAAGGACGGTTGGCTGCCCCTGTTGGACGGCCTGGTACGCCGACGGCTAGCCAATCAATCTGTTCTCGGCCTGAAGCATGACAGATCATTCAGTTCGAAGGATTCGCCTCCCTAGAAGTGGAGAAGTATGGCACAAAATGAATCCCTTCCTCATTCGCTATCTCAACCATTCCACCTCATGAAATTAATCCGGATTATCCCGAGACCTGTAGTCTTGGTCCATTATGCATGCATGGATGAGTTAATGGAATTGGAATGAGATTATCATCGATGATATTCACGTATATGGTAGCTATCCATAATAGTGAAAAGCGACGATATCGAACTGCGTTCCGTTGATGAATGTCGACGTAGAAATGATTGGTCAAACTGGAAACAAGCAATCCAGGTCGAACTTGATTCACTTGCAAAACGTAAAGTGTTTGGGCCTGTAGTTCCTACACTTTCACATGTGAAGCTCGTTGGCTACAAGTGGGTTTTCGTAAGAAAGCGTAATGAGAATAATGAAATAGTGTGATTCGCCTTGTGGCGCAAGGTTTCTCTCAACGCTCTGGGATTGATTACGAGGAGACTTATTCCCCCGTAATGGACGTCATAACGTTCCGCTACCTTATCAGTTTGGTAGTTTTCCGAAAAACTGAATATGCAGCTTATGTACGTGGTTGTAACGTATCTATAGGGATCTTGATACAGAAATATACATGGAAGTTCCCGAAGGACTTATAACTGATCCAAATAGTTCTAGACCACAGAACACCCTCTCTATTGAATTGAGGCTTTCACTTTACGGATTGGAACAATCCGAGCGGATGTGGTATACTCGTTTAAGTGAATATTTGATCAGTTAGGGATATGTGAATAAACTATGCTCCTGCGTGTGCAAAATCGAATTTGCTAGAGTTGCAGTCTATGTCGATGACATAAATCTCACTTAGACTCTGGAAAAGCTTGAGAAAACTTCCTCGCACCTGAAGTCAAAATTTGAGATGAAAGATCTTGGGAAAACTCGTTTACGTCTTGACCTGAAGTTTCGAGCAAAGTTCATATGGTATTCTGGTCCACCAGTCAAACTACACCCATAAGGTGTTGCTTTTGAGTACACCCATGACCATGCATACGCTAAATGCAAATGAGATCCTTGAAAAGGTTGTGGAACTTGAAGTTCTATATCTAAGTTCAATTAGCGCTTTATTGTACTTAGCTCATTGCATTATGTATGACATCTCATTCGTTGTTGATCTTTTGGTAAGAAACAACATTGCGCCTACACGCTACCACCAAATAGGTGTTAAAGACGTTTTTCCGTTACTACGGATTTGGGCTTATTCTATCCCTATGCATCTCAGAATTAACCACAACCCCTTGGTTATCAGAATGATGCCTACCTTGTGGGATACGCTGAAATAGATTATCCGTCTGATCCACACAAGGCACGTTTCCAAACGGATTATGTCTTTACCGTTAGGAACACCGTAATATCTTGGAGGTCAACCAAATAGACCTTAGTTGCGACGTCTTCGAGCTCGTCTCCATACACGAAGCCACACGTGTACATGGGAGCATATTCGAAGCACTTGTAATTCTTCATCCTTCGTTGAGTTCCAACGACAATCTATGAAGACAACGTCGCATGTATCGACCAAACCATAACATATTGCGTCTACATCACATCAGCATGAGCATCAGGAGATTGAAGTCAAGCATATCTTATCCAAAGACAACCTTGCCGACCTCTTCACGAAGTCATTGCCGAAGAAGCTTGTTCGAGGATTTGGTATGTGCAAATTTTCACATTTGCTACGCTTGTAGTTCTCAGGGGCAGTTTTGTCGAACTCAGGAGGAGTATCCTGAAGTATACTCGCTTGACCTTAATGTACTATTTTTCCCTACGATCAGGATCATTTTTCCCATTGGGTTTTTGTTACCTGACTAGGCTTTAACGAGGCACCCATTCTGGGTTGGTCATACCCTTGTGTGTTTTCTTACTACTTACGTCTTGAAGATGTTAAGTATCGACATTGCATTAACTCACTTTTTCTCCTAGACTATGGGTTTTGTCCCGTCTTGGGTTTTACCATAGCCAGGTTTTGTGAGAGTTTTTATTCTTTTTATATGCAAGTTCCCTATATGAGACTCGAGTGTTCTCTATTGTGCCTACGAGACGACTTCATCAACTATCATCCTGAAGATCTGATGCGATATCTACTTGAGTATTTGCACACTCAAGGGGGAGTGTTGTAGATAATATAAGCATGTGTTAAATGTGATTGTGTAAATCCTAGGTAGATATGGATTGAGATATTCTGTTCTATTAAAGATTAGAATCCTAATGTAATTGCACTTTTATTACTATAAATAAAGGCACCTGGCATGTGGAATATACACCACAATTCACCACAAGTTCTCTATTTTCTCTCTTTCTCTTTGCTTGCCGCACCCCTCCAGAAAATAGGCCACAACACTTTACGAATTATTAACCAGAATAAGAATTCTAATAGCATATAAAATAAGTTTTTTTTTTAACAAAAATATAAGGATGCCATATTACACTAAACTATTTGAAAATTTATGTTTGAGCGACGAAAAGTTTAGGCGACGGGTACCCAATTTAGTCGCCCAAAGATACGTTAGGCGACGAATCATTTCGTCGCCCAAAATTACGCAGGCGACGAATAAAAATTTCGTCGCCCAAAGACACTTTAGGTGACGAATAATAAATTGTCGCCCAAATTAAGGATTGTATGAAAAATTAACTTACAATGAAAAATTCAAAATAAGTAATTGAGAATGGGAAAAATTTGTAAAAAAATATACAAACGCTCGTAGTGAGAAGGCTACAACTTTCGTTTAGGGTCATCTCCAAAATCGAATACTAGAAACCATGAAGCCTATATTATTTTTTAACGTCGATTAGTTTACGTTCACCTTTCGGTTATTATATCCGTAATTTATTTTTGATCCAGGTTTCTTTTTTAAAAAACATGATGCTTTTTCTTGAATGCAATAAGATGAGCGGTTCATATTGTTAATATTATGTCCCAAAATTTACGGTTTAGCTAAATTTGTGTATGACGTTATAAAGTTTATAGAAACTATATAACATCATCACAATTTTCGATAAAAAGCTGTAACTATGAGACATTCTAACCTTGATCGAACCGTTCATCTTATTGATTACAATAAAGATCATGTTTTAAGAAACAGGCATAAAAAAATAAATACGAATCTCTTAGAGTGCTCGTGGCGTTAATCGACGTTATATTATAGGCTTCATGGTTTCTGGTGTTGATTTTGGAAATGACCCATGGCGAAAATCAGCTCGTCTTCTGGATACGAGATTTGTATATTTTTAAAATTTTCCTTCTCAGTATTTATTATGAATTTTCCTTTATGGGTGTTTTAAGTAAAACTCTTAATTTGTAAACACATAGATACATATTTCTTTAAATGAATCTAGTTGGAATATGTAGACCTTTTCTTCAAAGTCATTTTGTACAAAAATTACTTCATTAGAAATGAATAAGTCATTGTTTAGTAGATAAAAAAAAGAACGGTGAGGAGTAAATTTCTTATGTTTAGGCGCGAAAAATTATTTATTCGCCTAAAGTATGTGGGGCGGAAACTATTATTCGTCGCCCAAAACCAGGTTAGAGGCGACGAAAAACTTGTTAGGTAAGCCTAAAGTCTTTCATCGCCAAAACCTCAAAGGTAGGCTGACGAATGGTGTTCGTCGCCTTAACTTCAGTTTTAGCAGCGAACGTGTCGTCGCCCAAAACTAGGTTAAGGCGACGAAATATTTAAAATGCAGCCACTACGTTCGTCGCCTAAGAACTTAAGGCGGCGAAATAAGAGGAATCGCACAAGTTTCGTCGCCTAAACTCGGCTTTGGCGACAAAATATAGTTTCGTCGCCCAAAATCACTTTGAGAGACGAAAAATGTTTAAATCGCCCAAAGTTTTGTCGCCCAAGACATTTTTCTACTAGTGTCCCTACCACTCTTCACACTCTCCACGAATCGAGGAATGCAAAGTACGAAATCTTTTTGGGAGAAGCCGGGCGTGTATGCGTCTACGCACTCCACAAAACACTGCGGGCGGCTCCTTCATGGGGTCGACCTTAGAGACTCTGGATGCGGATCGGAGTTCTCCAAATCTCGGAACCATGAGCGGTTAGTGCTTGCTTGCTCTAGAGACCTAACCGAGAAAATAAAGTTGGCGTAAACGCATGGGTATTTCCACCCTTAAAGCTTAATAAAGTATTTTATGCATAACTATAATATACTAGATAGAGTTCTTACTCACCGCAATACACTAATGCAGTATGAAGACGAGCATATAGCTATGAAATCGAACACGGATATGGTCTGGCCGTCCACTTCCTCACGCGATAGTTCTCAGCTTGGGACTTTTCAATTTTCAAAAACTAAAGTAAAAAGAACTCGCACAAAATCCAATTAAAACAAGTTTAGAGGTTTTACCTCTTTAAAAGAAGGTTCCTACAAAGAACTCTGCACAAATATATAATAGAACAAAAATTAAATTACCTCTTTAAAGGTTTCTAAAAACTTCACAAATTGGAAGGCACTTCCCACATCTCAGCTGACTCATTCGACACAGCTGAGTTTTCAATGGGGTGCCACGAGGTAAGAGGCTTCAGATGCCCTCTGCACTCTCAGCGCGGCGCCACCTTGACCTGCCGAGCGCCCTTGGCGACCTTGCCCTTGCCATGGCATCATTCTCATTCTTGACACCACCACCATCTCTGCTTTGTCATTACAAGTTTCCATCAACTTGTCATGCTTTCTTTACATCCGTGTTCTGGCTTAGCTCTAATCAAGGGGAGTTCTCCTTCCACGTTTGCTGGAGTGAATCAACACGGGTGCCAAAACTCGAGACCATAAGCCCGGCTTAAGCAGGAGACTAAAACCAGCAAAAACAACACCAATAATATCCAATATGCATTCCACAAAAAGAAAAACTATAATCAACGGCGATTCTGAGGCTTACGGCACCAAACCTTGTCTGAAGCCACACTACAACCATCCCTTCTTTGTTGCCATTCTCCTTTCTTCGGATTCTCCACAATCAACATATCAGCAGGCGGATCGATACCCTTTTTCCTTGGCTTCGCGCACGCTGACACAGTGTTACACAACCTTTTTTATTCTTGAGAAAAACACATTTTCTAATCGCGACACAAAACACAAACAACCACAAATACAAGGTTAACGGTTATATGATATGCCCAAACACTTACAGCATATGATACACTACAATTACATACGCCTCGACATTTCGGACATACATACACTACAAACACAAACCGAGTTTTGGAAGGCCTCACAGCCACGGCCCATTCTTGCACATAAGCCAAGCAAACAATTAATGCATCAACAATCGAGTTCATTGAAAATGGGGAGCAAAGCGTAAATATGAGAACAATTTCATCCTAATAAAATGTAATTGGGAGAGATTGTTGGACTTGATCTGTGATAATGTGGTGGAGGAGTTATTATTAGGATTCGTAGTTGCATGATCATTACGTAGTTGCGTAATCCCATCTGCTTTATACCCTACCTTTTTACTTTCGGATATCTTACACACGGTTCACTATCCAATTACCAAGATTGGTGTTTTGAAGTCGACATGAGATCAATATTGTTTCCTCCAGTTCTAAACATGGTTGGTTCAAATCCTTAAAAGTTGGAACCCAAATAACTTTTGCTTTTAAATAGTTTGAACTAAGCAAAATAAGAACATACTTGTAGATCTTGAGTGCTTCAATTGCAGTTTGCCTACCCAGGAGCGGGGTGTCCGGGGCTATGTAAACAGTGAGGGAAAAAGAACTGTACAACATAGCGATGAGTAAACAAATATTTACGTGGGAGGTCGGAGAGGGGAGCTCTGTATTTGTACATAGTTTCATTTTACCTTTACTTACAGATGCAAGTGCAGTTTAATGTTGTATTTGTCACACACCCATACATGTAGCCAAGCGCTTCCAAATGCCACAGTTACCTTAAGAAGTAAAAAAATAAAGCCTAAGCTTAAAAACCAACATATAAAGTGCGACTTGAAAAATCAGTTTACATTAAAGAAAAAGAATTCCATATACCTGCATTGACAATAAATAGAATGTCATGTTTCTTCTAGTTGCTTGAACTGCGCAAATGAAAATGCTTGTCCATTACAAAGATTGAGAGCAAGAGAGTCATGTCTATTACGAAAGAAATGGCGAATCTGAGCTTGCAAGTATCCGATAGCGGCAAGTTTCCATACGAATCAAAGCAACACCAAAGCAAATATAAAACAAAGCAACCTTACCATCCCTTCGACCCCTTTGGATCGGATAGTGCATGTATTATATGTTTAGAATCCTCCAATGCGACTAATACCATGGGCGGAGTTTTTGACCTTCCCATGCAGTTTCTCATTCATATGAACATTGCTGATCTCATTGGAGTGACGCAAGATTTGTTAAAATAAATGAAGACTTTTTATTGCACATAAAATAAATAAAGACTCATTTAAAATAAACAAAGACTTTTTATTGCGTATAAAAAAAAGACTTTCAAACTTGTAACCCATCTGTACAAGATGATAATTACAGGATCGAACCCATTGATGAGCGAGTGTCAATTTTCATGATGCAAATATTTGGTAGCATGTGAGTTATGGTTCTGATGGAGCATGACAAAAACTCTTTTCTGGTTCAAAACAATGCACAAGTGTAAATTTTGTTAGCACATTTCAGAAGTATCCTCATTTGATAGAGAGGATTGGCTTGCGTAGAACACTATTCACTATATTGAAGACATTTTAAAGGAAGAAATGGATGACAAATTCTTTATTTTGTCAAAGTCAAAGGTTACTCATGAACAAATGATAACCCTCCTAATCTCCACAATAATGATACGACTAAAAGGGACAACTATTATTCATGAATAACCTTCAACTTGTACAAAATAAGGAATTTGTCATTCATTTCTTCTTTTAAATACGTTTCATATAGTGAATAGCCATATTCATACCAATCATCTCTATCAACCAACTCCATAAATGTTAAGTCAATGCTTGTAACCACCAAAGAGAAAAGAGAAAAATGGTTTAGTCAATGTTAGAATATAAAAAGACTTCTTGCATACTACTTTACGAATTATTAACCAGAATAAGAATTCTTATAGCATATAAAATAAGTATTTTTTTTAACAAAATATAAGGTTGCCATATTACACTAAACTATTTGATTATAGACTTTAAATAAGATCATAGAAAAAGACTTTGTACAATGTGAAAAAGACTTTGTTGTCGCTAGATAGTGTCGTTTTTCGGCCCACGCACACAACCAACTCAAGATTTTGACTCCAAATTGCTCCTTCGATATGGTTTTAGAGCCATATAGCATGAAATCTGCCAGGTTGAGTCAGGTTAGAATTTAGCCAGTACAACACTATAGGTATAGCCGGTA
Organism: Gillenia trifoliata; assembly: GCA_018257905.1. Taxonomy (NCBI): domain Eukaryota; kingdom Viridiplantae; phylum Streptophyta; class Magnoliopsida; order Rosales; family Rosaceae; genus Gillenia; species Gillenia trifoliata. The sequence goes on along the minus strand of CM031081.1, from coordinate 23,768,060 downwards.
AGGCGCTATAATTCTCTTCAGGATACTGGGAAGATGTCGAGCGGTGACACTATAATTTGTTGGTTTTGATTTCTCTATTTAGGAGATGTTTTTATTTTTAATATTTATTTCAGATCTATGTGTTGTCTTGTATAATTTTTGCATCCCTCCTCGTACTTTAGAGTAATTTAACACATCGCCTTGTTAATAATAAATGAAAAAAACAAATGCTAGACCAGTATATTATGCACGCAAATTCGAATCCCCTCCCCATAATATACATTCCTCCTCCTTGTTGTATTCACATCGAATTCCAACGATTCAAATCGTCTATTTTTTAAGTCTTCATTAATAGATCATGCTTGCAAAAATCAATTCAATTCGAAACCATTTAATTAATTAACTTGGTGGCTATGAGAACTAGTGAATCATGATATTAAGGCCAATAATACACATGCACATCACCTATCCACACAAACAGATAGAATACGAGGTTATTATTATTGCTATAAACGTACGCAGCTTACAACGAAACTAAAAAAACCAAAAACAATGAGAAAAGTAGTGATGAAAACTAATGCCACTTTCGCGGGGAGCACGATTGCATTCAGCGCATGCAACAAGCCTTTTAAACCCATTGGTGACCCAGATGGGACGAGTGAAGTCTCGTGAGGGTTTCCAGAGACGCTGCCCACAAACATCATGCATAATGCTCGTTAACATTAACCGCGGGAGACTGAGTACATATCCACCCCTTGGGAGTCGGGGGTTTTTTGGTGGAGGCGTAATTCGAATCTGTTTTCAATGAAAGGCCTTGTTAAGAGGTCGCTTTGTAAGTGGCGTAATCGGCAGCGCGTGATTAGGTTGTTGTTGTCAGGTGGTCCGACAGGCTCGACCTTGAACAATGTACAAGCCCAGTTGTCTTTGGTTTCGTTGCGGTCGGTAGCCGCGGCCAGGACCAGTAGCCTGTTTTGGTCCACCCTTCTCAAGTACTTGCCGTTGTAGGAGCATTTGATATGCACGTAATGCTTATCGGCGAAGTCCTCATTGTTTGGGGTCTCCGTGGTGAACCTTATGAACCGGCTGTCAATATTGTCTTCGGAGAACTGGACAATCTCATTAATGTCGCTTTCTGCATCAAGTTGGTAGCGCAGGTATTTGTTGTTGGTCTCTGCCTTCAGTAGAAAGGGGCTTGGTAGTACAGGTGGAGCCATGTTGTATAGTACAGTTGGGATTGGGATTGGGATGATCTCTCTTCTTTCTTCTCTCTTGATATGATTTACTTTGCTTGCTGTGAGTGTGATCCTTTGCTCAAAACCTGCTACCCTATTTATAAGAAATGAAGCACAAGCAGTTTCTCATTCATATGAACATTGCTGATCTCATTGGAGTGACGCAAGATTTGTTAAAATAAATGAAGACTTTTTATTGCACATAAAATAAATAAAGACTCATTTAAAATAAACAAAGACTTTTTATTGCGTATAAAAAAAAGACTTTCAAACTTGTAACCCATCTGTACAAGATGATAATTACAGGATCGAACCCATTGATGAGCGAGTGTCAATTTTCATGATGCAAATATTTGGTAGCATGTGAGTTATGGTTCTGATGGAGCATGACAAAAACTCTTTTCTGGTTCAAAACAATGCACAAGTGTAAATTTTGTTAGCACATTTCAGAAGTATCCTCATTTGATAGAGAGGATTGGCTTGCGTAGAACACTATTCACTATATTGAAGACATTTTAAAGGAAGAAATGGATGACAAATTCTTTATTTTGTCAAAGTCAAAGGTTACTCATGAACAAATGATAACCCTCCTAATCTCCACAATAATGATACGACTAAAAGGGACAACTATTATTCATGAATAACCTTCAACTTGTACAAAATAAGGAATTTGTCATTCATTTCTTCTTTTAAATACGTTTCATATAGTGAATAGCCATAT
>CM031081.1:23741426-23766028 GCA_018257905.1 Gillenia trifoliata | reverse complement strand
TAATTTACAATGTTTGATCTAATCAATCCAAGATATCCTCTTTAACACTCCCCCTCAAGTTGGAGTGTATATTGATAACACCCAACTTGTTGAGTAATGCCTCAAACTGCACCGAACCCAGTGCTTTGGTAAACAAGTCAGCTGGCTGGTTTGTTGTTCTTATTTATGCTGTTCGCACCACTCCATCTTGTACCTTCTCACGTACTACATGGCAATCTATCTCTATGTGCTTTGTTCGTTCATGGAATACTGGATTTGAAGAGATGTGCAAAGCAGCTTGGTTGTCACAAAACAGCGTAACAGGTTGTGCATGGTTCACTCTCAAATCTTTCAAAATGTTCTTCAACCATGTGACTTCACAGCATGTAGTGGCCATAGAACGATACTCTGCCTCTGCACTGGAACGAGACACGGTGCTTTGCTTCTTTGTTTTCCAAGAAATTGGTGCTTGGCCAAGTAAAATGCAATAACCCGTTATCGATCTTCGAGTGTCTTTACATCGGGCCCAATCAGCATCACAAAATGCTCGCAATTGCAATGAACCTGTAGAGGGAAGAAATATTCCTTGTCCAGGAGCTTGTTTGATGTACCTGAGAACTGTGTGAACGGCGTCAAGGTGTGGCTGCCTTGGTTTATCCATGAACTGACTCAACACATGCACTGCATAAGTTAGATCAGGTCTTGTAATAGTCAAATAGATCAATCTACCAACTAGTCTCCTATACAAGGATGGATCGCTCAGTAATTCTCCATCTGTTTGTGTGAGAGACAGATTTTGCTCCAAAGGGACCCGTGAGGGTTTAGCTCCAAGAAACCCAGTGTCATCTAATATTTCCAACGCATATTTACGTTGGCATAAAGTGATTCCCTTCTTTGATCTTGCAACCTCTATCCCCAAGAAGTACTTGAGCTGTCCCAAGTCCTTTAGTTTGAAACGCGAAGAAAGAAATTTCTTGGTCTCTTCTATCTCTTGTAAATTATTTCCTGTGAGTATCACATCATCGACGTAAACCAATAATGCTATGAAATTACCTTGACGATGTCGGACGAATAATGAATAATCAGACCGTGACTGATGGAATCCGGCAGCCTTGAGAGCCGTGGATAGTTTGATAAACCATTGTCTTGAGGCTTGCTTTAAACCATACAAGGATTTGTTTAATTTGCATACTCGAGTCTCCCCCTTTCGTCCGAATCCAGGAGGCAAGGACATATATACATCTTCATATAAATCACCATGCAAGAAAGCGTTGTTCACATCAAGTTGGTGTAAATGCCAACCGCGCAGCGATGCAACACTGAGAAGGACACGAACGGTGGTCAGTTTGGCAACCGGTGCAAATGTTTCCCGGTAGTCAACACCTTCAATTTGATTATATCCTTTCGCAACAAGGCGAGCCTTGTAGCGTTCGAGACTGCCATCAGGTTTAAGCTTGACTTTGTAGACCCATTTGCACCCAATGGGACGTTTGTGAGGGGGCAAGGGCATGAGAGTCCAAGTGTGGTTGGCCTGGAGAGCAGCGAGTTCATTCTGCATGGCCGCACGCCAATGGGGATCCTGAATAGCCTGTTGAAAACTAGTAGGTTCTTGGAGAAGGGTAAGTTTGGTGGTGAATATTTTATGATGAGAGGACAAGTGATCATAGGATAAATAATGGGAAAGAGGGTAAGAAATACCTGAGGCCTGGACCATACTCGTGGAAGAAGTGGGAGCAGCACGGGACGGAAGGGCTGCCTCAACATGAAAGTCCTGCAAGAAGGTGGATGGTTTGGTTGGGCGGGTGCCACGGCGGAGAGGAGGAGCAGGAGACTCGGATGTGATGGCAGAAGATGGAGGATCGAAGGAAGTGGTGGAGGTAGGTGATGGAGAATCAGGAGACTCGGATGTGATGCCAGAAGGACGAGGAGAATCAGGAGGGGTGGCTCCTGAAATAGTGACTGGAGGGGATGGCTCGGGAAAAGAGTCCATGGTAGAGGATAAAGGGAAAATGGAAGGATGTGAAGGTGGTGCAGCGGAAAGAGCATGGTTTTGATAAGGGAATTGATCCTCCAAAAACACAACGTCTCGTGAGACAAAGACCTTCTTAAGTGTGAGATCAAAGAGTCTATAACCCTTTTGACCATAAGGGTATCCAAGGAAAAGACATCTACTGGCACGAGGATCAAATTTGGAAGGTCTTTGTGCATGAGTGGATGCAAAACATAAACAACCAAAGACGCGTAAGTGGGAATAGTTGGGTTCTTTCTGGAACAGTTTTTCATATGGTGTTTTCTCTTGGAGGAGAGGAGTAGGTGTCCTATTGATGAGGTAGGCAGAAACAAGAATGGCGTCCCCCCAGAAGCTTTTGGGAAGAGAGGCTTGGAAAAGTAATGCTCTAGCCATATTAAGTAGGTGCCTATGTTTACGTTCAGCGACACCATTCTGTTGGGGCGTATTAACACAACTAGATTGATGTAGTATTCCTTTGAGAGCATAAAAACGTTCAAGTTTAAACTCAGGACCATTGTCACTTCGCACTATTTTGACCTTAGCATTGAATTGAGTTTCTACCATGTGAATAAATTGGACCAAGAGGTCTCGTGTATCTGATTTTTGCTTCATCAAATAAACCCATGTGCTCCTAGTATGGTCATCAACAATAGTGAGGAAATATTTGGCACCGGAAAGAGACGCAACTTGATAACCACCCCAAATGTCAATATGGATTAACTCAAAACATGATTTACTAGAAATGGTGCTTAAAGGAAAAGACAATCTTGTTTGTTTGGCTAATGGACAAATCAAACAATTATTGGAAGCACAAAATTTTTGATCAAAAATGGGAAATAACGAAGAAACTTTTGAAGAAGGGTGTCCAAGACGTTGGTGCCATAGACTAGGAGAAGCAACTTGGACGTGATTGCATGTTCCTTTCTTAAGGGGGTCAAGGTAGTAAAGCCCCTTCCGTTCAATTCCCGTCCCAATCATCTTCCCCGAGCGTAGGTCCTGTATGACACAAAATTGGTTTAGAAAAATGGTGATATAGAGTGAGTCATATGCTAACTTGCTAATTGAGATCAAATTTAATCTAAAAAGCGGTACGCATAAGACATTGTCAAGAATGAGGTTTGGTGAAAAGATTATTTGTCCAACATGGGTAACTTTAGCGAAGGAGCCATTGGGTAATTCAACAGTGTGGTTCTCAACTGGTTGTGAATTCGTGAGAAGATCAGGGCTACAAACAATGTGGTCCGTAGCCCCACTATCCAGGATCCAGATATTTTTCTTGCCATGAGATGTAAAAGAGAAAGCTTTACCTGAAAGGTCTTCAATATTTGAGGAATTACCGACTTGATTAACGGATGAAGATTTGTTTTTGTTCAACATTTGGAGAAGTTGTTTGCAATCTTCCCGAGAGAAAGGAAAGCTAGGCATCACCTCCTTTTTTTCATGCAATGTGACCTGATTCCCTTTGGAAGACAGGGAATAACCTGATTCATTTTCAGCAGCAGCCTTTCTCTTTCGACAGTAGTCAAAAGTGTGACCTTTCCAGCCACAAAAGGTGCACTTAAGGTGTGCACGGCAGTTCTTTGTGGTGTGGTTTGTCTTGTTGCATTTACCACAGCGTTGCCCACCATCGTTAGGCTCGGTTTCGCGTCCAGCATCCTTCACAGCGAACACCGCTGCTTCTGGTTGAGCAATGCTCTTGCCACTCGAAACTCCAACTTGTTTCTCATGTCGAAGGACAAGTGCATATGCTTTGTTTACAGTGGGCAGTGGTTCCAGCAACAAAGTGTTACCACGAACCGTAGCATACGATTCGTTTAGGCCCATCAGAAACTTCATAGTTTTCTGAGTTTCAACATATGACATTATCTCTTTCTTGGTGTCACAACGGCATGCTGGGATTGAACACAAGGCATCACGTTCATCCCAAAGACTCTTAAGTTTGGTGAAATAAGAGCTTACCGTCATGTCACTTTGTACACAATCATGGATTTCATTTTCGATGTGAAATAATTGCACGATGTTCACATGAGAAAACCTCTCCTGCAGGTCTAGCCACATCTGTCGTGCGTCCTTGCAATGTATAACACTTCCCGAGATTTCCTTTGACATGGAACCAAGCAGCCACGTCTTCACCAGGTTGTTGCATCTGTTCCATTGTTGCAGTTCTTCAATCTGTTCATCACTGGGCTTCTCAATCGTCCCATCAACAAGCCCCAGTTTGTTCTTGACCATCAAAGCCATGGTCATGGATTGAACCCATGTGCCATAGTTATCTTCCACAAGCGGCTGTGGCACAAGTATTGCGCCTGGTTGGTCCGAATGGTGAAGGTAGAGTGGATGATTGGGGTTCTCCCACTTTTGGTACAAAGTCATGCCTAAAGAGGTTGGCTTTTCTGGTTTGTCACCCATGGCTGTTGTTGCTAGGGTTTGTGTTTCGTGTTTTGTGTGTGTCCCAGTTCGATCACTCTGGTACCATCTAGAGAAATCTGATTTGGTGTAATTGCATTACATTAAACTTCATCAAACAAGATTACATTTCTATACACATTGTGTACGACAAGATCCTACTCTATTGCCTATAATTAAGGTCACCAGAACTAAATAAGGAAGTAAATCACTAATGAATACCTCATAATGTTTGATCTAATCAATCCAAGATATCCTCTTTTTAAATGCCTCCCCACTGAAGCTAAGACAATTTCACAGTGGAGATTTGACAGCCTACTAAGAGATGTAATTCAACCGGTCTATATAAACAAAGGAAGAGTTCAAAGAAAGGACACTCAAACAACCAAAACCAGAACTCTTAAGTTCAAAAAGCAAACCTCCGAGGAAATCCCTCAAACCCACTTTCGTATAAAAGATTTTATCTCTATCTACCGGTCATCTCATTCACACTACCCGTAGTTCGTGACGTCGAGAATCAAAGACTAGAATCTTAGGATCATACTTCACCCAACTCCTCCGAGAAGTAGTGAATTAAGCTCTGCCCATCAAATCAACCCCATTTGATAATATCAATTACCAACTTCGTGCCAAAGTGTCTTTTGATTTTCCCTTACAAGGAAGTTAGCTCTTAGACCATCCGATGGATCTATATCCAACCCGACGTGGAGTTCTATCAATCTAAAATGAACATTACATGTAATATTACCGAGCTATCTTACATAAAGTCTTTAAATATCGTCTACTTTATGTCTTTACTTTCCGTATTTAAATTCAAGTACTTCACTTCAGCTTTACATTCAATTTTTAATTGCGTCTTTACTTTCTATGTATGCAATAAGAGTGGTGCGCTTTGCTATAACCAGCTTATAACAAACTCCATCTCAAAGAATCTCTCGGTATAACATCGAGAGATATTTAAAAGTCCTTAACGAGCAAGGCATTAAAAGAACCTAACCAAGAACTTTTCCGATAAAGTCACAATCCTTTGAAAGGAAGTTATATTACTTGTGGTGCAAGTATCTAACACGTTTATAACATAATTTAACCGAATCTAATAATACATCATTCTATCAAGCGTAAGCCAGTGGCACGTCTAACGAATACACCAACACAAAAAGGCCTCACAATGATTCCTCCAAAGGAATAAAAGTGAAGCTTAAACCAAAGCAACATAAGGTGAAATCCAAATGGGATTAGCCACCATATGTTCCCCGCCCGCATCCTACAAAAAAGGCCAACGAATGATAGATAGGAGAGCGATAGGAGATTAGAGAGCGTATAGGGAGATAAATAGCAAAGAGAGGAGATGGTCTCTCTGTGTGGGATTGACAGCTCTTGTCACTGGTGGAACCAAAGGAATTGGCTTAGTTTCTCTAAACTTGAATAATTAGGAACATTAATCTTTTTTTTTAGTTTCAATTTTTCTTATACATGCAGTGCAATATTCTCTTTATTTCTCCAATTTTGTCCCTTGTTTTCTTCTGTTTTTGAATCAAGAATTTGATTTTTCTTTTTACTGCTCCATGTTAAATTTAATAAAGTATTTATTTAGGTATGCTAAAGTGGAGGAATTGGCAGGGCTAGATGCAATCCCGAAATGAAGTTGACCTTAATGACTGCCTGAGTCAATGGGAGAAGAAGGGTTTTCAAGTCACTGGCTTTTCTGTATTGTATCTCTCAGGTGCAATGAATCAATTAGCAAAAACTTTGGCATGTGAGTGGGCGAAAGATAACATAAGGACCAACAGTGCTGCACCTTTGGTTCATCACGACTTCTCGTTGAACCTGTAAGATTATCCTGATCACGTTCTTGTGCATGCCTTTTATTTTCAGGTTTTTTTTAATACAACTGATGTCGGGGCCGGAAAATCGAAACCGGATTTAAGATGGTGAATTCTTTTGACCACTTATATTGCAAGTCCCCTGCATCTCATAACTTCAAGCCAATTAGTATTTCATTGATGGGTCTGTCAAAAGTCCATAGTAAGTTGGGTTTTTGAATTTCAGATTGTTTAGAAAACAATTCAATGGAAATCTAGGATTCTAGTTCCTCGTCAATCCAATTTCCCACAATCCAACTCCTCTAATTTTAATTTCTTTTCTTCTTAGTGTGGATCAGTCAAGTTGTCAAGTCACGGTGAATCTCACTACTCGAGGCCAGGAGACTCCATCCCCCGACCACCATCATGATCACCAGCAGCAAGAATCGAACACACGACGAGCCGTGTGGAATACGAGCTAATTCGCTCTAACCACTGGAGCCACTTTGTGGTGGTTCTCCAATTCTGATTACAGAATAATAAATGTGTTGTGAAGTACTTGTTGAAAGTTTGGTATGACTTAGATTTATGGATATGTAAAACTTTGACACACAAACTTAGTCCACACGGTGACTGCTTACACTGATAACATGCAAAAACTGAGATTGAACAATAATCTCTACAATCCACAACACTCAGAATGGACAACCGATAAACTGCAAAAACTGGACACACAAATGCAATGTGCTTAGATCTTGATTATGTATCAAGTAAGGTCATGTTCACAAGCATGTCAAGGTAAGTCCAACAGATAAAGGGATGCAAATCTCTCCAAGCTTCTCATTCAAGGAATTGATCCAACGGTAAATCAACACAGAGGAGTACCCAGAAACCTACACTGGAAAATTGGGGATCATTCAGTTGACTAAACTAGAAGCAAATCCACCCAGCAATCATTTAGTTGGGTACAATTTTTCAAGCTCAAAAGTGGCAGCTTATATATAGTACTTAACAATGATGCTCTCTCTGCAGATTTGGCTTCCCATTCATGCACAACACGTCAACGATTCGTGTTCTTGGAGTCTTGTTTGAATCGATATAAAGAAACTAGTTTAAGTACGAATCATATAGATAGTCGAGAATATATATAGATTCAATAATTTCATATACCGTATAGAGAGACAATTAAACCGATGATCAATTTACAGAAAAGGATTCGAAGAATCAAAACAATGAAGATCAAATGGCTGGATTCATACTAGAGTTTGGCCGATTTCCGTAACTTTAATTTTAAACAATTAATCCCATGAATTCTTATAATTAGTCAATTTTCTACCGCTATTAAATTTTTAAATTTTTCATCCAAATATTTTGTTGACCCTCCCAAGTTAGCAAACTTCAAAACGGTAAGAAAGTCATTTCCTCATTTAATTTTAATTTTACTTTTTCTCTTTCCTAAACTTTTACTCTCTCTCACGACACTCATCAAGAACCAGGCTTGTAGCCGCATGGTGCGGGTGGTGGTGCTAAAGTGCATCATCCGGAACACTCTTCTCATCTTCCTCTTTGAGTATCGTGGCGCCAAGTTCTTAATCATGGAGCAGTTTCCAGACGCTTCGCCTCCATCATCTCCTTTAAATTCGGACTCCGACGTCGTCTCGCTCTGACGGCCACGATTTTTAGAAAGAGACGCTGAAATCAGCTACGACAGCAATCTCCACTTCAAGGTCCGAAATCCAACGCCACCAGGTTTCTGTAATGACATCGCGGTCGTCGAACCTCACCAGCTCCTCCTGGGAACCCCACGCCGCAAGACTCCAATTCTCAACCCCTCCAATTCTTTTACTCTGTGATGAGAGTTAAAGGATTCAATACCCGTCAGTCCAATTTCGGACCCACTGACTTGTGGCCTGAGCCGAATCTTGCCGCGGTCCAACTCCACGGCAAAAAATTTGTCATGGACATCACGTGACCGAGATGGATGAAATATTAAAATTTAACAAGGGACAATTTGACTAATTATAAAAATTTATGGAATAATTAGCTGAAATTAAAATTTATGAAATAAATCAACTAATACCTCTTTCCAAAAGAATTCTAGAAAGATGGAGTTTCTCTCACTAAACCTATTAATGCAGCCGAAAATCTGTAATGAACAATGATGCATTTCAACAATGTAACATCTAGAAAGAGAGGGAATCAAGGAGCTACAAAGCTTCCTAACAGATTGATTCTCTCTCTACAACAGTTATGAGTGAGGGCAAATGAGACATTTCAACAATGCAAAATATCTAACACTAATAGCAGATTATTGATTTTCAACAACTAAGGTAAAAACCGAAGATTAATCATATTTATCGTAACATGAGGCCAAATTACATGTGAAATGTAAATGCAATACCTTAACTTGCAGCCGAGACTTGAACATTTAAGTAGTATACTTGTTGCAGAAGTACTTCAAGTCAACAACCCAAGCTAATTAGTCATAATTGTGTCTATAAGTGATTAAGCCAAAGAAAATTACATTTCATATGAGGTTGTAAGTCAAGTAAACCAATTCCTATAAACCTACACTTTTGGGTTTTGAGATTGCTGTTGTTAGGGTTTCTTGTACTTTTGGGCTTTTTGTTTTCAATTTGTGGGCTTGGGTATTTTTTTTTTTTGGACTAATGTGTTTGGTTCTTATGTTTGTAGGGGTTCTGACTCTTTGTATTTGTGCCAAACTTTAGCTGTCCTTTGGACTATTTAATGAAATTCACTTTCCCCTGACCAAAAACAAAAAAAAAGCGATTCTATAAACCTACCCTTGTGTATTCACAATTTCACATTGAGAGAATTAGGCACAGCAATTTGCCCAAAAAGTATTTAAATAATGAAATGAAAACCCAATGCAAGATTGGCAATTTAATCTTTATGCATAAAAAGGAGAGGAGAACCTACTATTATGCCAAATAAATTTTTTTTTTTGAGACAACGATGATAATCGATACTAAATTTATTTAAACTAAAAGAGAGAGTGGAGCACTTGAACCCTAACACAATGGATCGAAAAAGGCGCCTATCCATAACTCGCATTATTCTAAACATCTTAGATCGCATTCAATGTCTTTTTTTTTATTCATGTATAGGTTCAATTTTTAGTCCTGACTTGTTTACATCAAGTTAAAATTTTGAAGTATACGTGCCACATCATGAATTAATTAGGTAACCGCAAGTTTAGATCATACTTCTAGTCTTATTTTGTTTACGAAGAGCTTGAACAATTATTAAGATCGTCACTAATAATATATGTGTCGTACACATCCATTCTATTGATGAGCATCCAAGCGTTGATTTTCAGTTCGTTGGATGATCAGAACAATAAAAGTAGTACTCCGAAGCAGGAAATTCAAATGACTAAATTTTATTGAGAAACAACAAAGGACCAATACCAATCGCGTGGACCGGGAAAGAATGATTCACTCTGGATGTGGGACTGTAAACACAAAAGTTCTCTCCCACTCACTAATACTTTCCATTTGTTTTCTATTTGTCGGTGGTCCTTAATCTTCAATTCTTTTCATCTATTGCATTCTTTCAGATTTTAGTTACTTGTCATTATATTACTTGGCCTAATAAGATTCATTTTTATTTAAGCAATAAAATCTTGAATTTAACTCTCGTGAATAACGAGTTTAATATTAATTTATTTTGTTAACTTATTGTGTAACTTACCCTGCATCCTTAACTCTTTTTAGTGCAAAATCGGTGTATATAAAATTTTTTTCGATATTTTCTTTGGTTTGAGCTACTCAATTATAGCCAACTTGAAGGTGGTAACAGCTACGCATTAGCTGTCAATGCAGTGGATTTCTAGATAAGGGCTCAATGGCATAGCCAATAGACAGTATGAGAAAGAAGATATTTATATATGGATCCCTACACTACCAGAAATTTTTTAGTGTTCTCCAAATTTGAGTCGATATATCATATATTATAACAAGTGGTGGAAAAATATATTTTCAAGTATTTCACGATTTGCTACACATATGTCATTCCCAGTCGTATTCCGTAATATTAAAAATTTCTCGTACCCTAGAATATATATACTATTGTTTTTGCCTGAAATTCCCAAGGAGCCAAATTTTTCCCTAAACTAAATTAAAAATGGCAAGAAAAGATACGATCCGTTCCTCCAAAATAAAAGATTGGATTTTGCGACCTTGTCGAAGAATAAAAAACTAGCCGGGTCTCATTCTTTGTTTCTTTAAACAGCCAGGTCATAATCAGATTTTAAGTAAACAACGCGAATCACGTTACTGGACCCCAATCAATGCGATTTAGTTTATCCCTCTTAAAACAGATAAAAAAGATTGGATTGTGAGTAGAATTTCGGTTTCGATTAGCCACGTTTTATTCAAGGTGTTAAATGATTTGAGGAATGCTAGCAACAATATTTTTTGCAATATTATCGCTTCAACTTTCTCGTTTTATTTTTTAAGTCTTATTTTCATCTTGCAATATTGTTTTATGATTGAAAAGTAGTCTAAAATATAAACATTTTCGATCATCAAGTAATATTGAAAATGAGAAAGAGAATTGAAAATATAGAAAGAAAAAATTGAAGTGATAAGTTTATGAACATTCCCTTTCAAATTTATAACATTTTGCACAGTGCTATTAAGGTAAGAAAAGTGAAAAAAGTATTATTTGGCCCATTTTATTTTGCACAGTGTTATTGAGGTAAGAAAAGTGAAAAGGAAGTATTATTTGGCCCATTGTATATTAAATTAATTAACTCATAAATGGAAAATTATGAATTAGTACGCATTAAGCTAGTGTGAGGTTCAAAAATGATATACATACATAGTTCTCATGTTTCACTTAGGCCTCGTTTTCGGCCTGACGTGATCAAAACACATACTCCCAATTTAAAAAGTTTTAAATGAATATACGTTCTAAATCAATCGTAATTCCATAATTCCATAAACTCATGCCAATTCGTAATTATCGGCATTTTTGGAATTTTCGGATATTTCATAATCGATTAATTTTGGTACACGATAAATAGGACAAATTCAAAACTATTAAGACATTAATTTTAGTGAAGAAATGGACAAAAATGGTTCTACAAATAAACACTAAATTTAATCCAACGGTCATATGATTTTGGATTTGGGTGATTTTTGGTAGACATAATCGTTGGACGTAAGATATAAAAGATAGACGGTTGGATCGTTGAAATACATTATGGAGTGGGTCCCACAAAATGCGCGTCAAAAGTCTCGTGTCCCCTGACATCCTAACTCATTATTGTAGGTTAAGTATTTGTAAGTGTATCTTTGAGACTTTGAATATATTTACATAAAAGGGAATTGCAAATAATGCAAACATATTATTATACATATATATATTAGTAAGCATATTGCTATAAATTCGGGCATATTTTGGCACATTTCGAATTTTTAGATGGAAATGAATTTGGCAAGCTCGTTCTGGAATTCGCAAGTTTTAGAATTTTCAAATACATTCCAATTTCTATCCAATTTTTTTGATTTTTCTCGGGTTTGGGAATTTTGGGTTTCGATTCATTTCGAATGCGCTAAAATTGAAATTTTCTTTATTCAAAGTTGGTCGGAATCAAAATTTTCTATCCAAGTTGCACCCCTAGTTTCACCGGACCGTGAGTAATAAATAATCTCTGAGTTCGAGAAACACTTCGGTTAGATGATTTTATATAACACTTTCTTTTTAGTAGGTTGGATCATTCATCACATAATACTGTCGTCATGTGAAAGGGTTAGATTTAAAACTATTTTTCTAAGTTGAGGAAGATTCTATAGAGTAAATTTTGAGGTTGTGATGATTTAAATTTTCAAAATCTAGTTGTAATTCTTTTATTACAAGAGAATAGCATCTCACACAAAAGAAAAGAGAGATAATATGCTTTAAAATTGAGATTCTATTTGATAATTATTTTGCTTTTTGTTTTTTTTAATACAAGTAATAGCTGGGCTCTAATCAATTGAGCTACAAGTTTCTTACGTTTTTTTTAATTAGTTTTCACTTTGTGTGTTTGATATATGGAGAAAGTATATGAATAAAACGAATGATGAAAAAGTGTGACAGGGGAGATGAAACAAAGAAATATGAATAAAAAACAAATCTTAAAAGTAAAAAAACAAGTTTTTTAGTTTTCATTTCAGAACTTTTCCTTATACATTTTTTTTTCATCTATCTCTCATCATTGATCCTTCTTCTACTCTTCTCTATCCCTCATTTCTTACATGTACCCTTTCTATTTCTATTACAAACTTTTGATTCCAACACTCATTTCATGTGTTAATTCTGATGGATGCTCAAACAAATAGAATATAAGATAGAAAAAAATATTTATTCAATTTTAAAGATCGATTTCACACATTGTTATAAAATAAAGGTTAACTATCAAAAGTTGGCGTATCCACACTAGATAGGATGGATGTGCTTCTCATGCACTCGAGTTTAAATCTCTCTCTTCACAATTTAATTGAATTTAAACAAAAAAAAAAAAAAGAACTTGTATAAATAAAAATAACTAAAATTTTTAAAAATCTAAAATAAGATGTAAACTAATATTGAGGCTTAGCTTGCATTTTATTATTTTTTTCATGTTTGGGTGTGTGGAGCCAAAATAATCCCGAATATTTTAGGAGTTGACACGTGAATTTTCATTCATTGGAAACCTCTAGCTCCACGTGAGCATTAAAGGCTAGTGGGCCTGCTCAATGTGACCAAGAGCAAAATGCTCAGATGAAGCCATCTTCGGCATTTCAACCGAGCAAAAGCCTTGAGATGCCGACTACACTACACCAACCTCACTGCTCATGGCAAAGAGATAAAGACAAGGGAATTAAATATAGAATTAATCACTAATTCCTACCTTTTAAGCTTTTCTAATTGAAGACAACATTCCTTTAATCAAGGAAACACAATCAAATCCAATCAAGGATTCTTCAAGTTAATTCTTAAAATGTTATTAATCAACTTAATAATATTTTCAAGGATTATTCTCAAGCATCTTTAAAATATTTCAACATTTTAAAATATTTTCCAATTGCATCCAACGATAACACACTTTGCCCAATCGGATGCCAACACATGGCATGGGATCCCCTAAACATGTGGCCGGTCCTAGCTTCTATAAGTACCTCATTCTACACTGTCTTTGAAGTGTTAATTATATGTAATTCAACCCTAAATCATCCACTCATTTAACAGATAATTTACCTAGGCGCGATGGTTCATTAGCCAAAACCTCCATTTGGGCTTGAGGTTTGGTCTTTTAACCTAAGGTGTTTATTTGTTTTGTAGGTACAATTTTGTCAAGTCGAAACGGCGGAAATTTGCTACCATAAATTTGTGCTTTCATTGAGAGCCTCCGATTGAACAATTCTCAAAGAAGCTTTCGCAATTACTAATTTCTATATCTTTTGAATTTTTGTAATGCACTCAATTCCCACAATTTTGAAACATTTTATTTATGTGCCCTAGAAAAGGAAGAATTGTTGGAAATTTCAAAACCACGACGAATGACACTTTCTATGTGCCCGGATTTAGACTTCGAGAATGTAACCAACGGGGAGGTTTGAGCCCCACTCCGTCGCTTTCCATGTCGATGAACACTAGGCCAGACTACTGCCTTCTCCGTGTTCTCGCCGGCAGCCTACCGCATTAATAGCACCTAACGCCGGCACCTAGACAAAACAGCCCGTGCACCGAGCTTGTTACCCAATCTGTGTCGGAGCCCATTTCGTAAGCCCGTGAGGGTTAAGACTCTCAATAAGTCTTTCAAGCTCAAACAAAGACATGCCTCGCTCCGGGTTCTGCGCGCCGCACCAGCCCGCGTGCCTAACCGGCCCTAGCTAACTATACTGCACCGGGCCCAAATTAACTGCTATAGTCCCATATTGACTGTCTGCACTGTATTGGCTAGTCTCGACCCCAAAATCTAAGCGATTGAACTCTAGCCGCCACCCGTTTCTCTCGCTAGATCCGTTCCAGCCCGTCAACTACACTTCCACCACTCGTGGAGATGCCTATTAGCCTTTGATCCGAACTCATCTTGGCAAGTCCCGACGAGGCGGTTTTCTCAAGTAGACAAGAGTCGAAGATGAAACCTTCTTCCAAATACGCTTCGGGAAAGTTGCGCCTACCGCCCCCAACCACGCGCCAGCAACGTGCATTCTCGCCTTGGGCTCGAGGAAACGTTCTCTTCCCTTAGTGTGTAGAGAAGCGTACACTCGCCTCGCCCTCTCAGCAAATGCACACTCATGGTTGGGTCTACGCGGAAAACACTCAAGACTTGAACCTGTGCGCAATGTCCACTCGTGGACTTAGCTAAAGTGTGAAGAATCTCCCATTTTACATCGAGTAGGCGCACAGGGAAGAAGAAAGAGCTAAGAAGAATTTAGGGATCAAGTTCACTCGCTTCTCATCGGTCAAACGTGATCATGAGCAAACTCTCGCTCACCAGCCTATAGATGAGTCATGCCCCGTAAGCAAAGTGAGAACGAGCAACTACTGGGAAAAACAGCGTAAA
This sequence comes from Gillenia trifoliata, assembly GCA_018257905.1. Classification (NCBI taxonomy): domain Eukaryota; kingdom Viridiplantae; phylum Streptophyta; class Magnoliopsida; order Rosales; family Rosaceae; genus Gillenia; species Gillenia trifoliata. The sequence goes on along the minus strand of CM031081.1, from coordinate 23,751,270 downwards.
CGTGCATATCACCGCATAGCAACCCGAGGCACTATTGCCTTAGCAAAGGCAAATCCAATAGGAAGTAGAAAGGTTTTTAACCGAGCGATTGCACAAATTCCAAACGCATTGACCATGGATAAAAGTGCTCAAGCAGAATGGACCAACATGAGTGTTATCACTCTAAGAGGAAATTGAGCGTATGGATCCACCCCGCAAGTTTACTATGCCGCACTTCACCTCTTTTCCGCAGACAAGGGTCTCGGAAAGTTTAAACACTACCGTAATGCTACGATCCTCTACCGCACGCTGATGCACTCATGTACAAGATATTCGGGCCGCAACCGCTGTGCTGCAGTGCAAGACTGGGTTTCACACCCTAAAGGCCGTGGGTCTATCCAAACTTACAAACTCTCCTTGGTTTTCACTAAGAAAAGTCCGAAACGCCTATTCAACATTAAAAAGATCCGAATGATGAGTCACCCACAACTATGCCAAGACGTTCGTATGTAGAATGCAAAGATTGTCAACTACACGCCCAACAACGACCCACGCTCTCTAAAGTAGAGGGTAAACGAATTCCCTTGACACTTATCTCGTGTATGCTTTCTAGCGTTTAAAGGGTAAACCAACTCAACATCCATCTGGATATGCTCTCACAAGGATAAAAATGGTAAACCTATCCCGACATCCATCTCGGGTATGCTTTCTAGTGTAAGAAGGTAAAACAATTCCTTGACACCGATCTCGGATATGCTCTCTAGTTCGAGAAGGCAAACTAATTCCCGACACTCATCTAAGTATACTCTTATGAGATTGGGTTTAGAAGGAAAAGATGAGAAATTGGGTGGTTGGTCGCGAGGAGAAGGAAAATAGCGCAGAGATTAGGTTTAGGGAGGAAGAGACGAGAAGAAGAGATTTAGGGGAGGTTCTTGTAGAGTTTTTTTTTTTTTTTTTTATTTATTTGATTTATCTTTCGCGTCGAGGAAGAGAAGAAGAGATGGGGAGGTGGGAGGCTGGAAAGTGGCGCGAAGACGAGTGATGAGAGCAAGAGAGATAAAGTGTCAATTTAGGATTTCAGGTGGTAAACAATAGCATATACGTATAAGGGGATTTTGGGCTTGAGGAGAGAGTTGTATACTATGTGAGCGAGAGAGATCAATGGCTCATTGATTAGTAATAGATAAACAATAATTAGAGGGAATTCAGAGGGACGAGATTTCTCATGGGGCGGGTTAGTCAGCCTGGGTGGGCCTACGGGCCATGCTCATGGGTCTGGCCGGGCTTCAAACACCTTAGCCCAAGCCTAGCCTACTAATTGATGAGCCGTGCCTTTTCTCTTTGGACCGAGTGGGCTCCTATCCGACCATGGGCTTTTGGGCCAAATGATGACCTCTAGAACCAATTGTCTGTTTTAGGTTTCTAATTTTCTTTTAAGTTTTTTGCTTTTTTTAATTTAAGGCAAATAAAGTAAACCCCTTAACTTGGTGTCAAATAAAGAGGCTACGGTGCTCGCAAGTATTGGATACTCACACCGATCTCACCGTTAAAAGGAGGGAGGAGAGAGGAGAAAAGGAGGGATGGAGGGGAAGCAGATCGGTGTAAGCATTCAATGTTTCTCATGGAAGATCAGAAATGCTAAACCCTCAAATAAAGGAACACTTTCAATACGGAGAGAGGGCAGGAGAAATCTTGACAGAAGATTTGGACTCCCAAGGTGCATGCATTTTTCATGTGTTTTGTATGTGTTGGCACGTGTTTACGGTACATAGTAACAAGTAGATACTTCATTTCCTATATACAAAATGCACGGATGGGAGTGGGATGAATTCAGAGAGAGAGGAGAAAGAGAGATAGAGATGGCGAATGCAGAAATCAATGGCAGAGGTCATAGATGGTCTCTGGAAGGAATGACTGCTCTTAATACTGGTGGAACCAAAGGAATGGGGTTAGCCTTCTTTCAATTTTTGTCACTTACTTTCGTGCATGCTTTCCCCTCAGCTGATGAGTGCATATTGATTTTCCATTCCAGTTGTTGGTTGGTACATAGTAAGAAAATCAATGGGATATCTTAGATTTCAATGGCAAAAGTTTTAAACTACAACCCTAGCAAATAAGGCAGTTTTTCAAGCAAGCAGCTATACTGGTTGTTCCACATTTCCTTAAACATGTTTATGCGTTATTACTGACAAAATTCATTGTAGCAACTAGCAACACAACCATCTTCTAACCAGCATTTTCTACAGCTGTCCTGACATCTCTTTTAACCACATAGATTTTGATAAAAACACACAAAATCAAGATTTTGATAGTTAACGTTCGAGCATCCTACAATTCGAACCATAGAATTTTTGTCTAAACTAACATTATGACAGTTTGAGAAAAGAGATTTTATATTTGTGCAATGGATCTTTACTCTGTCTGCGATAACACATATGTGGTTATTAGGTGTGCTGTTGTGGAGGAACTGGCGGGCGCTAGGTGCAGCTGTCTATACTTGCTCGAGCCAAGGGCAGCTCGCTGATGACTGCTTGAGTAAATGGAAGGGGAAGGGTTTTCTAACAAGTCACTGGTTCAATCTGTACATGTGTCGTCAAGGGCACAAAGAGAGGAGCACAAACAAGGTCTCATCACAGTTTAAATGAAAGCTTAACATCCTTGTAAGTACATTAATTAATTTATCACTTGAAATTGTTGCAGTAATAGTTAATAAGAAAGAAATTCATGATGAAACTCAAATACCTCCTAATTATTTCAGATTTCATTAACATTTTCTGTTTGATTAGAGCTTTTTTAATTGTTGTTTATAGCTGTATTATTAGTTGAAACCTGACTCAGCAAATGCATGCACGAACTTTTGAGCTAGAGAAAACCAAGATAATATTATTACGTCAAAGTTTTTTTTTTGGGTCAAAATTATTACGTCAAAGTTTAATTTGATTTTTATTTACTGGGTCAAAATTTGTTAATTGGCTACAATATGTACGTATTTAATATAATTACCATTTGATCAAGTCAAATATAATTATGTGAATATATATATATATATATTTAATATAGTGACCATCATACCGTTTTGAGATAATAATTGTATTAAATATATGTAAGTATTGTATTAAATATTTAATTTTCTTTTTAAATTAAAAATAAAATGCTTTTTCCTCCTTTTGGTAATGAGAAAAGGAAACAAAAGATAATATTTTTAATATTGTCGTCTCTTTTCAACAGATAAGATAATATTTCTGTTTGGTCTGACCAAAAAAAGATAATAATGTTATTAAAAAGGAAATGTTAGATATCTTCTTCAAAGATATTCATTAATACTCAATAAAGGTTTTCTATTATTGAAAAAAAAACACATGTTGAATAATATTTAAAAAAAATATAATGATATTCATTAAAATAACTTTAATCTCTATATATAATGTGAGCACTTTAAAAATGGTGAAACATTTCAAATCCCTTCATTAGTTTAGATTAATTAACAGGGGTACAATAGTAATTTAACTTCAGTTTTAAAATTGAAGAATTCTCGGGTATTGGGTGGGTGGTTATTTTCATTAATTTTCTTCAAATTAATAAGGGTTTAGATTTAGGCAAATAGAGAGAATTTGACACGATTTCTAGATCCACATATGCTACAATGTTTATTATTTAAATACCCAAATATTTGTATGTATAGGATTTATTGGGAGAATTCTCTTAGTTCACTAAAAGAAGGTTTACCAAAAGAAAAATTAAAAAGGTTAAATGTCTATTATAACCTCATAGTAGTGTTGTTTGTAAGAATATATTTATCAAGGAAGAATGTTAGCCACCTTCTTCACTTGCCTTTCCCACTCAATTCATGCCATGTGGACTTCACTTATACCTAATCTATGTATTAATTGTGTTAAAAACTTCTTTCTGTCTTTCCACCTGAGGCATATGGCCCCAGCCTCTTCGCGCACGCGCCCACGAGCGCGCGAGAGGCTTTTTTATCTCACCTGCGCCACGCGCCCTAAAGATATGTTACACGTTAGCCTCTCTCGCACAAACCTCACTCTTTTCAATCACATAATATATCTCATTTGGGGCAATGCAAAATCCAAACACGCAAACACACACACATCCGGCTAAATAAAGAATTTTTCAACAATTACACCAACTAACATCTCAGAATTCTTCTCTACTATGCTTCTACTAACATCGTGGAAATTACATTGGAAAAGGCATGTAATAGTAATGGAGTCGCTTTGAGTTTGTAATATTTCAATGCACATTTTAGTACACAACATACAACAACAAAAGTTATCAAACTATCCCATAATTACGCGTATATCTAGGATGCTTCACATTTGTAAAATCCACAAAGTGGACAATGCAAAATCCATATATCTCATTTGGAGCAATGCAAAATCCACACACACAAACACACACATCGCAATAAAGAATTAATCCGTACCTTATCGCACTTTCTGTTTTCTGGCTTTTTTAATTTTCTTTGTCCAATTTCTCCCTCCTCCTTTTCTTCAAAAATTTCAACAAAAAAAAAAAAAAATCAATTACATAAAAGATAAAGGAAATCAATATACTAATTGAACATCCATTGTTCCTTCAAATGAAAAGAAAATGACAATCAAGTTCATAATATAAAACCTAATTCAAATTCTCCAAAGAAATTTGGGGAAAAAAAAAATCCGTAAAATTTGAATCTAATTCCTTTAACAAATAAAAGAAATCAACAATTACATGACAAATAGAACGTACAAAAATTTTTCGATACTCAAACTCCACAAAACAGAAAGTAAACATCAAAATTCCGTGATACCCATCGCCTCCTAATCTATTTCAAGAAAAAATTGATTCGATTGCGTAAAAAAAAAAGAAAGAAAAACAATATACAAATTGCCGCAATCAAGTTCACACCATAAAAACCTAATTTAAACTCGCAAAGAAATGCAAAATATGCACACACACAAACACACACATCCAATTTTTTTTCGCTTTCTACTCCGCCTTTTCTTTTTTTAGCCTTCTGTTTCTCCAATTTCTCCATCTCCCGTTTTGTTCACAATTTTTCTTTAAAAAAATAAAATATAACAAAATGATTCTTTGGACACAGAAAGAGAAAAAACAAAGATACTCAATTGCTTCTGCTTCTTCTAAACTTAATGACACAACATAGCAAAATTTTTAAGATACCGCACCAAATGACATCAGAAATCCACAAAGGAAAGGCAAGAACGCCATAGAACTAATGTTTTCATTTTGAAAAAGATGGAGCACAAATAAGGATAACACACACTCCAAAATTGGAGATTTGGACACGAATTTGACTAAAGGCATTCATCGAAAGGACACCAAACCCAAATGATCACAGAGGAAATTCGAAACCCAAAATGACCCAAATCCAAAAAAATAGTAAAATTGAAACTGGGGTTATTTGGGTGTCCAAAAATGCAGAAGCAAAGGGAAATCACCGTAGCAATAAAGTGTGACCTATGGATTCAAAATCAAAAGTAAATATCAATATTGCATCCACATGGCTTGCTAAGTAAGTTCCCCAAGAATCGAGATGAGTGGCGTATTGTCATTTAGTCACTGAAATTAGTGAGAGACTCCGAACAATACTTACCAATGGCATACGAGGTGTCTTTGTGTCCTTAAATCCATGAAATGTGCCTCACGCTAGGGGCGCAATTACAATCACTGAGCACCAAAACTGCTCGGGGCAAGAAAGGGCCTTGTGTATTCACATTGGTGAATCCTATAATAGAAAACCTCAATTAAAAATCCAGAAACATCCGTATAAATGCTACATATCCCACAAAGGAAAGTTTTCCTACTCCATATGCTAATCTTTTCTCTTCCATGATTATCACCAACTTCAAAACCTTGATACAACTTTCAATTTACTTGAATACAAAGTATGATACCCTATTAATGCAGAAGGAAGAAAAAAAGTTTGCTAGATACTGTGAAAAGCGACGGTAAAAAGTACCTAAACAAATAAGAAATTCAACTCCAAATGAAATCATGATATTCGTAATCATGTGAAAATAAATAAACCGGATTCAACGGCACACTATACTAAGATATATTTTGGGGAATAAAATAGTACAAATTAGCACGCATGTAATACATATGCATGAATTTAACATACAAATAGATATACCCATGGCATTGGTCCTCTCGATATAATTGGTGAAGATTGACATATAGCAAATATACCCATGGCATTCATCGTATCACCAAACCCAAATGATTGCAAAGGAAATTCAAACTCAAATGACCCAAATCCAAAAAAATAGTAAAATTGAAATTGGGGTTATTTGGGTGTCCAAAATACGTAGCAAAGGCTACACAAATTCAATTCCGCACCAAAACAACAGAATAAAAATCCAATCTTTCGATGCTTCTGAACGAATAAATAAGACTTAAAAAATTTAACCAAATGTATTGCATCAAGAGATTAAGCAAAGGAACACAAGAGATCGTAAACAATTAAGCAAGTATGTTGAACATATTGCACAAACATGGTGGAAGGCTGGAATTTGGGAATCGTAAACTGACCGAATGTAAAACAAAAACACAATTCTCATCCACACCAAGTTCAAATTGGAAAGGAAATAAAATTTATATAAAAAGACTTAAACATACCACCTAGCTTATTTTTCTTGGTTGGAGGTGAACCGCAATTTCAAGGCTCAACCCCGGTGGAAGGTTGGACTGGGGGATTAGGGCTCCAACCCCAATAACTGAAATTAATTGAAACTGCATAAGAATAATTAAAATTAGAACCCTTAATTGAAACTCCAAAACCGAAACTTATACGATCACAAGAATCAACAACAACATTGAAACCTATACAAATAACACACTGAAATTATAATGAATACGCAATCAACAACAACAAAGTAGTAAATGATTCAATTGTGCATCGAATTTAATCTTACCGTGATCACCGATGAGCGAAAATAATAATTAGCACGAAGTGCAAAAATGGTCTAATTTACATAAACCCATACATTACTAATTGGAAAAAGCCTCACATTTCACCAATTATATAACCGCACAGAAATTCCAAACCCAAATGACCAAACTAAAAATAGTAAAAGTGAAATTGGGGTTTTTGGATGTCCAAAATGCAGAAGCAAATGCTACACGTGACCAATTCGCACCAAAATAGAGAATAAAATCCAATCTTTGATGCTTCGCTGCACGAAAAGCGTAATCGTGAACTAAAAAAGCGTAAAATCATCAACAAAACAATTCCTAATATGCAAATAAACAAATAAATAAATAAAATACAATGGCTTCTTTGACCAAATTTAGGACGACATCCAAACCCCAAAACCGAAATTTAGACGATTAATTCAAACCTTAATTCAAACCCCAAAACTACAATGGCTTCAACTATTGAAGAGGAGAGGAGAGAGAGAATTATGTTTACCTAAAAATGGCTTCAATGGTGGAAGACGAGATCGGCTCCGTGCTCGCCTGGATTCCTTCGTTGTTCGTCAGTCCTCAAAGTGCCGCAACCCAAAGATGCCCGTGTTTACCTCTCATTCTCTTCCAAAGTGGACTCGCTCCGCGAAATCTCGCCGAGAGGTGGTGGGTTGTCGCCGAAATGGTGATAGGAATCTTGTGCCCGCCGAAATCGTAGTGCAGAGAGAGAAATAGCAAAATCGTTTCTTGGCGATGGGATAGTAATTTCTCTAGGATGGGTTTTTGGGCGAGAAGAACGGTGGAGGTGGTTTTTGGGTCAGTTAATATCAGTTTTCTATTAGATTTGTTTTGCAAAGAAGTTTTCCTGCTCATTTTATTATTTTTACCATTATGTCCCTACTTTTTATATTTTTTATATTTTTTATATCCTATAAGCATGAGCATTTTTGATATTTTATTAAAAATTTAAACTTAAGGCCTTCTGCCTTAATAATATAGATATACCCCTAATTAAATCCTATATGTCAACCAAATCATTAAATTATCCACCGAATTTGACAAATCTAATTATTAAAAAAAAAATTTTGAAAGGAGAATTATTTTAATTATTAATATTATTTTTATACAAGTTTTTTTTTTTGGACTCTCCTTTTTATTTTTGTTTAATTTTTTTTTCCTTCTAGTTTTAGGCTATCGTTACCTTCTTCCATTGTTTTTGACGTCTATTTTCCCATTGGGCTTGCTCCAGACCTCCCCAAAAAAAACAATACATTGCCCAGACGCTACAAGAAAAAAAAAAATCGAAAATTGTCCCTAGTGTAAAAATTGAACCTGATTAAAATCCAAAATTATACACATGTCAAATATTGCAATTGTGCCACAAAATAAAACTTGATCATAGTTTCAACACTTCATCAGTACTTAAATTTTCACTCTAAGAAAAATTAACTGAACATTTTCCATCTGGTGCAAAAACAACAAAATGTTGTTCTCTTCACGCGAGTCCTTATAATTCTCTAATCAAACAGTACAAATTAACATTAAACCTAAGCTTAATTATAAGCCTCATAACTTGTATAATTATGAGAGACCTTTGAGAGCTTCCATCGGAGGGAAAGGAAAAGCGCGCCATAAGGGTTTGGGAGAGGCGCAAAGGAAACAAAAACGTCAAATTACGAGAGCCTAAAACTAGAAGGAAAAAATCGTTCAATACATCGGCAAGGGTATTAGGCGGTACCTAGACTGCCGCCTAGTCGGGCTAGGGGGCTTCGGCGGAGCGGGTTAGGTGACCTCGGCATTCTGTGACTGCGGCACGTTTAGCATCTTTTGCTAGGGTAGGGTAGTTAGGTTTTTAACTATGGATAATGGATTGATACTATTTTTTAGATTTTTCTATTTGAATAGTATTTCGACTTTGTGCATAAAAAGTATCTTGCCAAATAAAAATTTGTAAATCACGTTTAGCATGCAAAAATTTCACGAGTGACATTATAAACACCAAAAATCTCACGAGTGACATTATAAACACCAAATGTTTGACTAAACCTTAATGTGTTTTGGTTTTCTCTTGCACAAAATAATGCATTTATGAAAGTAACAATCTAGTTGCCACAATTATATCTCTCTCTTGATTCCATATGCAACGAACAACTTTGTTCCATTACCAGTTGACATAGGCCTTTTAGCCTTTTTGATTGTGAACATAACTAATAAATCAAAACATACATCAATTTAATAAAAATTGAAGATTAAATATAAATTTGAAAACCAAAAAAATTGAAAACACAAAGAGAAAACTAAAAGCTCATGAATCCGCATATGTTGTCAGGTTGGTGAATGGCCTTAGGGTCGTGCGAACCACCAAAATTGTTGAGTCAATTTTCTTGAAGAGTACACTGTAGTTGCAATATCAACCAGTCATCTTTACATATTTATAGGTGAAGAATGAAATGAATACAAAAATATTTGAAAGAAACAAAACGTCAAATTATGTATCTTAACAGGTTGTCTAAACCCTGTGTCAAACAACGAATTAATGACCTTGAACTTGTAGGAGGAAAGGATTGTGGAATTATTTTTTGAAAAGAACCAAAATGTATGAGACTTCCTGATCCTCTCGCTAAAGTTTTATTTCTTCTAAAATGGTGGTTTGTGAAAAGTGTGAGGAGAGAATGATGATGAAGTGGGATGCGATGAGAAGAAATTTTTCACAGGAAATATGCCAATGAAACTACAAGTCTGGGCTTTGCCTTCCCCTATTTTTGCCAACTTCTCCTCAATGTGGATTTCAATCCTATTATTTTTAATTTTATAATATTAATTTGTGTTCAAATTATCTTAACAAGCTGTCTAATTTACCCTCTCTTTACTCCCCCTCATTTTCTTGCGCATTTCCACTCCTTTACCATCCTATCCCCACTTTTTTTATTTGATT
>CM031081.1:23333915-23741326 GCA_018257905.1 Gillenia trifoliata | reverse complement strand
AACACCAAAACCTGAAAAAGAAATAGGCATGAGCAGTTGGTTCACAAAAAAATTACTCATGGCCAAGAGAGGGAGGGGTGGCGGTGACTGGTAAGGGAAGATAAAGAGGGAAATTGAGACTGTATACTCGATGGAGGAGAAGACCTCTTTTGCTGGTTTCTTTTGCTGGGTTCTTTTTTTTTGCATTTGTTTTATTCTTTAACCAGCCCATATACAAAAGAATAGAGAATTAAAAAATTTATTTATGGTTTACAAAGAGGTAGAAAGTTTCTATAATTTATAAGAATATGTTGTTATGGAAATTAAATTTATTAACTAGCATATAAATTAATTTATTTAGAACATGGGCAGTTTAGTAATTATACTGGTTTTAATTCCGATTGAGGGGTGTTTAGTAAACAACTTTTATAGAATCAGCATCATTCCTACTCCAATTCCAGACAATTTAGTAAACAGCTTCCATAAAAATATGATTCTGATTCCTCCTCAATTCAATTCCTCTTAATTTGATTACGGATTAGTAAACGTCCCTTAAGAGTTCACTAGTACAAAAAGGTACTTGGGCGACAAAAAAAAATTCGTCGCCCAAAGTCATATTTCGTCGCCTAAACTTTTGGGCGCCCAAAATTCGTCGCCCAAAATTCGTCGATGGAAGTCCGTCGACCAAACCTTTGGGCGACGAATGTATTTCCTTCGCCGCCCAAAGGCAATCGGGCGACGAAGGAAATACATTCGTCGCCCAAAGGTTTAGGCGACGAAATTTGTTTCGTCGCCTAAAATATTTAATTTTTTAATGTTTTAATTTTTTTACACTTGAAGCGACGAAGTATATCGTCGCCCAAAGGTGTCCAAAATATTTAATTTTTTAATTTTTTTTAATAAATTAATTGGTATTTAAAAGACAATAAAATATAATAAACCATGTAGAAAAATAAATTATATTATATAAAAAAATATACGTACAAAATATTCAATTGAAAAATAAATAAATTATATTCAATTGATAATAATAACATGCATGTTACAAAATTTTATGATAAACTACGTATTTCATAACACCTATAAATACAACTTACTAACATGAGACTTAGACTTCTTCAAACGATTACATATATGTCAAATTAAAAACCATTTTCATCTCAACCAAACAACCAAAATTCAACTAGATTTCATCTCAATATCTAATTTGCTCTCCTCTGGGTTTGCATCAGGATGATCCCGCGGAAGGAGGCCAAGGAGTGGTATTGGCAACAAGGAGCTGAGATTGCACAAGATGATCAAAAGGGCCAAGTTATCATATTGGTCCTTTGTGCTGAAACAAAGAAAAGAGAAAAACCCTTGTTACATATTGGAAGCACTTATTGAAACAAATTGAAAGCAGCCATGAAACTTTTACAAAGTAAAGGATAATGATCGTGTCCATAAATTGCACGTACGTGAAGTAAAACATGGCAGTAACTTCATCCCCAGGCAACAATTGCACGTCATGCAATGAAAGAAGTCGACACCAAGTCCCTTCCCAACACGACATAAATTGCAGGAAGGACAATGATAAACGGTCCTGATATAACCGAAAAGATGAGGTGAGAAACCCAAATTTGCTATCAAAAGTCTAGATTCAGAAATAAGATTAACATCGAGAGCACTAAATGCTAAAGGCCTACGTTTGACTCGAACCCAGACTTCCCCACCAGCAAAGTTAGCACTCCATCAGTTTATGTATCTCAAAATGCTGAATCTTAGGAGAATCCAAGTTAACAGAACCTAGTTTCATTTGGAGGAAAAGTTCTAACCGAAGTATGTACCTTTCATCATCAAAAAACTTGCAAACACTACAATAGTATTGTGCCATCGAGAATCCATTACAGGAAGGTGTTGTGCAGACTGGTCCAACAGGCTGAATTTTCAAGCAGTGCATGCACATCATTCCAGATGTAGCCTTCCTGCAAATTAATCAAAATAAACATAAATGAGCAATGTCCATTTGTTATCAAACACAAAATGTCCAATAGATGAGAAAGAAATGAAGTGTATATAGTTACCGATCCATTGAATGGTCGCTCACGTTATCATGGCAGAACCTACATGTAAATAACTTGCCACAGCAAGCAGCACGGACTTTGCAATTTCTTTTGTAATGCTCACAACCAAACACTTGTTTCTCTGAATCACGAAATGACGGTGAACATCCAAGGAAATCTTCACCATTTGAACCTTCGATTGCAGATGCTTGAGGTGACTTCTGCTGAGAAGCTATCCATCGACTATCATGACCCATTAGTTGATCAGAACAAGTGAAATGCAACATGGATTTACAAGGCTGAAGATAAGTGTTCGTGAAATAATTAAAACATGAACATACCTGGTCATTAGATTTTGAAGCAGATATGCTTTTCTTCTTGGATCCAGAGTTGAATCCCGAGAAACTTTTCTTACTTCTGATTCAAGCTCATTTTGATTCATCCTAAATATATCTTTCCATCCAGGTTTAAATGTGTCATCAGTAAGTTCCAAGCTTTCATAGGCCTCTGCACCTGAAACTGTGGATATGAAGCGCATGAGAAAGTTTTACATAATGTAAAAATCTACTACACAATAGAATCTTATAGATTTCAAGAAGCAATGACTACGCATTTGTCACACAAAGGCATAGCCTCTATACCTCAGCAATTTCTTTCAAATAACCATAAAAGTAGATTCTGAATAATTTATAACCAGACAGCAGCAAGAAAAGTATAGTACAGACCTAGAGATGTGCAACTTTCCGGTGTTTCTGTATGTGAAGATGCAGCTGGAGTTCCATCCCACCATTCATTAAGCCACTCACTGAACATAGTATTTTTGGTTGCCTGCTTCCATGTGTCCATCAATTTATTTTGCTCTTCCTGAGTAAGAGCATCAGTTACCCACGGCAACATTGTTTCAAGACATTTTGCTTTAGAGATGCCCTTAAAAGTAGAAGGAAGATTTGGAAACCAAAATAGAGATTAATTAAAGAGATGGGGTGAGAAAAGTGGTTTTCTGTGTTAACCATGAATTTAATACTATGTTTATATGCCTGTGAAAACTTATCAATTAAAGACATAAAGTTTGAGAAGATTAAGAATTATAATAAGTTTTTCGACTCAATGGAAGTACTACAACAAGCACCCCAGTGCAGCCACAAACAAGCAGCAGCTCTAAATTTTCCAGATCATCAGTACATCTTCTTATTCTAAATAAGTTTATCCCTCACTCAAATGAATCGTCACCAGCACACTCATTAGACATATTGACCATCAACACTTACAACCAACCTCCACAGCCCAACAATCAACATAATCTATCTCATGCTTTTAAAACATAATCCCAATCAAGACATCTATACAACCAAGTTACTCAAAAACACAAAATCAGATAGATTCTTTCTAGCTTGCATCTTAAGCCTTTCGAGATCAATAAAAATTTTCAGTATTTTCAATCTCTTAGAATCCAACAGAACTAAATTGAAAGTTATAAAAACACACAAAATTTCCTCAAGTTCATACCCACATTTCACCCAAATCAATACTCACAGCCTTTACACCATCATTCAATTATTTAACTTCATCAACCATATCGCCCCGCGAAACATACCCGCCTATAATCGTGGTATAAGTCACCACATTCGGGACAAACCCCATAGCAGGCATTTCGTCGAGCACCTTGAGTGCAGTCTCGACATCGTTCTAGTAGCATATATAAACTAGCAGCAAATTCAAACTAGCAGCATATATAAATCACGCTCAATTCTACTTCAAAGAATCAAATTCCAATTCCAATTCCAATTTCAATTTCGATTCGAACTCCCAAATCAAATTCATACAGAAATTGTAAAATCAAGAAGAAAAATGCAAAGTTTGAAACGTACATTGACAGAGGTGCGACGAAGGTGAGACCGAGATTCGAGGCTGGGTCTGAGGTCCGACAACTGGAGGAAGAAGGAAGAAGATCTCACGGCCTGGGTCGCGGCTGAGGTTCGATAAGCTGGGTCTGAGCTCGTGGGTCAATTTCGGGAATGCAGATTGATGGATGGACGAAGAAAGACGAAAAATGATTGGTATAAAAAGCAAGGGTGAAGTTATTTCAGAGGCTTTTGGGCGAAAAGAAGTAATGTTTGTGGGATTTGGTTATGCAGGTGGAGGAAGAAGGTAGAAGAAACCTAGTTGAGGAAGAAGGAAGAAACAGAAAAGAGAAGGCACGGGGTATAAAACGCAAAGGACTTTGGGCAACAAAACAGATTCGTCGCCCAAACACTAAAAATTTGTCGCTCATATATTAGTTAAAACTTTTGAAAATAGCCAAAATTTTTGGCGGCTGGAGCTAATTTTTAGGTTAGGGCGACGAAATTTATGTTTGAGCGACGAAAAGTTTAGGCGACGAATTTTTAATTTAGTCGCCCAAAGATACGTTAGGCGACGAATCATTTCGTCGCCCAAAGACACTTTAGGCGACGAATAAAAATTTCGTCGCCCAAAGACACTTTAGGCGACGAATAATAAATTCGTCGCCCAAATTAAGAGTTGTATGAAAAATTAACTTACAATGAAAAATTCAAAATAAGTAATTGAGAATGGGGAAAAATTTGTAAAAAAATATACAAACGCTCGTAGTGAGAAGGCCTACAACTTTCGTTTAGGGGTCATCTCCAAAATCGAATACTAGAAACCATGAAGCCTATATTATTTTTTAACCGTCGATTAACGTTTACGTTTACGCTCGGTTATTATATCCGTAATTTATTTTTTTGATCCCGGTTCTTTTTAAAAAACATGATCTTTTACTGAATGCAATAAGATGAACGGTTCATATTGTTAATATTATGTCCCAAAATTTACAGTTTAGCTAAATTTGTGTATGACGTTATAAAGTTTATAGAAACTATATAACATCATCACAATTTTCAGTAAACTGTAACTATGGGGACATTCTAACAACGATCCGAACCGTTCATCTTATTGATTTTAGTAAAAGATCATGTTTTCAAAAAAGAACCGGCATGAAAAAAATAAATTACAGATATAATAACCGAGGGTAAACGTAAACGTTAATCGACGGTTAAAAAATATTATAGGCTTCATGGTTTCTAGTGTTCGATTTTGGAAATGACCCATAAACGAAAGTCGTAGGCCTTCTCGTTACGAGGATTTGTATATTTTTTACAAATTTTTTCCCCTTCTCAATTATTTATTATGAATTTTTCACTGTAAGTTAATTTTTCGTAAAACTCTTAATTTGTAAACACACATAGATACATATTTCTTTAAATCTGAATCGTTGAATATGTAGACCTTTTCTTCAAGATCATTTTGTACAAAAATTACTTCATTCAGAAATGAATAAGTCATTGTTTAGTAGATAAAAAAAAGAACGGTGAGGAGTAAATTTCTTATGTTTAGGCGACGAAAAAATTATTTGTCGCCTAAAGTATATGTGGGCGAGGAAACTATTATTCGTCGCCCAAAACCAGGTTAAGGCGACGAAAAACTTATTCGTCGCCTAAAGTGCCATCGCCAAAACCTCAAAAGGTTAGGCGACGAATGGTGTTCGTCGCCTTAACTTGGTTTTAGGCGACGAACATTATTCGTCGCCCAAAACTAGGTTAAGGCGACGAAATATTTCGTCGCCCTACGTTTCGTCGCCTAAAAGAACTTAAGGCGACGAAATAAGGAGTCGCCTAAAGTTTCGTCGCCTAAACTCAACTTTAGGCGACAAAATATGGATTTCGTCGCCCAAAATCACTTTGAGAGACGAAAAATGTTTCGTCGCCCAAAGTTTTGTCGCCCAAGCTGTTTTTTCTACTAGTGTCCCTACCACTCTTCACACTCTCCGAATCGAGGGAATGCAAAGTCTGAAATCTTTTGGGAGAAGCTTCAGGCATTGTATGCGTCTCTGCCTCCACAAAACACTCTGCGGGCAGCTCCTTCATAACGGGGTCGACCTTAGAGACCCTGGATGCGGAGATCAGGTTCTCCAAATCTCGGAACCATGAGCAGTTGGTGCTTGCTTGCTCTAGAGACCTAACAGAAAATAAAGTTGGCGTAAACCGCATGAATTATTTCCACCCTTAAAGCTTAATAAAGTATTTTATGCATAACTATAATATACTAGATAGAGTTCTTACTCCTGCAATACACTATTCTGTATGAAGACGAGCATATAGCTATGAAATCGAACTACGGAGGACTATGGTCCTGGCCGTCCACTTCCTCCACGCGATAGTTCTCAAAAGCTTGGGACTTTTCAATTTTCAAAAACTAAAGTAAAAAGAACTCTGCACAAAATCAATTAAAACAAGTTTAGAGGTTTTACCTCTTTAAAGGTTTCACAAAAGAACTCTGCACAAATATATAATAGAACAAAAGTAAGAATTACCTCTTTAAAGGTTTCACAAAACTTCACAAATTGG
Source organism: Gillenia trifoliata (assembly GCA_018257905.1). Taxonomy (NCBI): domain Eukaryota; kingdom Viridiplantae; phylum Streptophyta; class Magnoliopsida; order Rosales; family Rosaceae; genus Gillenia; species Gillenia trifoliata. Next base: position 23,734,899 of record CM031081.1, on the reverse strand, counting down.
AAGGCACTTCCCACATCCTCAGCAGCTCATTCGACACCCGCTACAGTTTTCAATGGGGTGCCCTGAGGTAGGGGAAGCTCAAGATCAACCTCTCTGCTCTCAACGCGGCATACCTTGACCCTGCGACGCCCTTGTGCAGCCTTGCCCTTGCCCTTGGCATCATTCTCATTCACAGCACCACCACCATCTCTGCTGTCATTACAAGTTTCCATCAACTTGTCATGCTTTGCTGCATCCGTGTTCACAGCTTCGCTCTAATCAAGGGAGTTCTCCTTCCCACGTTTGCTAGGTGAATCAACACCCGTTGCCTGCCAAAACTCGAGACCATAAGCCCGCTTAAACAGAACTAAAACCAACCAAAACAACACCAACAATATCAATATGCATTCACAAAGAAAAAACTATAATCAACAGCAGTTACAGGCTTACAGCACCAAACCTTGTCTGAAGCCACACTCTAACCATCCTTGCTGTTGCCATTCTCCTTTTTCTTCGGATTCTCCACAATCAACATATCAGCAGCGGATCGATACCCTTTTTCCTTGGCTTCGCGCACGCGATTACCAGTGGTACACAACCTTTTTTATTCTTGAGAAAAACACATTTTTCTAATCAGCAGCAGCACCAAAACACAAACAACCACAAATACAAGGTTAACAGTTATATGATATGCCAAACACTTACAAGCATATGATACACTACAATTACATACGCCTCGACATTTCGGACATTACATACACTACAAAACACAAACCGAGTTTTGGAAGGCCTCTGGCTTCTGGCCCATTCTTGCCTGCAAGCCAAGCAAACAATTAATGCATCAACAATCAGTTCATTGAAAATGGGGGAATAGAAACTGTGCAATAACAGAACAATTTCATCCTAATAAAAAATGTAATTGGGAGAGATTGTTGGACTTGATACAGCAGTAATGTGGTGGAGGAGTTATTATTAGGATTCGTAGTTGCATGATCATTTGTAGTTGCATAATCATCTGCTTTATACCCTACCTTTTTTTACTTTCAGATATCTTACACGGTTCACTATCAATTACCAAGATTGGTGTTTTAGTCAGCATGAGATCAATACTGTTTCCTCCAGATTCTAAACATGGTTGGTTCAAATCCTTAAAAGTTGGAACCCAAATAACTTTGCTTTTAAATAGTTTGAACTAAGCAAAATAAGAACATACTTGTATATCTTGAGTGCTTCAATTGCAACTGCACAGGCAACGGGGTGTCCAGAATATGTAAACCCGTGAGAAAAAGAACCTGGCACAACATAGCGATGAGTAAACAAATATTTCTGTGGGAGGTCAGAGAGAGGCTCTGTATTTGTACATAGTTTCATTTTACCTTTGCCACAGATACAAGGTCTGGTTTAATGTTGTATTTGTCACACCCATACATGTAGCCAAGCCTTCCAAATGCACAGATTACCTTAAGAAGTAAAAAAATAAAGCCTAAGCTTAAAAACCAACATATAAAGCTGACTTGAAAAATCAGTTTACATTAAAGAAAAGAATTCCATATACCTCGTCGGCAATAAATAGAATGTCATGTTTCTTCACAACTGCTTGAACCTGCACCAAATAGAAAATGCTTGTCCATTACAAAGATTGAGAGCAAGAGAGAGTCATGTCTATTCTGAAAGAAATGACAGATACGAGCTTGCAAGTATCCAGTAGCAGCAATTTCCATACTGAATCAAAGCAACACCAAAGCAAATATAAAACAAAGCAACCTTACCATCCCTTCAGCCACTGGATCGAATGGTCTGTGTATTATAACTGTTTTAGAATCACTCAATACCAGCTAATACCATGGAGCAGTTTTTGACCTTCCCATATTGGCCCACAACAGGTGACAGAACCAAAACAGTACTAAAAGTTTAAAATGAAACTTGAGCTCGGACACCTATTGTGATGTCTAAGTAACTGGCTAGATCCGATGGCAAATACATCCAACGAAGCATATTCAGTACTGTGATTTTTTAAAGAGATTGTGCATAACCCAAAAGACAAATCATGTAATGAATGGAATTGAAGACAAATAAATAGTAAAGAACATTACCCGTTGACAGCTGATATTACTCAGATCAAAATTGAGACTGGGTTTCCCAACTATTGAGACTGGGTTGTAGATGGTGCAACCCGATCTGGGATAGAAAAGAAGAATCGGAAAGCACTTGAAGAAGAAGGCTGGCAGGGGCACAAAAAAAGAAGGAAAAAATAATCAAAAACCATCCAATCAACACCAAATTTGAACATTCATGAAGGATTAGAACTCAAACCCTAAAAGACCCATCTTACCTTTCAAAGAAGAAATTAGCGACGGCTATTGCGAGATTATATTCTTGCCAAAAGGCACCAAATAAGGGGGGTTCATCGGAGGCCGCTTTGTCGGGATCCACCTACAGGGAATTTCGGTATTCTTCAAGGGACTGGGTTGCTCAAGGATGATGATGGTGGTGCTCGCGGATGTAAGATTGGACTGAGATGAGGTCGAGAATGGCAGCAGGATAAGCTCGGGTGACTTGAGTAAATTTGGTGATTTTGGTTTCTGCAAACTTGCATGAATTCTGTGTGTGGATAGTCACGGGAAGGAAGGTAGAGTAGAGGGGTAGTGGAGGTGAGGCAACATATTTGTTTTCTGAGTTTCAAGCTGGGTGTTTTCAAGGAAGTGCCTTTTTTGCGTTAAAAAATTTCATTTCAGCGCCTTTTTTTTCATTTGGCCTTTGTTGTATTTCACACTAACGACACTTTTACATATTTTGTCCACTAAATAGTGGATAAAGTTTCAAAATCTCATTTTATCTCACAAATATGACCCCTTGCAAGACGGTTTTTAACAAAACTGACGTTTGGAAAATTTGAACGACGGTAATACTATAAAACGTCGTCTGGTTAGTGTCGTCTAAGGACTTTTTTGTACTAGCCCTGGGAAGATGTCGAGCGGTGACACTATAATTTGTTGGTTTTGATTTCTCTATTTAGGAGATGTTTTTATTTTTCATATTTATTTCAGATCTATGTGTTGTCTTGTATAATTTTTGCATCCCTCCTCGTACTTTAGAGTAATTTAACACATCGCCTTGTTAATAATAAATGAAAAAAACAAATGCTCGACCAGTATATTCTGCACGCAAATTCGAATCCCCTCCCCATAATATACATTCCTCCTCCTTGTTGTATTCACATCGAATTCCAACGATTCAAATCGTCTATTTTTTAAGTCTTCATTAATAGATCATGCTTGCAAAAATCAATCCAATTCGAAACCATTTAATTAATTAACTTGGTGCCTATGAGAACTAGTGAATCATGATATTAAGGCCAATAATACACATGCATATCACCTATCCACACAAACAGATAGAATACGAGGTTATTATTATTGCTATAAACGTACGCAGCTTACAACGAAACTAAAAAAACCAAAAACAATGAGAAAAGTAGTGATGAAAACTAATGCCACTTTCGCGGGGAGCACGATTGCATTTAGCGCATGCAACAAGCCTTTTAAACCCATTGGTGACCCAGATGGGACGAGTGAAGTCTCGTGAGGGTTTCCAGAGACGCTGCCCACAAACATCATGCATAATGCTCATTAACATTAACCGCGGGAGACTGAGTACATATCCACCCCTTGGGAGTCGGGGGTTTTTTGGTGGAGGCGTAATTCGAATCTGTTTTCAATGAACGGCCTTGTTAAGAGGTCGCTTTGCAAGTGGCGTAATCGGCAGCGCGTGATTAGGTTGTTGTTGTCGGGTGGTCCGACAGGCTCGACCTTGAACAATGTGCAAGCCCAATTGTCTTTGGTTTCGTTGCGGTCGGTAGCCGCGGCCAGGACCAGTAGCCTGTTTTGGTCCACCCTTCTCAAGTACTTGCCGTTGTAGGAGCATTTGATATGCACGTAATGCTTATCGGCGAAGTCCTCGTTGTTTGGGGTCTCCGTGGTGAACCTTATGAACCGGCTGTCAATATTGTCTTCGGAGAACTGGACAATGTCATTACTGTCGCTTTCTGCATCAAGTTGGTAGCGCAGGTATTTGTTGTTGGTCTCTGCCTTCAGCAGAAAGGGGCTTGGTAGTACAGGTGGAGCCATGTTGTATAGTACAGTTGGGATTGGGATGGGATTGGGATTGGGACTGGGATGATCTCTCTTCTTTCTTCTCTCTTGATATGATTTACTTTGCTTGCTGTGAGTGTGATCCTTTGCTCAAAACCTGCTACCCTATTTATAAGAAACGAAGCACAAGCAGTTTCTCATTCATATGAACATTGCTGATCTCATTGGAGTGACGCAAGATTTGTTAAAATAAATGAAGACTTTTTATTGCACATAAAATAAATAAAGACTCATTTAAAATAAACAAAGACTTTTTATTGCGTATAAAAAAGGACTTTCAAACTTGTAACCCATCTGTACAAGATGATAATTACACGATCGAACCCATTGATGAGCGATTGTCAATTTTCCTGATGCAAATATTTGGTAGCATGTGAGTTATGGTTATGATGGAGCATGACAAAAACTCTTTTCTGGTTCAAAACAATGCACAAGTGTAAATTTTGTTAGCACATTTCAGAAGTATCTGCATTTGATAGAGAGGATTGGCTTGGGTAGAACACTATTCACTATATTGAAGACATTTTAAAGGAAGAAATGGATGACAAATTCTTCATTTTGTCCAAGTCAAAAGTTACTCATGAACAAAAGATAACCCTCCTAATCTCCACAATAATGATACGATTAAAAGAGACAACTATTCTTCATGAATAACCTTCAACTTGTACAAAATAAGAAAATTTTCATTTATTTCTTTAATATAGTGAATAGTCATATCCTTACCAATCATCTATATTAAACAACTCCTCAAATGTTAAGTCGATGCTTGTAACCACCAAAGAGAAAAGAGAAAAATGCTTAAGTCAATGTTAGAATTAAAAAAGACTTCATACTACTTTATGAATTATTAACCAGAATAAGAATTTTTATAGTGTTGTGGCCTATTTAACTGAAGGGTTAAGAACAAGGAAAAGGAAGACAAGCGGCACAGAGAGAATTGAAAGAAATAAAGATGAGGGAAATTGTGGTGTGCTATTTCTCTCATTCTAGTGTCTTTATTTATAGTGAAACAAGTACAATCATAATAGATTAATAACTTTAGGATGATGAAAATATCCCAAGCCATATCTACCTAAAATTTACACAATCACATATCAATATTATCTACAACATATTGCATATAAAATAAGTATTGTTTTAACAAAAATATAAGGATGGCATATTACACTAAACTATTTGATTATAGACTTTAAATAAGATCATAGAAAAAGACTTTGTAGTCGCTAGATAGTCGTCTTTCGGCCCACGCACACAACCAACATAAGATTTTGACTCTAAATTGCACCTTCGATATGGTTTTGGAGCCGCAGAGCGTGAAATCTGTCAAGTTGCATGGGGTTAGGATTTGGCCAGTACAACACTATAGGTTTAGCTAGTAAGGCGCTATGATTCTCTTTGGGATACCGAGAAGATGTGGAGTGGTAACCCTTTTGGAGTTAAATTGTTCATAAATGTCTCTGTAACGCCCTTTATTCAATGAATGAAACATCATACTTAAAAAAAAAAAAAACTTAGATTTTTTTTTTTTTACTAATGATAGAATGTGAATTCACTTAGTACTGGTTTCTTTTCACTTGTAAGTGAGATGTCTTAGGTTTGATTCTTACCAAATGCGAATTCATACCAAGTTAATATGGCTAACCCATTATCATGCTTAACCCACTCCCTCATTCTTTAGTATAGATAATTAAAAAAAAAATATGTGAATTCAACAGCTTGTTAGAATTAAATAAAACTCCTTTGTTAAAATTAAAAAATTTGTAACATGTGAATTCACATTGTCAAAAGTCTTTTTTCCAATTCAAATTTTGTTAGCAAAATTAAAAATTATAAGATTCCTTTTATACTAGTTTACGAATTATTAAGTAGAAGAAGACTTAGCATAAAATAAGGATTCTTTTTCACAAAAAATATAAGTACTTTTTTAACAAAATTATAAGGAAGGTATATTATAAAAAAGGGTTAGGATATGGGGACACGTGCTTTTGACACTCATTTTGTGAGGCACACTTCGTAATGTATTTTAACAATCTGAACCATCTATATTTTAGTACATCATTCTTAGATCATCATTTTAAAAACTTAGACAAATCCAAAACTATTAATACATTTATTTGTAGTGATTTTTAATAGACAAATACAATTCTACAAAATAATACTAAATTTAATCCAATAATCATATGATTTCGGATTTGAGTGATTTTTGGTAGATATGATCTTTGAGGGAATACCTAAAAGATAGACAGTTCGGATAGTTAAAATACATTATGGAGTAGGCTCCATAAAAACGTATGTGTGTCAAAAGCGTGTATCTTCGAATCCTAACTCTATGAAAAGTAAGTAATTTTTAAAAAAATTTGTAACATAGGTAAGACCCACTGCACCCATAATATGATGACACGTGGATTATAGAAAAAATAATTTTTTAAAAAGGGTTTTAAAAACGTAAAACAATAAGATAGAACTAAAGTTAAAAAAGAAAAAGTCGGCAACCACGGCGGTGGCGTCGGTGCAGAATTTAGATCTGCAGGCCAAGTGCGATTCATTGTCGGGTCGGATCACGGCGATGGCATTGGGGCTATGTGGTTCCAGCCGAGTTGATTTCCATTCCCATCACTTCGTTTTGTTGACCGCAGAGATTGATTGATATGTTGATGATAGATAAATGGGATTGAAGTTGAACTGATCTAGTGGAGATGGGTGGGCATTCACATTGAACATCCGCATCCGCAGCACAGCTCAGTTTAATTATTTTATGGAAAAGACTTGCTCTTCAATATACCTCGTAACCAATTAACAGAATTTTAAGTTTATGATTAGAACCTTTCATATTCTAAATCATTATGTAACGATTATTTATGCAAAAAAAAAAAAATGAGATCATTTAGTCATTGAACTGTATTAAACAGAAAGATGGATTCGGTAAAAGTATTACAAACCGTCTATCTATTTGCTACAAATGATTTACTCAACAATTTTAGCTTTAATTGAATTTTTGCAGAGATAATATTTATAAAAGTGATTTATAATATGAAATTATAAATAGTTCTGATCATAAGCACAAATTTCCGTAAATCAGTTACAAAATATTTTGAAGAGGAACTCCTCCTTAATCTTAAGAGCAACTTTTCTCTTATTTATTATGAATTTTAGTTTTATCTTATTATTTATTTTATTTAATTGTTTCTAAAATTTTAAAACTCTTTTACAATTGTTTATAATCCAAAGTGTATGGGTGAGCTCAGTACGGTTACCGTACCAAATACCATGCCAAACTTTCGGTATACCGAATTTCGGTATTCACATTGAATACCGATCCCCATTTATTTCAAAACTTCAATGGTGCGTACCATTCAACGATACGTAATGTTAAATAGTTTAAGATTTATTTGAGACCCACCGCAAATTAATTTAGACCATTCCATAACCTTACTATTGAATGATACATACCACCCAAGATTTTTCCCAAAAATTAATAGAAAAATTGTTATGCGGGTAAACAGTAGACAACGGAGAGAGATTGACGGAGTCCGGTGAGGGAGACCGGAGGTGTAAAGCCAAAAATTGAAGATACGAGGGAGACTAGAGTACTGGAAATCAAGTGGTTGTATAGCAATCAAATTTAGATGAATGAAAACTAGTAATCTTGAACCTCCTATGCCTCTTATTAGTTGCAACTGCGTCACGTACAAGCATAACAACAGAACAATTCTCACTCAACTTGAATTTATGTTTCTCAAACCATTCCAAATGAATTGCGACATAAATAAAAAATTGTTGTTTCGAAAAACGGAAGGCCAAATTAACAAAACTGATAAAAACTAGCCGCATCTCAAAACCTCTCGCCAAAACGGAAGAATACTGCACCTGTGCCGGAGTTATGATCGACGGCATACTCAGCTCTTACTAAACCTAACTTCACGCCAACACCATAAGCTGACCCGTGACCCAATCGCCTGTATACCTCTGTTGGGTTACCCTTGACTTCCTTGGAAGTTCCTAGATCATTTCCGTGCTCTGCAAATGCATATACATGTGTACCTTTCACAGGTATCCGCAGCTCCGCTGCAAGCTGGAGATTACAATGGGAAAAGAAATCAGCTAATCCTAAAGCATAACTTTCGTGTATATGGAACAATCCTTTCACTGACGATGACATCATATCAAGGACTGAGCTAAAAGTTCAAAAGCAGTTCCTACCTCAAGGATGTTTCTAGCTGCGCCTATCTCGCCCATGTTGTAACCCCTCACAGAATATGGACCACCAAGGGTAAATGTATCATAACTTGGAAGGTCTCCTATACAGCCACCATAGTGTCCGTGAAGTACAAGCACGGGCGGTGGTGGTTTACCAGAACCTTCCTCGACCTCCTTCAGCTGGAAAAATCTTGTTAATGTTAGCTGGTGACGGTTGAAGAATGGAAAGTTGCTGCCAACACCAATGCCTTGGTCAACCTGCAATTTCATACAAAAGAGTATGCAAGTTAACAAAGTCTCTAGAACATGTTACACGTACAGGTAAAAAGAAAAACAACAATTCTAGAAAAATCTAAAATAAAACTGATGACAACAGCTTCCCCTTAAAAAAAATTTCTTTCTTCCCTGCTTGTTTTAAAAACTAAACAGATGTCACAAGCAAGTGCATAATGCAAGGTATAGAGCACAAGAAATGAGGTTACCTGAAACACATTCCTCTGACCAACTATAGCTCCATTCACAAACTTGGTGTTATCACGGGTGATATTTGATTGTAAAAATGCCATGCGGTCAATGCCTGTACCGCTGAGAGTTGTTGGAGGTCCATCTTCACTGACTCCTCCACTTGGCAATATTCTTTGGCCATTAGAACAGACATGACTGCGTTCATCACGCGTAGTTATCTCTTCCATTACAAGTCCATACGTGAATTTGCTCTGACGGGTGAAATTCTGGTAGGCACAGGCTATCAAGTTAGGTAATCATAACAATGAAAAAAATAAAAATGACATGTACCTCTGTTGAATAAATCATAAAGGACTACATCAAACATTAAGGAAAACGATGAGAATCACCTCTGTTATATTAGCCTTAACTCCAGCTCGATCAACCCAAATAGGGGGAACTTCATCAGCCCCTGGCCCACCAGTAAAGACTGGACTTAGTTTTCGGCTGTTGAAGCAGCTTACACGGAGAGCACGATTGCGGGGATTGTACACGCCATCCAGATATGGATGCACATACTCAAGCTTAAAAGCAAGATCATCCTGAGAGATAAACCACAGAAAATACATGATACCAGAATTTATGCAAAGGTATTAAAACCATCGGTTAACTTATATACAAGGATGGGTATGCTTTTGGTAAGGCAAGATTACCTGAGGATTCAAGAAGTTGCTGGTGGTTATCGATCCGAGAATAGATCTATTCAGGCCACCGAGATTCCGATGCTCAAATGTAACAGTTCCACCAGGCTCTAGTGAAGCCTATACACACAACATACAATACAAAAAAATCAGAATTACAAAATTGAAACCTCCAAAACTTTCATGGTTGGTGAGCAGAGCAACGATATCACTTTACACATACCAGAGTCGGATAACCTCCGCGTCCAGGAACAATGTTCCATTCCGTGTTAAGTTCAGCTGTCTTCTGTTCTAGTTCTTTAAGCTTTATTTCAACAATTATCCCTCCTTCGTTCTTCTCATCAGGCCGCGGGTTCACTTCAATGTTTGAAAACAAAGCTAGGGAATTTATGTTCCTCAGTGCTTGTTTTCCTGCTTCTATGTTAAAAACATAACCCGGTCGAAGCTAACATTCACCAAAGAGTCAATAAATCACCCCATTGCAAGTTGGTAAACATTCATATAACTTAAGAAACAAACAATGTAGATCTTTAAACATACATACAACATACATATAATGCAATTCAACAAACAAACAGAAACCCATAAAGATATAAGCAAGACATTTCGTTTAACGGATGATATAAGTACCTGTCTAGGCAATTCCCTCTTCACCACAGGGATCTGCGTGTTCCCTTCGACAAAATTCCCGAGCTTATCCTGGAACTGAATAAGCAGCTGAGTGATATCCCCTTCTACAACCTCACAAACCACCTCCTTGGTATTCAAATTCCCAAAATTCACAACCTGTGCACAAGCATACCCTTCATCCTGGTACCACTTCTGAACACGGTCTCGAATCTTCTGCAACAGCCTCGCACTCACCTTCCCTTGTTCTCTCAACATCAGCAGCACCTCCCTCTGCACAGGTGGCGGCAACAAACACGGCCTCGCCCTATCAATCCTTCTCTTGTAATCCTTCTCCTGGTTCCGAAAATACTCGAGCTTTTCCTTATCGGTCATGTCCGGGTCCATTTCGATGGGCTTCGACTGCGCCATCAGACCCACATTGATGCATCGAAACTTGTCCGCCGACTGCCATGTGCTCTCTGTAAACGAGATTGTAACACCCAGAGTCCCATCTGGGTTGGTCTTCCCTTCCAAATCGACCTTCTCGAACATCCCGCAATTGGCTAAGGTTTCGAGCTCTTTCTGCAACTGGGCTTTGGTGTAAACGCCGCCGGGTCTCAGGGATACCATTTCGAAGAACGAGTCTTCGGTGCCGACGGTGCTCCACCGCCGCCTATCAAAGAACAAGATCTCGGAGACCTTGTATTTCTTGAACCCACTGAGCTTGTTGAGCTGGACAACAATGTTGGCCGGTAACCCATGCGAGTCCCACTCTTGGGACTGAGGCTCGTCCGCCATGGCCGTCTGCGACCCAAACAACAGCCTCTTCAAAAACCCACCAAACCCATCTTCTCCGCCGCCGAACCCATCTCCCCCTCCACCTCCGCCGTCGAACCCACCACCGCCACCGCCGGAATTTCCGTTCCCTGCGAAAGATCGCAAATTAAAGATGAGGGTGACGGTGGAGGCGGCGGCGATGGCTGTGGAGAGGGTTTTGAGCGGGGTGGAGGAGGGTTTAGGGTTTTGTGAAAGAGGAGAGGGGGAATTGGAGGACAGGTGGCATTTGACGACTGGTCGGCGGCTGTTAGAGGCGGCGGCGGATGTTATGGGCGGGGATAGGGTGCGGGCGGAGGAGGGTAGGATGGCGGGCTTGGGGTTGAGGTAGGCGGAGGAGGGCGCCGCTGCGAACATTGTGTGGGGGGGTGCAGCAGCGGAAGAAAGGCGAGAAGAGATAAGGCCTCTCTCTCTCTAATGAAAAGGGGTTTATTGGGTTTGGGACTTTTGGACTTTTGGGTGGGTGAGGACGAGTTGACCCAGTAACTCGGTTGCTGAGTCAGTGACTCGGTCGGTTGTTCAAGTTCCAAATAAGCCAAAAGTTTTACGAAAAATCTTCAATAGTACGTATCATACCATTGAATGGTACAGTTATTAAATAGTCTAAATTAGTTTGCGGTGAACCTCAAATGAATCTTAAACCATTCAACAATATGTACCATTAATGGTACGTACCATTGAAGTTTGACCCAAAATTTTGGGAGCTTTACACTTTTTTTTTTATAAGTGAACGGTTAAGATTTAATTAAAATTTTAATTGTTTATTTATGTAAAAATGAGTGAACGGTTAATAGTTAATTAAAATTTTAACAGTTCACTCATGTAAAAACATGTGCGGGGTGAGAATTTTCAATAACTTTGATTTTGGTTGGGTTTTTTTTTTTTTTTGGCCCTTTTGGTCAAAATTGAGTTGGAAATGGAGTGCATTGCAATTTGGGAGTGGGCGAGATCTACAATGCTTTGCTTATGGAATGGAGATTATTGTTAATTGTGAAATCATGTGGTACTATATAGTCAAGTGGGGGTTTGGCTTACATGTTTGTTTGTTTATTTATGTTATTCTTTCAATTTTCCTTTTCATTTGGTCTAAAATCATATAGTCTTAGATACAACTCATGATAAGCTCGATATTGAATTGAATGGTAGATCTTTTTGAACACTTCATGTACAAACGCCCATGCTATTTGATGCCTTTCTTTTCATGTAATTATTCAAGACAATTGTTATTAGCACTCCATCGAATAGAGATGTTAATTAACACTTGAGGTGTCTCAGCTTATTATTTGATGCATGTTCTTTTTTATGTAATAATTTAAATTTCTACTCCAAGTAAATAAACGAACTATACTGTATTATAAACACATAAGAAATCATCATGCAATTTTCCCATCACAATTATCATGGACTCATCATTTTTTTTATTTTGGAGTGCTTATAGTAATTTTCATAAATAAAATAAATTCAAAATTTGACAAATGTAAAAAAATATTTTCCTAGAATTTTCATTAGGCTTATTTATCAAAATGTTTATTAAACAATATCATAAGTATCACTTTACTCTTTGCTTTTGCAACTGAATTATTTTCTCCAAGTCAGTCAACAATGCCTTAAGGGCTCGTTTGAAGATAAAGGAGAATGATTTTTTATTTTAAAAAGATTAGAAGAGGATTAGACATAAAAAAACTTCTTATTTCTAATCTTCTCAATTTGAAACAATTGAAATGGATAACTTTCATCTTCTACCCACAAGTTGGTAAAAGAAAATTCATTTATTCTTTGAACGTACCTTAAAAATAATTGTTTATTCATTCTAATCCAATCTTCCATATAATTTGAGAATGTCAATCTAGTGTTGATACGGATTTTGATACAATCGATTTCAAGATCACCAAAGAGGGACTCAATTAAAATATGAGATACAAAAAAGTGATTCAATTGCAAAAGCAAGGGCAAATTACTACTTTTGTTTTGTTCACCGGGCATTTTGACAGGTAAGCCTTATAATTAATTTCTTCTAAATCCATGAACAAATCACAAATTACACAATTGCAGGAACTGGTTCAAGCCTAAACAAATACGATGGGAAAATCCATTGGTCACTTCCTTGCTTACCACGGTTCACCCCAAAGAGAGCCACAAACGCTGCCATTGGAGTAGTTTCCTCCGGGTATGACGACCCAAGATCTTCGCCATGACAGTGACGCAGAAGCTTGCAAAGCCATTTGGTTTGGAGCTGTTGGCTCAGTTGCAACAGCGTGGGTCTTCAGTCTCTCCCCAAACCCTCACCAAAATCATATCTTCTTCCACAAAGTTGGCTTCTTTGAATCTGGGCATTAAGATTCACGCATTTGTTATCAAGTTGGGTTTTTGTTCAAATGTCTATATATCCAGTGCTCTCGTTGGTGTGTATGGCAAATGCGGCTCTTTGCGGTATGCCCAGAAGCTGTTTGATGAAATGCCTGAAAGAAATGTAGTCACTTGGAATTCTTTGATTTCTGGTTATTTGCAAGCTGATTTGCCAAAAAGGGCAGTTGGGTTGTTTCTGGAGATGTTGAAAGTGGGGATAGTGCCAACGCCGTTCAGTCTTTCGGGGGTCTTGGTGGGTTGTTCGCAATTAGAAGCTGAAGAGCTTGGGGTTCAGGTGCATGGTTTGAGCGTGAAAATGGGGATTTGCTGTAATGTTGTTGTGGGAAGTGGATTGATAGATATGTATTCCAAGTGTTGTAGTGTTAACGAATCAAGGCAGGTGTTTAATCAAATGCCAGAAAAGAATGTTATAACTTGGACTTCCATGGTTACTGGCTATGCACAGAACGGACAATCCAACGAGGCAATGATTTTAGCTAGGGAAATGCTGCGTTCGGGTCACAAACCAAATTATGTAACTTATAATAGCTTGTTGAGTTCATTTTCGAGCCCAGACTTTTGGAATCATTGCAGGCAAATCCATTGCCAGATAATGAAAGAAGGTTTTGAGTTTAATGTGTATATAGTGGTTACACTTATGACCATATATTCAGAATGTAGCAATAGCTTGGAGGACTTTCAAAAGCTTTGCTCGTGCGTTGCAATATGGGATCAAATCTCATGGAATGCAGTAATCGCTGGTTTTTCAAATATTGGAAATAGTGAGGAAGCTCTGCAATGTTTCTCTGAAATGAGGCAGGCCAGAGTTGCTATGAACTTCTTCACATTTGCAAGCATTTTAAGCGCAGTAGGAACTCTTTCAGCCCTTGAAGAGGGAAAGAAAATCCATGCTCTCGTTTTCAAGAGTGGGCATGCTTCAAATTTATGTGTTCAGAATGGGCTTGTTTCGATGTATGCAAGATGCGGTGCCATCCATGATTCGAAGCGAGTGTTTAATTTGATGAACGAACATGATGTCGTCTCCTGGAATTCATTATTATCAGGTTATGCTCATCATGGTTTTGGGTTGGAGGCTGTTGAACTGTTTGAGCAAATGAGAAGAACAGTGGTCAAACCAGATAGTACCACCTTCCTCATTGTACTAACTGCTTGTAGTCATGTTGGTTTAGTGGACAAAGGATTCGAGTATTTCAATCTGATGAAAAATGATGATTTTCGTGAGCCCCCAAAAATGGAGCATTATGCAACAGTTGTTGACCTCTTCGGTCGAGCTGGAAATCTTCATGAAGCAGAGGCCTTTGTCGATAACATGCCAATAGAGCCAGGACCATCAGTGTACAAAGCTCTACTTAGTTCTTGCCAAGTTCACGGAAACAAGGAAGTTGCTCTTCGCTGGGCGCAAAAGCTCCAAGAACTGTCCCCAAATGATCCAGCAACTTACATACTCCTATCGAATGTGTTATTGACAAGAGGCTATTGGGACGATGCAGCAGGAGTAAGGAAGCTCATGTATGATAGAGGGATAAGAAAAACTCCTGGTTATAGCTGGATTTGAGTCAACAAAGTAAGATAATTTTTTGTTAATTTGCTAGAGTCGTTGTTGCTTAAAGATCAAGGAAATTAATAAAAATACAGGAATTATATTTAGTTTGACAGAAGGAGACCAAGAGTATTATTATTTTTTATTAATTTTTTCAATTTCTAAATATCCTAAAACAAGAAAATCCATTTATTGTGGAAAGCAGTTACAGGGTCTCTCTTGCAAGACCACTACTGTCCCAAGATACAAGGCAGAGGAAGAGAAAGATGGTTGCTGCTGCTGGCCTAGTCAATTGCTATTTCAGGAAATAACCATTACTGAGCTGCAAGTAGGAAGCTAAACTTAGAAGCTTCCCATCCTACGTGTCGAAATAGAGCCCATAAACAAATTAACCAATTGACCTGTGGATTGTGTTCGTTGTGAAGTCAAGAACCCCGGAAGAAAATGCAAGAAATCCATACAAATATCAGAGTAAGTTAAGGACCCTGAATTGTGAATTTGGAATGCAGCTATGGCTCAACTTGAACGCCCCCAACGACATGGTGACTCTGAATCTACTATCATCCATGAGCCGAGAAAACTTACAGCCACTCCAAGCCCGACTATGGAACAATATCTTCGAGGTATCTGATGCCATCTTACTGTAACTTCTCCACCACCAGTGAACCTCATAACCGGTTGTATACAATTGTATTTCTATCTCTCACATCTCATGGCTAGTCATTTGACGTGAGAGATAGACACCTAACAGCCAGTGAAAGGGAAGTTTTTCTCCTATGGAAAGGCATGAAAGTTCTATGCCTTGATTATACATTTTCTTTTAACTGCATTATTTTTTATGTCCAGGGGGTGAAGTTTTGAGGTCGACGTCCTCACCCTCATCAACATCATCATCTCCGGTTGGGCACCATGATGGAGAAGAAGATCATGGACACCATCACAAGAAATCTGTTCTCACCAAGGTGAAAGAGAAGGCCAAGAAACTGAAGCACTCACTCAGCCACAAGAAGAAGCACAGTGAAGGTGATAACTCCACCCCCACTTGGGGTGCAAGCCCGATTGAGCACGAAGATGAAGAGCAAGATGCTGAATATCTAGGAGCCCCAAGTAATAATAAGTTTCTTCAAGATTCCATTATGCATAGCATTTTTGTTCCTACATTTTCTATGCTTGTTTGCCCTTTTGGAGAGTTATATGCAACCATCTCTTTGTGCCTTCCAAATGCTCCATTGGTTCTCTTTAATAGTTTCATTTTATTTTCAGTGTACGAATCAGAGATGGCACCTGAAGGATACAAGGAGACCGCGAGGATACATCCCCGAGCAGTTCCTGTGATTTCTGAGAAGCATGTTTTGCCAAGTAGTGTCACTCCGGGATCTGAACACAATAAGGAGAAGCCTTCTAGTCCTAACAAGACAGTGACCAAAACTGCAGCCATGAAGCCTCTTAGTCCTAAAGAGGTAATCACTGGAACTGTGGCCACGAAGCCTGATAGTCCTAGCAAGTCAACTGAAATTGCAAAAACTTCTAGTTCTAACAAGACAATAACCGAAACTGTGACTGAGAAGTTGGGACCGGCCTATGCCACGGTGTCAGATACAACATACGCAATTGCCTCAAAGATAGAAGGACTCACTGTTTCAGCCCCCGCTGCTGTATCCAATGCCACCCATGCCATTGCCTCAAAGGTAGGTCTCACTATTGCGGCCCCAGCTCCTTCAGATAAATCCCCAGAAGCTCCACACACTGTTCCAGCAGCATCAGCTCTACAAAGCTCTTCATCCCGGGCAGCTTCACAAATCTTGGCAGCCTCAGAGGGTCCACAACCTTTGTCAGCCCCCGCAGCTTCACAATCTGGTAAGCACAGTGATCAAATATGGGATAAGGGTGTTTCTGTAAAGGAGTATTTGATTCAAAAATTTGAGCCAGGGGAAGATGAGAGAGCACTTTCGCAAGTGATATCCGATGCAATGAGTCCAAAGAGAGCTTCGGGTGGTGGTGATGTTGGTATGGTGGAGAAGGTGAAAGGGGCTATAAATTCCATTCTTTGGAACGAGGAGCCATCCCAAACTACTACCGCACAATCAGCCATGACCACATCACCACACTCACAGTCAGCCATGATGACCTCATCACCACGCATTCCAGTCTCGACCAATGCTCATGAAGGTACCTTACATGGCCTTTCTTCATTATTTATTTCTACAAAGTGCTAAGTGATAGATTAAGTTATAAGGTTAACATTCTCTTTGACATGTTATGTTGTCGATTCAAACTGTTATTCTAGCATCACATATTTTATCTTGGCAGTCTGCAGCATAATACGCCACTGTCTGGTAAGAACATTTCCCTAACTTATAAAAATTAGACTGATGAATAAACGATTC
Source organism: Gillenia trifoliata (assembly GCA_018257905.1). Taxonomy (NCBI): domain Eukaryota; kingdom Viridiplantae; phylum Streptophyta; class Magnoliopsida; order Rosales; family Rosaceae; genus Gillenia; species Gillenia trifoliata. The sequence continues at coordinate 23,717,690 of CM031081.1, read as the reverse complement.
TCGACGGTAATTCAATTCAGAATCTTGCGTGACAGGGTATCGAGTTTTATCTTGTATTTTTGGTTAAATGATTCGTCCTTACGGATATTTTTTACGTATTGCAGCTATTGAGGAAGAAAAGAAGGGAAGAATACTGCAGACTAATTGAAAAGTGGAGTTCCAACTGTTGATATAAAGGATAATCCTCTAGACTTTTTTTGTACAAGTTTCTATGCATCAATAAGTGTTTTCCAAACATCTTTTTACAATGTTTGTGTGAGCTTTGTATTGTTGCCAATAAACCAATTTTGCAGCTCCAGAAGTTGAAAATTGTTGATGAAATAATTCACAAATTTCCCTAATAATCCCATAAAAATATTCTCACAAAAGAGCAAAGTGAATTAAAAACAAGAGAAATGAATTCCACACTCAGCTTTTATCTCCTCGAGCACTCTTCTATTTGTTTTTGTACATTAATGAACTGTTGATTGGACTAGACTTTTTTCTAGGACTGCCTTGGATTCTGTCGGATTGGCCTTAAATTTGGTACTCTATCGAACGAAAAAGTTGGACTGTAAAAACAGTGATGATGTACATTTGGTACTAGATCAACGGAGGCGGCGTTTTTTAAGCTAGTCAAGTCCAGCGAGGCCAACCAAACGAGTCCTAAGTTCTCTGAGCAGGAACGAACGTCCATCGATATTGTATCGATCCTGTCACAAATGTATTGCAACATGTTGCTAAGTTTTGTTCACTACAACAACAACAACGTATTATCAAAGACAGAACATTCTGTTCTTGTCGTCCGTTCAATAGCCGGACTATCAGTAGCTAGTTTAATAATTAAAACGAAATAAAGCATGAGTTTCCATAGAAATACAAGCGTAAATTACAAAGGAAATATCATAAACCCAGAAAACAATACAGTTATTTTATCCCACTCCAGTTACTCGTACTGGCAGCTACCATTGTCACTCCTTGCTGTTGGGTCAAAGTTTGCAGCTGTTGGATCAGTGCAGCCTTCTGGGACTGGTACTTTAACTTGTTGGGCTGCCTTTCCTGCATGCAGTGGTTAAACAACACTTCAACAAAACTACTCCAATTGAGATTTAAGATGGGTAACGCTACATGCACCAACTATAATTTTAACTTCTTAATCCCAACTAATGTGGCACGCGACAGTTACTTACTAGTTGTAAATAAATGTGGTTCAAAGTGACTCCAAATAAACGAACGAAATGTTGTCACATTAGTTGAGATTTAAAAAAGTTCGGGTGTGAGTTGGTGCGTCAAGGGTTATTTTCGTATCAAGACAAAGAGTGCTTACCATAGAATTCTCCTCTGCTAATGGAGTCCTGATTTGCATCTCCGAGGGCTGCATCGGCCAAGTACTTGTCAGCCAGTTGGACTCTCTTCACATTGTCCTGCTCCTGAACAAGCATTTGTCCATAGTTAAGGAGCTTCTCCAGAGTCATCTTAGGTTGCTCGAAAGTCGGGGGACCTTCTTTTGAGTTCACAAGCTTCTTCCCAATGCCATCTATTCCAACACCCGAAATCCACTTCCTCACTTCATCATCGTAAACTCGAGCTCTTAGGGCACCGAAGAAATCTGCAGTATGCAATATAACAAGTTGGCATGATCCTATTTTTGACCAATCTTTAACCGAGTAAAGTTATATGTATCACATTTATTGATCACATCTGTAATAGATACGCTATTTCAAGAAATATAAATTACATGGCAAATTATGTGCAAAATTACTACAACAAAAGTATACTTACCAATGGATTGACCAGGGAATGTGTCAACAATCTTGACAACATCTTCCTGCGACACATTGTCAGGCTTGAAGATTCCGGTGCAAACACCGATCCGGTCGTCCCTAGTGGGAGCCCAGTAGAACTTCTCCATACGACCGTCACGAATGAGAGGGGCATACAATGTGGAGAAATCGTTACCAGTGACTATGATGGGGACCCTAGGATTCTCCTCCTTGTTGTACATACCGGGAAGCTGCACGTTTGTCGGGTTATCAGCAATGTTCATGAGGGTAGCATTCACCATCTGGTTGTTCACAGTGTACTGTGTGGTTCCACCCATCCTACCGGCACCTGCGTCGAGATCATTGATGAAGAGGGCACACATTTTTCCCTTCCTGATGATGTCCGCAGCCTCACGGTACCTTTGCCTGATCAGTTTCGCGGGCTCTCCTGCGTTCCCGCTCTCTAATTCTCCAGCACTCATCATGATGGGGCTGAAATTTGATCACAAGGGTAATTAAGATTAAATGATGAAAGCAAATTGAAAATATTGCTTCATTTCTACGTGATTCTCCATTAAAAAAAAAAATTAAAAAACTTCCGTAAAGTTTACGAACTCACGTAATTCCCATCTTGGCAAACACAAGCTCACACTGGAAGGATTTTCCCTGACCTTTTCCTCCCCATATACCAAGAATGAGAGGAATCTGATACAAATTCAAATGAAATCATCTTAGCTATCAAAACCAACGATCAAAGAACAACGTTTAACTGCGAAAGTTAAGCTAATTATACTACTCGAAAGCAACAAAAGTTTTCTCTAATTTTTGCCACCCCGCGAATGGCATGGCGGATGACATGACAATATCTTACTTCTTACTCATTAGAAATAAACACGAGAAAGTTAAGTTAATAATAATACTACTAGAAGCAACAAAAGTATTCTCGAATTTTAGTTACCTTGCGAATTGCATGGCACATGACATGACAATATCTTAGTTCTTACTTGTTATAAATAAATAAGCTTCGAGATGTGTCAAATACGAACAAATGAAACACCGTCATACCGATTAAAATTAATCCAAAGTTTTGAGATTTATGTTCATGTTTGTAATGTTACTCGTACCTTAATGTTAGGCAGGCTCATGAAGTTTTTGGTTATGTGAACCACAAGCTTGTCCATGAAAGCCGGAGCAATGTAAAACCCATCCATGTTGTTGTCAAAGTTGTATCTGAAACACAAATCAAAACCCTATTACAAAACAAATTCAACCTCCAAGCATCCATGAAACAAAAACGGAATTATTTTCGACATTTCTGCGCTTACTCTCGAAGTCCGGTGCTGATGTATTCATATGAGCTCATGATAGCATAGTGAGTTCCACTCCCCTGGGGAGCTTGGAACACAGAATCAACCAAACCCTTTCCTCTTGTTATGTCTTGTTGGTCATCTGAAACGTCGTAGGCGAGGCCTTTCCATCTGTCCTTATTGGTTTGCTTGCTATCGTCGATTTCTGCATTGATTTTTAAGTTGCCTGCAGATGCAATCTTCTGGTAGGGGACTCTTGAGGTCACTTTCTTCAAACTGGTGCCCAAGAAGGCCGAGCTTCCGGAACCGGGGCTGTTCAAGCTTACCTGGATCAAATATAACATAACTTTATTAGGACCAAGAAACTCGGAAATTCATCAAAACAGAATCACATACTTCATTTCTATGCATTTACATTTACCTTTGTGTAAAACCCGTGTAAGAAATATAATAATTAGTGAAAAAGACAGATGATTTCTTTCATTTCTTTTCTTCTATAAACCCAGGTTTTTTTGTGTCTCTCGATTCTCGAGTCCACAGACTAGAAATAAACATGGATGTGCGGGAAGAAAAGAGTTGTACAGAAATCACCTCCTATGAAAAGATGCTTGAGTTTTAGGCATCGCATGGACAAACAAAAATAACCCTTCTGGAATAGTTTAACGAAACAATATGGACATGGGAAGTGATTTTTGTACAGTCCTTTTATAATTAATTATTCTATCGGTGGATAAATCAAAAGAGAATCAGTAAACAAAAAAACAAGCGGAGAAGTACATAAATAGAAATTGAGAGTGTAAAATCACTACCGAAGAACTGTTATAATGTAAAAAATATGTGACAAAAACTTAAACAAATGAGATAGAATTTAGCGGGAAAACAACGTACTGGCGTCCGGTTAACGGTTCCGACGCTCGAGACTGTGTGCATGGCGGCCATGGATCAAAGTGGTCTCCTGAGAGTGAGGAGCTGCGACTACAAATTAGTGCAATAACGCTGCAGATAGTGTAGCGATAGGTGCATATAAGTGTAATAAAAACATGTGGTGTGGTTGTGGAAATCCTGAAGGCCACACAATGGGGATTGGCTGAGTGACACGTGGCTCTCTGTGGACAAAAGAGGATAATCCTACTTGGCCGCATCTTACTTTTCAAAGATGACAAAATACACAACACAACAGTTGAGGATCAGGTTTAAGCTTTGCTTCTTCACCTCTTAAAAAGGATTGGGTTTTGTCTTCTAAAAATAATGCACTTAATAAAGTTAAAACATTGAGAGTGTACTCACATGGAAGAACTAAGCAAACTTCATGTCATTGGTGTTCAAACATTAGAATTTAGAAACGGAAAATGATTCTCGGACACTCATTTTCTTATTCTACACATCTCTGTTTATTTTTGTCATTTGATTCTCCTTCAATTTATTTAATTGAAAGGCCATAAATAAACAATAGTGTGCAGGAGCCAAAAGGGTTACTTGAGAATTACTTCCTTTTAGAACACGTGACAGTTCGTTCATTTTGCACAAAAGTAATTTCTTACAATCCTTCATTGCCATTGACTGTACAAACTTCACTATAATTGCAGTGATCTGCGATGTTCAGTGATTTAAGGCATGTTTCTGACTATATTTGTAAGAAACACTTATATTCATAAGTTCTTTTGCTAGGTATATTTTTATTAGAAACACATTGAATTTTTCATTAAAAATCCAAGTGCTTTCTAGAAAAGCAATTGAAAGAACTTCCCTAAAGAAACTCTTTAGTTCTCCAAAAAGCGCTCCTAGAACCCAAAAGCATATTTAAATGTTTCTGCCAAAGATAGTCAAAACTCTTTTGATTGACAAAAAACGCTTTCTAGCTCTTAAAAAGTCTCAAACATGCCCTAAATCTAACATTGCCCCCATGTAAGGATGGCGTTTGCATGAATGCACCACTCCTCACAAGGTTACCTCAGTTAAACGGAATAGGTTAGAATGCTTACAAGCATTACATGCTTACACGAATCTAATCATTAACCATTTAAGGAATCTAGCCGCATCCCAATTAAATTGTTGATTCTTAAAACTTAAAAACTGAAGTTTGAATTTGGAGTTTTTAGCATCAAACGTGGAATCTAGCCAAATGCATCAAGTTTGAAAACATGCCTTAAGTTTCAATCATCTTAATAACAGACACTGGAACGCTCAACCTTTCTGTTCCAGGCGTTCGGAACCAATGTCTACGTCTAACTAGCAACCAGCAACCGTCCTTTTTCTTCGAGGGAATTGCCTCTTCCGCCGCAAAGCCCTCGAAGGTTTTCAAGCCACAACATAAGCCAGTTGCTCTTCAAAAAATGAAACGTCATTTTCAAGCCATAACATAAACCTTATACTTAAGTTCATCAAAATGGGAGCACGTAGTAATGTACAGAGTTTTAGATCAGATTTACATGATTTTGTGAACGTCCAGGCGACGCTGACAAACGAGGTCACAGACTCGCCAATACATGTGAAGTTGGGAACTTACAATGGTAGTTTTGGCCACGGGGTTCGCATCTAATTCGAGAGTTTGGACTCTATTTCTTCCAAACTCAAGCCTTTGGTTTCCGGGACAATTAGTACGACGAAGATAAGAGATAACAAGGCGATAGCACCGAAGAGGATGAAAAGGTTATCTGCACCTAGCGCCTCCTGCAGAATTAGCAAATGTTAATGAACCACTTCTACACCAGTCCGTTTAAAGACTTAATTCATGAGATATCAGAAAACCTGCTTGAACTATGAAAGAAATAGATTGGCATCATAACGTGGGGAGGAGGCATATGTATACCTTCAGTGGTGAGAATGCAAATGTCACAATCGCATTTGAAGCAAAGTTAGTAAGAACTGCTAGACTAATCCCTTTTCCTCTTGTGCGAAGCGGGAAGATTTCTGACACCATGAGCCAACTTATAGGACCAAACGATATCTGAAATGACATTTTAGCACAATACTCCATCATGTCAGACAAGAAAAATATGTCATTAGGGATAGCAAACGCTGTCCTGTTTCTTTTAGTGAAGTTCACAGATCGTATTTGTTTGTGTTTTCTCTACGAGTAAAACAACATTATTGTGCTATTTGAGTATTTCATTTATATTTTGAAAAAGAAGATTGAGCGGTGAATACCAATAACCCAAAAAAGATATTGTTACCTGGTAGCAACCGACATAGAGAAGAAGAGAAGCTACAGCAACCAGCGGGAATCCTCCGAGAAATTTGTAGTAAGCAGAAAGGAGAAATAAGGAAAGAGTCTGAGGTAAACCGAAGAAAGAAAGATAAAGTCATCCACCTCTTCTTTATCAACCAACATTGCACAAAGTACAAAATACGAATTAAAATGAATGAGTAAATTGTTGAATAGTTAGGATGCATACAAGTCCACTGACTCCTACAATCAGCAAAGGTCTTCTTCCGAGATCATCAACTTTCAGGACAGCTATCCCCGTCATCAGAAACTGCAGGAACATTCAGAAGCAAAGGACAGTCACACCAGAAAGAGGATCTTGCAGCATAGTTTCCTCCAATCAAAATTAAAGATGAAAAACATCATGCGACATACCCACCTTGAACAATCCGATTACAACTGATACTCTGGTAGCATCAGAGGCAGCAGAGAATCCTGCAGTCTTTAGTAACAAAGTTACAAAGAATGTCACGTCATTTGGAAAATTAACATGAAAAATGAAATAAAGAAAAAGAAGTTGATTATCAATTACCTGAAGAATCGGACCAGCATAATACAGTACACTTGGTTGCCCGGTTATCTGCCATGTAAGGTAGTAAATTGGCTTGTATTCTCACAAGTACATGTTTTGAAAATATTAAAGCAAAAGAAACAAAACAGGTTCAAGTCATAGCAGCAAGGAGGAAAATACCTGTTGAAAAAGGACCAAACCCCCACCGATTATGAAGGCTTTCAAACTCGTGCCTTGAAAGACCTCCAACAAACTCCCCTCGGGTTCCTGATCTGCATAGGATGACTTCAAAGAAACATATGTCTCTTCTATTTGCCTTTCAGACACTTTGTCACCAGGAGGCCGGCCTCTCAACTTGCTCAAGGCAACAATGGCTTTTTCTTTGTATTCTTGTACAGCCCCCTTACCTTGAGCTGCCCTGAGAAGCAACCAGCGTGGAGATGGCGGGAGAGCCCACATGCCTATGCCCATAAGTAAAGCAATGGGAGCGCTTATTCCGTACATGTAGCGCCACCCCCCGATTGCATTAATCTCAAAGCTTCCCACAAAATAACCCAACTGCAGAGGAGTGCATTTTTCAGAACATCTCACTTCACTGAGAAGGCGAATGACAAAAAAAAAATTAACATAAAGATGTCATTTGAACAATACCAGAATCCCCAGAACTATGAACAGCTCCTTCAAAGATATTAGAGTTCCACGAATTTGCGATGGGCACGTTTCAGCAATATAGAGAGGAGCCCCATGCATGGCCTGCCAAAAGAAATGTTTTAAAAGGTGACTAGAGCATCATCACACAATCATGATATTATCTAACTCTGCCAAAACCAATGATGGGAAGATTCTCCTTTGATTTTGCAGCTCGCTCCTTTTTTTTTCGGTTGGAGCAGCTACAGAAAAACTTCACAGAAGCTTACCATTCCAATACCAAGCCCATATAAGACACGCCCAACTAAGAGAACACTAAGGCCCGGAGCAGTTGCGGTGATCAGACCCCCAAGGAGATAAAGTACAGCTGCTGTGATAAGTTCCCTCCTCCTACCTTTATAAGCCAATTAAAATTTTAGACTAACAAAAATAACGATCAAGCTCGAAACCTCATGACGAAGTACAAAAGCAAAGCAAAGTACACACCAAGGAAATCAGAAATTGGGTAGACAAGGAGGGAACCAAAAAGAGCTCCATACAGGGAACCGCTAACCTGCATCAAAACAATGCAATTTAGTATTGTTGATGTATTGTTGGTGATTTTTGCAGACAGATCGCAAGTTTGCAAATGACTCAAGAGCAAATTGATAAGATTCGATAAACCATACCACAAGACCAAGCTGGATGGCTGAAAGATTAAACCAAGCCGTGCCACTAAGCTCAGGTGACTGTGACATTTCAAAACATAAACTTGATCATATATTAAAGTACTAATCATCAAAACAATACAAGTGAAACCACTGAAGTTGAAGGTATACCTGTAGAGAGATGGTAGCACCAGAAGTAGCACCAATGTCATATCCGAACAACAAACCTCCCAAAGCCGGAAACACAAAGCTAGAATTACAAGAACTTAATTATCAAAACAGGTCAAGTGTATCTAAATACCAACAAAAGAGAGATTTTCGAAAGTAAACTTCTGAAAATTGCAATTTAACCACAATTCATTGCTTGATCTACCCTTTGAAAAGCACTACACTTTTCATATGCTTGATTAAAGCCCAATTCAGGTCCTGAAATCACGTACTCAAAAAACCTCACTTGTGCGATACAATGTGGCTTTACAAAATCGAAATTTAACGCCATCGCAAAGAAGCTAGAAAAAGATTACCCATTTACTCAAAGCACGAGAAAAACACATACATACAGGAAATTTGATCAAGACGTACGGAATAATCACAGAAGTCCAAGAAAATTCCTCCTGCTGGGTTGCTTCAGGAATAAGCGACCGAGCATCATCCTCCCCAGAAGAATAATCTGGTTGAGATCCAACCTGCACACACAAAACCAACAACAAAAATTGCAGAAAATTAATTCCACTACTCAAAAACACACAAAGAAGCAAAAATCTGAAAAGGGTTTTGGTCAGTTTGTGTGCCTTGACACTGAATCTTAGCCTGGGGGCAGAAGGGTTTGAGAAAGTGACAGAATTGGCCCTGAAGCAATGGTTACAAGATGAGAGAAGGGGTGGGGTAAAATGGGGATTGAGGAAGAGGGTTACTGGTTTGTTCCTGGCTTGGTGAAGGGGTGATGAGTTGGAGAGCTTGAGGTTGAGGAAAGAGCGAGTTGAGGTGCTGAAAGTCATTGGGAATGAGTTGCCGAAAAGATGGGAGAAATCGGACGGTTGGTAGTTGGAGTTCCCGCTTCAATATCTCTCTCACTTCTGTGTCTTTGTTTATGTGTGACTGTCAGTGAGTGTGAGTCTGTGTTTTTCTGATATTTTGTTTTGACTTTGTGTTTGATATTCTTTTATGTAAAAAGTACTTTCACTGGTTTAGTTTAGAAACACGTTGAATTTTTTGTTAAATTTTCATTGCTTTTTGAAAAAGTACTTTTATGATTGAGAAGCAAAACTATTTTTTTAATACACATAATTTAAAAGTATTTTTGGCTATTGGATTACGTTTCTAATTATTTCAGAAACAATCCCAGCCGTTAATTCTCTCTATTTGGAGGGCATTTTTGGTGAATGTGTATTGCTCTTATAGTTTCCAACTCAGTACCTCTTCCAACCTTGAGAATAAAACTATCATTGGACTAATAGTTGGAGTAGGCTACAGTACTCACAAACATTGAATGCTCACACCGATCTCACCATTAAAAGGAGGGAGGAGGGAGGAGAGAGGGGGAGAAGGAGGGTGAGATCGGTGTGAGCATCCAATGCTTGCGAGCACTGTAGCCAGTCCCCTAATAGTTAGTTAATCTTTAATTTCTCTCTAATTAAATATCAACGTGCTGAGATAAGTGTGCTCAGACAAGTGAGCTCATGCACGCGTCACGTGTGCACATTAACATTTAATTGGATTAAAAAGACTAGAATATTCCAACTAGCAAATCTAAAACTTTAAACAAAATTTGTTTACCTTTTTACAATCGTTGATGTCCACGCAATGAGAATGAGATGGCAGTTCAACAACCGAACTCATTGAAAACTTTCTGTTCACTTGCCAATGCCGACTAGTTTTCAAAAACAAAAACTTCTCTGTTTTCAAAGTCACCAAAAATCGATTGGAAAAATCATTTTGTTTTTAGGATAGCAGAAGCCCAATACCATTTTCTGTCACGCCCCAAAACGATCTTCAACCCTCAAGTAATTCTTCAAATAGTCACATTTTGCCCAAAAAGAAGTAGAAACCATGAATTCAAAGGTAAATTAGATTATAAACTCAAAATTAGGGACATCTCCAAACGAGCTCAATATCTAAAATAACTTACCTCATTTCGTAGAGCTCGATCTCACGAACGCATAGTAAAAAAACAGTGTCTCTTACCAACCTCTGAACTGAGAGATGAATTTTACAAGAGTGAGAGGAGGACGCCTCCTTCTTGGCTTCCGACCTCCAACTAAGGAAAAGAACAAGTGATTCGGGTTTTTTTTTTTTGCCCGTTAACAATACAATAGGATTGCGCCATGTCACAACTCACAAGGGGCAGCAGAAGTTGCGTGATACGTGTCCCGGAGCTGGCAGCTCTAATTGGTGCCACGTGGTAGTGGGGTCCAACAAAATGTGCCACCTGTCACTCTAAATAATTTTAGTACAATTTCTCCTTAATTTTGAATTATGAAAAACTTCCTATACGAACTGGTAATTGCATACACTTTTAGAAGATTAAACTCATTTATCCAAAAATCCCAAATGGGTCCAAAAAATTTCAAAATAAATCTACAAAATTCTAACAATTAGTCTCCAAATACTATAAAACTATGTGGATTTTTTAGTTTTTTATGCTTTTGCTTGTAGTGTCTCTTATTCTTGTCGTCTTGTTGACATTGTTAATGTAATGTTAACTTTTATCTAATAATTTTTTTCTCTTTATATTAAAAAAAATTGAAAACAATTTCTTTCTTTAATCTTTGTTTTTCTTCAATAAACCTGCATTTTAAACAATATGGTAATAATGTCACTCAGTATTAGAATCTAATAATATTTTTCTTCTTCACTTGTAAATGAATAGTCTTAAGTTCAACTTCAGTAAATAACGAATTTGAACCAAATGATAATGAAAGAAAATTGCTACATGCAAGTTTTAAAAAGGAATTGTTCCGAGTAGGTCACAGTTCATGTGGATACTAAACACTTTAAGAAAGCATCAAGGACTCTAACATGTATTGGTACATCAAAAGGCTTAAAAGGAATAATATAGAAAACAAATCCCCATTCTCCTTCTTCTTCACACTTTACATGCAAGTTCATAATTCTCATTCCGTTCCACTTTTTACTATTACTATCTTCAACAATTTTAGATGTATTTGAACAAAAAAAAATATTACATGTGTAATGTGACATTTCACATCGACCGACAGAGAGGGAGTGATGTGTCTTATATGTATATGTCCACCTCTATTTAGCATGAGGCCTTTTGGGAGCTCACTGGCTTCGGATTCCATTGGAACTCCGAAGTTAAGCGAGTTTGGGCTAGAGCAATCCCATGATGGGTGACCCATTGGGAAGTTGCTCGTGAGTTCCCAGAAACAAAACCGTGAGGGCGTGGCCCAAAGCAGACAATATCATGCTACGGAGAAGCCAGTCTGGGATGTGACATGTAAAATTGAACAAAAAAAAATTAAATATAGGATTTTTATCACGATTGGTCCCTGGAATTGAACATTCCAATCAAAATGGTCCCTGAAATTGAAAATCCATCAATTTGGTTATTCTGTTACATTTCTATCAATTTTTTTGTTATGCGCTGATGTGGCACACAAGTGGGTCTCACCTATCCAATTATATGGTGCCACTTTTTATAAAAATTTGAAAAAATTGTTTTATATGGTGCCAAATCTTTTAAAAACATTATTATTTTTATAGTTAATCCACGTGGCACCATATAATTGGATAGGTGAGACCCACTTGTGTGCCACGTCAGCACATAACAGAAAAATTAACGGAAATGTAACGGAAGAACCAAATTGTTTTGCGAGACCCAATTTTAGAGACCAAATTGATGGATTTTCAATTTCATGGACCATTTTGATTGGAAAATCTAATTTTAAGGACCAACCGTGATAAAAACCCTTAAATATATGTACACAAGTGCACGTTTTCACTCTATTTTTATTTATAAGGAAGAAAATTTAATCTTAAGTGCAAACAAGGCGTATGCATTGTCATAGCCGTTTATCGTAACCCACAAATACATATCTTCATTTTGTTGATATATTTTGTTGCTTCGGTCATTTAGCCACTTGTTAACAAAAAAGAATAAAAATGATGTTACCTGATATAATGTAACGTATGCTAATTTCACCCAAAAAAAAATGTACCGTATACTAATTTATTCTCCAATATATTGATCTTGGTTTAGCCAATAAATTAAGAACTTAAAACACCATTAATCAGTGCAGTTTGACCATAATGTGTAAATGGGGAACGAGTTTCCTTATATGATAAGAGTTAAGTGGATTTCTATTTTTAAATGGGGATATCAGTATATGTGAGTATGAATTGTTCTAGTGTTACGGTACCATGAAATAATTTCTTGTACATGTGAGAGTAGATTTTATTCTTAAATAGATTAAGTTAACTCAACACGAATTTGACACTGTTCAATATGTCAATTATCGTCCCTACTTTTATCTTCTTTGGTTAATAAGTTGATTAACCATCAACACGAATTTGACACGACACGGTATATCTCTATTATCGTCCCTAGCTTTATCTCCTTTGGTTAATTTTCTCCACCAAGCTTGGGGCACAAGCCAACGCCTCAGTGGACATGACCGTTAACGAAAATTCAGTTTTTCTAACCATACGTCCACCTCCATAACCGAACCCTTAATTTTAGCCAAGAGAGAATTAGTCATGATTAAGCACCATTACTATCTATATCTTTTAGGTTAAATTTCATACCTTTTTATATCTCTGCATGCAGTAACCCTAATTGTCAAGTGATCAGAGAGACAGACCTGAATTTGGACGTAAATTTCGAACAAGAATTTCGAAAAAGTTTGGTAGAATCATTCGAAACAATGGAGACTTACAGTGCTTGCAACATCAAAGCCGATACAGGGAAGGCTCCAACTAGGTTACAACAGCGTGCCCCGGCGTCTCTTCAGCTTGATCAAATCGCAAGCACTGCCTCCACCAGCCCTTTATCAAACGATGATGCTTCAATGGCGATCCCATTACTGTCTCCGGTACTCATTCCATCCCCAAATCCAGTGGCAGTGGCGATGGAAAAAGGCGGTGATCAGAACGTGAGAAGTAGCATTGCACCGCCATTTCCGTCTGCAGGCGGGTGGCAACACCCGGCTGTGGCTCCTTTTGTGGATCCCTCAACGTTGTTTACCGTGTTTCAAACCCAGTGCATGATCGCAAACCAAGCGCAGTACTGACATTTAAGGATTTCGACTTGATGTCTTCAGTTTTCGGACGAAAATTAATGGTTAGGGCCTGTTTTTTAGAGAGGGCTTTGCCTGCTGCCTTGTGTAGAAGAGAGTACAGATCATTCTCAAACATTAACCTGCATTTCTCCACGGTTTCTGATTTTATTCGACTTCATGATTCTGTATTGTTTTTTGTTTTGTTTTGTTTTTGTGTTTTTTATTTTTCTAAATTCGTTATCGTGGTAGAATTGTTGGTTATTACATTGGCAATGCCTTCAACAATTTTGAGGTCTTTTTCTCCACCTCAGTGTCTGTCTTCCATTTTTCTGTAACAATTGATGTGTTTGTCAAAGAAATTCAAGTTTCTCTCTCTAACAAAACCACCCAAAAAAATGGAAAAATAAAGCATAGAAAGCACAAAGGTTACAGCTTCAGAACCTCGGCTGTTTGATCGTGCGAAAAAAGCATAATCTGTTAAGCAAAACAGAACAACAACAAAAAATATATTCCGAAAGAGAGTAGCCGAAGAAAAGGAAGAAAAAAAATGCCTATGGATGCAGCTGACCCCAAATCAGTCCGGATTTTTTTATTGAACTCAAAACTACGGATGCAGGATTAAACGCTTTTAAACGCTTGAGCTACAAACCTACAAGCCCCTTTCTTGGTTCATATTAAGTAGCTAAAAAAAAGTTATTGCAAAAAGAAATCTACATTTCTAGACTCAAAGCTCCCAAAAAACGTAAATCAACCATGTCGCATTTGAGACCAAAAAATCGCATTTGCCAAATCTCCCCTATACAGTATACACAACTTAGCGGTAAATCTACCTTAATCCGAAAGTCTAAACATAAAAATGACCGTAACCGGGAAGAGTTTTTCCTAAAGATAATAATCGATTTGCATCGTAAGTTAAGCAACAAATCCAAGTATACAGAGTTGATGGAGTTGCATTCCATCAAAGAAATAGTAAACGTCGGAAACGCCTCGGTAGCCAATCCCATTTTTAAAAGGCCAAAAAAGCTCATCCTGTATGTACAATAGGCCAACAACATCCATCCCATTCTTTAAAGAAAAAGTATCTAGCATTGTCTTTCTCTTCCCCTCAAGCTCTCTCTTAATAACAATTCATAAAGAAAATTTAGGAAACACCCGATGATATCATCTCGGAGACTTTGCTCCGCCAGGGCAACTGCCGCTAATTGCCAAAATAGGCTTTCTCCAGGAAAATCAGAAGTCAAATTCTCCCGCCGCCTGTAAAAGCCAGCATTCCAACAGAAAGGTCATGAGGATAACAAGAACAAAAAGAATGAAGAATATCAACCCTTTAAGTACACTTCACCTTATTGAAGAGAATATCCTTGTTGTTTATGTGCATAATGCCGTCCTTCAATGTGCACTTCCACCTGCTCTTGGTGCGCGTTACCTACCCAACCAAGTACACGAGAAGACAATTGTTAATCATATTTGAGAAAGAAAACTGAAAAACCTATATTGAGCCTAAATATTATAGCCATAATGTTGCAGAGAGAGAGAGAGAGAGAGAGAGAGAAAGACCTTGTCAAACTGGGCCAAAACCAAATGTGCTGTGTTTAGCTCATCGCCTTGGTCCACATCATCCAAATCATCGTCATCATTTTCGTTCAATGGGGGCTCATCGTCATCATCATCTCCAACATCATTTTGAACAACCGGAGCTGGAGTGCTCACTGGTATATCTGGAGGTTAAAAAATGATGAGAGGAGGCTTCAACACCACAGAGATGGATTTACGACACTAAACTTATCCACTCCTACGGTAATCACAATGTTCACAAGTTTATCACTAGATTACCATGGGGAGCAGGTGTGCTGGCAACATTGTAGTCTTCGTTGAAAGTTCCTTGATAATTGTATATCTGTAGGGAAAGGGGAGGAAAAGGCAACAGTTAGTTGGTAAAAGAAAATTATTGAATATTAAGAACAGATGCAGAGCAGAGAGAGGGGCATTGAAAATAGCTGGTTCATCCTTAACTTTCCAAGCACATAGCCAACGAAACACAACTTATTGTTTTCTTTATATGTATGTATCAAAAATTTATACTTCAGAGACTTTAGACATCAAGTCAAGGATTAAGAAAGACTGGCTACTAATACCCAGTGAGAGACAGAGACTGGCTAGAGTCCAGAACCAAAATATGAACAACCAAGGAAATCCCGTCCTAATCCAAACAAGAGAAAACGATATCCTATCACTCTATCCAAAGACCTGCACCATTTTTCCTTGACCATTGATATCACAGTTGACACATTTTGGGCTGTAAACTACAAGTTGAAAATTCATGTATAAAACCATGAGCCACCAGACTTCTTCCCGTAAAATATTTCAAGTTAGAGCACTCCAGGTCAGTGCAATAGTGCACTGCATGGGTGACACTTGAGTTCCCCAATAGAACATCACCCTGGTGGGTCTTCCCCTAGAATAAATGAATTTAACATCATATGGCCCATTGCCCTACGTGTTAGATATTTAACTGATAAGGACATATACTACACTTGATCTTAGCCAAAAGGTCGACTAATGTATTCTTGCTATATGGTAGAGACCTCCAAATTTGATGTCGTTTCCTAAATTAACACTCATCTCCTTTTGTTTTCCAAACGGATGGAAAATAAACCTCCGTAAACCAACACAGCAACGGCATGCAGATCAATGGTGGCCACTTGTATGTGTAACTGTTACATTACTTATTATAGAAGGCTATTTACACTATAAAAACATAGTTTTGTACTACGTGAAATTTTCAGAACAATCCTTACATTGGGAGTAGAAAGCTCATCATAGGGATCAGGAATCGGCCCATCAAGTTGAGGAATCTTGGGAGTTGAACTTCGTACACGAGTTAACATCTCACTCCATGCACGACTGGCAATAGAAGTGCTCCCTCCACTGACCTGAAAGGTTATCACCATTAAACGGTTAAAGAGCATATAACCAAAAATATAAACGCGAAACATGCTGGTTTAAAGTGTTTTTCCATACTATGGGTAACTTGAATTCATAAAGATAAAGATGTGACTATTAATAGTAGCAACAGTGTACTACTCGAACAAATACATAATATGTATAAAGTACTGAGTTACTTAAATTCATAAAGATATGGCTAGTCACATGCCATTGTGAAGTGCAGAAAATAGTTTTATCTAAATAAAGTACTAAGATTAAAAACATGCGGGCCTGCCTGGAATATTTGCAGCCTAATTACTAGCTGAGTAACAATTGCAAATTCTAATTTTATGTAATTGATGGGTAAAGCCCAAAAGAGAAAGATGAACAACATAGTGACCCCAACCATAGTTTACAGCCACATAGATAAACACCTATATTCCTGTGACATCAAATGACACCTAAAACCTACCTTTCAGGAAAAACTATTAGACCCTAAAGGAGAAATCCTTGCAAGAGAAAATTGAATTAACAGTAATCATCAGATAAGAGAGCATTTGAGTTCAAGTCCTAAGTCAAACACCAAGTACTGTGACAGTGACAAAACCTACAAAACTTGCCCAGAGAGAAATGAATATCTAATATAAATGAGGAAACAGGCTTCCAAAGTGAAGAAAATATGCTTTTGTCCTTCTTTGAGTACATTTCCATTAGAATCATTCATGATTTTTCTCTGTCAATTTTCACTTTTAACACATCCTACTTGCGCAAACATTCACCGAAAATTGAGCAATTCCACAAGAACAACCTACCTCATCATTACCATTATTGACCAAATTACATACATTAACCCTTTTTTTCTTTCAATACTTGCAAGGCCATCAACCCCAATCCAATCTTTTCATAAAATACACAGATAATTTTCATTCAAATTTTATACTGCTCCAATGAGTGCACAAATGAATGAGACAAAAAAATTCATATAGCCAACCATTTTATACTTTATGAGAAAACAGTATGTTTTTTCTTAAGAAACAAAATTTATTGAGCAAATTAATTTATAAAACAATACAAAACCAGAGGGACCATCGACATGAAAGAACAAACTCAAGACTTGAAAATGACAACACAATTCCACCCCCCCTCTCTTTTCTTTCCTCCTTTTATCTTATAGCTCCTGTAGGGGCAGACTTGCTCCAGATAAACCTTTATTCCTAACAACTGAATTGACCTATAATCCATAAAAGGAGAAAGAACGAAAAGAAGAATAACCTCAGCTTCACGAAATGAACTCAGAGAGAGAGAGAACTTCTCAACGATCACATATGACTGAGCAATGCCAGTTATTCCATAACAGTTTATGCACTTAGACAAATACAGCCTAATTGGAGCCTCTCTAGCTTATCAAATCATCCAAAACCATGTCCCACCAAAATATACAAGGCACCTAAAGATTTGAGTGTAGGAGCATGAGATAATTTATAATTCATTGGATAAAGAATCTCAGGTCACATTTTCTTCATATTTTACAAAGCATAGATACCCATCCAGAGATTCAAATAAATAAAAATTTCACCAGTACAATGGATGCATGCTCAAGAAAAATTGAAGTTGGCATGACGTCATGATCATCAGACCATCCACACCAATCTTGTCAGAAAGTTAGGGGGAAAAAGCAGGAAGAAAAACAAACCTCAATCTCAAAAATATCAGGTGCAGCATCTCCAGCTCCATCTTGCTGGGGTATAAATCCACCAGCTTGATACTGTGCAGGAAAATCTTCACGTTTTCGCTTTCCAGAATTCATCTGGAAAAAGTCCTGAAATTTTCTCCACCATTATGATAATGATCTACTACAGTGGTAATCCAACGACACCATCTTAATTTAGATTGTATCTTCTTGACAAAGACCAAGTGAAAAACATAAGAAGAAACTGAACGGAGGCATACACACCAAGGCCATTCAGAACTCTTTAATCATGATTTTTCTTCATACCCAGAAACCCAGTAATTTTTCTGCAATTTGAATTTGTAATTAATAGCAGGCATTACCTGTGTCGGGGGTTGATGAGACGCCCCTCTATCCACCTCATCCCGCCCTTCTACGTAAGCTGCACCAATGAAAAGTGAATTACTACAGAACTCTCCAGAGAAAAGCTATATCCAACAATACCATCCAACTTACCAATATTAACATCAAGAGGGGGGCGGTGGTTCATCCAAGGAGAAGGAGGTTGCTGCAAACAGAATAAAGAAAAGTTAGGTTCTCCTTATACTATTACAGTATTACTGAAAGTTTATTGCAAGAAACGTGTGTACAGACAGAGTACAAACATAAACTTACGTAAAGTGATGTAATCTACAATCACCACGCTATCCTTACCTTTTCAGTTTATTATAAATAATCTTTTCACCATTCAAGGTACGTTTGATATTTCATTTTTTTTTATTACCAAAGAGAGTTAGTAGGATATGTTAAACAACGAAACAGCTAAATTTATTTGAAATCAAATTTAGCTACTTTTATAGTAACCAGTGAGA
Source organism: Gillenia trifoliata (assembly GCA_018257905.1). Classification (NCBI taxonomy): domain Eukaryota; kingdom Viridiplantae; phylum Streptophyta; class Magnoliopsida; order Rosales; family Rosaceae; genus Gillenia; species Gillenia trifoliata. Next base: position 23,698,927 of record CM031081.1, on the reverse strand, counting down.
GAATTTCATACTCTTGCTATGCATTTAGAAAAATGAAAACTGCAAATACCTAATAGAGTCCAAATTGAGTGTTTACCATGTAGGGGCTAGGTCTTCCAGCTTTCATCTCTGCATTAGCACCACCATTGCTGCTACCAGACTCGTTTGCAGAATAGTCACTACCTCCAGTAGGGATGTTATATAAGTTGTCCCCAGTTCCAGGTAGGGGCGTTTGAATTGGGGTTGCAGGAATTGGGGTTTGCAACGGTGTCTAAAATTCCAATGAACCCACATCAACCATGTATTGTAAGCAAAGATTTTGATTACACAGATAAACAAAACCCGGCAAAAACTTACTGGAGGGAAGAGTATCTCAGCAGTGGGAGTTTCGTACTCCTCGGTCCCTTCATACGGTACATTGAGATCGTGGACTGGAGTAACACCACTGCCAGGCGTTCCCTTTGCCGCCGACCTCTCTATAGGATTATTTACTACACCGGCCTGCATTGTCTTCGCCTCCCAAGTCTGAAATTTACCCCAAATTCAAAAATTAGCTGTACCCTAGCACATAACTGCGTTCCAACTAAACAATTAATCCCCGTATAATTCAAAACCCTAGAAATTGATCAGATCGAACTCTAGAACCAGTCCGCCAGAAAACCCTAAATCTATCAACACAAACAAAACAATCCTAATTTTCAATTAACCCGCGGAATTCGAACAATCGAAAACGAAACCGAAAACTTGAAAATTGAAATCGGGGAAATTGAATTTACTCCTTGAAGCTCCTTCAGAACGTCTTCCCCGGGGCCGTTGTTCATGAACTCCTCGCGGACCTTGTTGATGACATCCTCAATAACACTGACGTAGACACTACTCGTGGAGGCCGCCATTTTTGAAATCTCAGCTCCGCCTACCTCCGATTCTCGTCAAGCAAAAAGCAAAATCAAATCGAAGATTTCCCAGGAATTTACAGCGCGGATAATCGATACCAGTTTGAAGACCAAGCATGCAATTAGGGTTTGGGTTTGGGGTGTGTGAGTGTGAGAGGAGAGAGACGGACAACGGCGGAGGACAGAGGGCGAGAGCGAGGAGAGAGAGAGAGAGAGAAAGGAAGAGAGAGAGAGAAGGGCGGACGAGAAGTGAAGATTAAAGATTGGAATATAAATAGGTTTGCATCCGATTACATGAGTCGTTCCACGTGGCGAAATCTGCACGATCCTGATATTTTGGGCGTGAGAGACTAAGCATAAAGCTTATTCTCCATAGGCATATATGTAGTTTTTGTATAAAGTTATTATTTTTTGGTTAACTGCGAATAACTTATAAAAGTGAATCCAAATTGGTCTAAATTTTTTAAAATATTAATATTATTTCAAATAGCTACTTAATGTTTAGAGAAATAAAATTTTATTTTATTACTATTAATTGATAATGTTCTTAATGTTAAGTGATGGCATTGACAAATAAAGTTGATTTTTACTAAATCATTTATGGAGTTTTAAATCCCTAAATGGATCCATTTTAGCCAAGATAAACATTATATTTGTCTACTTAAAAGGGATCAGTTTAGAGATCTAGAGCTCTATAGATGACGTGAGAGTGAAATCCGCTTCAATACTTATACAGGTCATCATTTAATATTGGTGACCTAATGGATATCTAAATTTTAAAACCATAATAATTAGTATTGAATTTGCAGTCTACGGGAGTCGAATTCAAGATCACTTACTTACCACTTAAGAGAAATACCACAAGACCGTAGTACTAAGTGGCATTATCGATTGTTATCTGAACAAGGGCAAAATCATTCTTATTACGAGTATGTTTACTTTCAATGAATAAGAATTTTTTCCAAAAAAAATAAGTATTATTCTCATTCATGTTCATATTATGCATGTATTAACAACCAATGAAGAAAAAAAAAGTGAGATTTATATTAATTTTGAAGTAAAATGTTGATTTGATCCTTTAAACTCATTAAAAATTGTCAATTTCATCCTAACTATAAGAAATTAAAAACCATTTTATACAAAATTTCGTCAAAATATATCATGTGACTTGCACCTGACACACTTTAGAGGTTAATACCATCATTCTCACATGTAAGCCCTTAACGTTGCATATAAGTTGTGAATCTAACTACCAATATACCCTTCATATTTAACTTCATACGCTATTTTTCGTCCTTAAACTCATTAAAAATACCTTTTACTCTTCAAAATGTATCACATGCAATTCACATGACTTAAATTGATGGACAATTTAATAAAATAGTTTCAAATCTTATAGTAAGGGGAATTGACAATTTTTAATTAATTTAAGGACTTATTTTTTTGAAAGAATAATTTAGGGGCTTAATTTCAATCAGTAATAAGTTAGAGATCAAATCGGCACATTACTCTTAATTTTGGATATGTCACACCTAAAAAATCAGGTATGGGACCATGAGGTTGTTTATCTCACGACCATTATTTTTTATTCTCGTTAGTTCTCATACAAATTACTCATCTGATTCCAAATAAGTAAACATGTCAAATATACATTTATTGCTAAGATTCTCATCCTTGTAATGACTTTGTTCAATTTTAATAGTTTATGGGTCAATCCAAATTATTCAAACAAAATTTTTTTTAGTACTTTCATAATTTTTTTTTATACAAGTGATATTGAAAGATTTGAAGATAGGATTTTGAAGCTCAACTTAATGAATTGATTGATGTTACATGTTCATTATATAATTAACGACAAGTTTAGAGATTGATACTCAAACCTCAAATATACAAACTTGAACTTCTATATATGACAAGGATAACAACAAAGAATCATCTATACAAAATTTTAGTCAATATATGGCTCACCGTCGACTGTCAATAATTCTAAGGCATCATAGTGGGCTTATGTTCCCTTGCTAGTATCAAGTATCTCGAGTTTCCATTTTGATGATTACCTCTTTTGTCCACGTTTGGCCGCCAGTCATGCACTATAAGTCGCGGTTTGCAGCCTAGAAACATCACTTTGTTTTAAAAAAAAATTTGTAATCCTGAACCTGCACCCAAGTCTTCTGTGACTTGTCCAACAGGAAAGGGTACCAATCATGCAAAACCTCATTCACCATTACTGTCTTCAGCCAACTCTTGAAATAATAAGGCTTGCGTTCCTCCGAAAATTTTGGAAGACTCATCTCCCACCTCGGTGAACGTGTAGAATTTGTTTCCAAGGGACCCAATGCTCGGTTAAAAAGTTCAATAGGATGAAAAAAGTGCTATACAAGATCCCATCAAGATGGACAAGTTATGAGCATTATAAGACAATTGGTGGTTTGTGAACACTGTGAACACGGTTGTCCATGTATCTTTCCCCACGTTGCACTTCATTATAATTCTCATATCACAATGTTTAAGCTCAAAGACAAAAATGGAACACTCACTGAGGGTTTTCAATATCGACAAAATCGATCACTATGTCGACGAAACGTTGGAAATTTGGGCGGTCAACAGAGATAGGGGGTAAGTCTTTATATTCCCTCTCTATCGGAGAAAGAGGCCATATCAGTGAAATTAGACGGATATCAACGATATTGCCGATATATCGATATATAGATAATAGGCCGGAAAAAAATTTGGAAGTGTGGAGGCCGATGAGGGGAAAAGAGTGCTGAGGTGTGGAGGAGCGGAGGAGGAGAAGGGGAAGAGAGAGAGAGACAGTGTGACATCCCACATCGACCAGCAGAGAGGGGGTGATATGCCTTATATGTACATGCCCACCTCCAATTAGCACGAGGCCTTTTGAGAGCTCACTGGCTTCGAATTATATCAGAACTCCGAAGTTAAGTGAGTTTGGGCTAGAGCAATCCCATGATGGGTGACCCACTAGGAAGTTGCCCGTGAGTTCCCAAAAACAAAAACGTGAGAGCGTGGCCCAAAGCGGACAATATCGTGCTACGGCGGAGTCGGTCCAGGATGTGACAGAATGGTATTAGAGCCACTCTACCATTCGGTACGAATGTGCCAGCGAGGACGCCGGGTTCCCCTTAAGTGGGGTGGATTGTGACATCCCACATCGACCAATGGAGAGGGGGTGATGTGCCTTATATGTACATGCCCACCTCCAATTAGCACGAGGCCTTTTGAGAGCTCACTGACTTCGGATTCCATTCGAAGTTCGAAGTTAAGCGAGTTTGGGCTAGAGCAATCCCATGATGGGTGACCCACTAGGAAGTTGCTTGTGAGTTTCCAGAAACAAAATCGTGAGGGCGTGGTCCAAAGCGGAAAATATCGTGCTACAACGGAGTCGGTCCGGGATGTGACAGACGGCCCGAAATTCGAGAGGTCGATGAAACTGCTTGAGAAGAAAGGAAAGAGCCCAATCACAGCAACTGCGAGAGGAAGAAGAAGAAAATAAAAGTTCATAACCCTAAACCAAAACGCAGTCGTATAGATTCTATTTAAATGAAAACGCTCTATTTCGTTTTTTTTTTATTCTTTTGGTATTTTTCTTCCGTTTGTTTGACTTGACCATACTTTTATTGTTTGAACGTGAATGTTTATAGTAGAACTGTAGGACTTTAGGATGAAGTACTAAAATATCTTAGAGATTACAAACAAGTAATTTTGTTAAACATATACTTGAGTGAAATATTTTAGATACAAAAGTATCAAATAAAGTAAGACTTTTAATACTAAAAATATCTTAACACTACCAAAATAATTACATAGAGGTATGGTATTCCATACTCAAACTTATATTATTTTTTATAGTTATCATTAGTATAAACAAACCGATAATGCGACATAATTTTTTATAGTTATCACTACTTACTTTTAGTGAAATTTAACAAGCAATGTAGCAACTTAATTTAATCATTTTCAATAAAATTATGCTTTAAATTTCAATTATAATGCATGTTTTATAATATTAATTATCATATGCGCTTATTTTATCTCCTTACTTATCCTTCAATAATCATGTGGATAGTATTTTTGAAACTTTTTATGTGCTATACATGCGTTATTAGGTGAATAAACCATTGTAAAATTTCCAAGTTTTTTACCTAAATATCTATCATTTTGACCTATGATCAGCGAAATCGATATCAAAATATCTATCGATATACCCATAAATTGGATTGTCAATATTTCCGTCCCAATTCATATTTAAAACCTTGCACTCACTACGACTTGGAGAAGCAGTGAAAGTCGCTACAATTTCCGAGAATTCGTTGCTCAACTCTTAAGGGGGCAGATACTTTGATAATTTCATTTTGGAAGAGAAGGCAAAACGATTAAAAAAACTGCTGCAAGACATCAACCTTGACCAATCAATGAGTAGATCGCTCTAACATTGGAGAAGCCCGGGTGGGCCTCAATCCAAGCATGCGCAGCCCAGGTCGACTGGGAGACCAACACTGGCGGCAATGGAGCCCAACTCCATCACCGTCACAACCACGAGTATTGAGCCCCTTTGTGGGGAGCCCATTTACTCAAACCTAATTGAAAATTGAACATATATAAATTGGGGACTTGCTACAGTGCTCGCAAGCATTGAATGCTCACACCTATCTCACCATCCTTCCTCCCCTCTCTCCTCCTTCCTCCCTCCTTTTAATGGTGAGATCGGTGTGAGCATTCAATGCTTGCGAGCACTGTAGCCTACTCCATATAAATTGATGTAGAAAGTTGTCATCCACCGATGTGGGCAGATACTTGGATAATTTCATTTTGGAAGAGAAGGCAAAGCAAAAAAAGAAAGAATTGGAAAAGAAGGCAAAGTCAAAAGTCTTAGTTGGCGAGAATAACACAGATGAAGAAGAACCCAAAGATATGTATATGAGGAATATCCAACTAATCCAGCCGTCAATGAAATAAAGATAGTAAATTTTTGGGAGAAAATAAAGAAAATCAGTTTATTTGGAGGGAAAAATGATGAAGTATTTGAGAACATCCAAACCATCCAACCGTCGATAACACCATAGTGTGCTTTACCATAGCGCTATTGACCTCTACTCTATAGTACTTTCTTCTCATTGAGAGTTTTAGAGTTTGGTACTTGAATTGAGAAGAATGAGCAATGATGAGGAAAATAGAGTGCGAGGATGATCGATGGGTTAGTGCGTGTTGAGAGAAATAGAGATTTTCGGTATTCGAAATAAATAAGGGTGGTTGAGATAGAAGTTAGAAAGGTGACTTAAACGACGAACCTAAGCCAAGTGCACATCAATCACCCTTATTTCAATTTCCCTAGTGGTAAGAAATATTGCCCGGACATAAAAGAATTGTTCATCACCATTGGATGCAAATGCATCCATACATAAGAATACTTTGTTGTCTTCACTTTTACCTCATCAAGGATATGTGCTTGAGTATAAATTGAAGTTCTTACAGTTGTGTACGAACTTCGGATCAAAGAAAACCTATCATTAAAAGATATGTCAATCAAATTATTCACATGACCGTTCAAGGTCACTCTAGGACTACTCTATATTGCCTTGATAACTTCACCGAGCACACAAAGGGAGAAGATATCTCCAACGCACGAGGTATTATACAAAGCAATGGAGCATCGATTGGAAACTATAGTGAGCTTGGTACCTCGTGTCCATCGTGAATGTTTTGAGGGCTATCTTGTCATGTGTTTTCACAACGAGAGTACTCGTGGTTGAAACACCCAGCGTACTCGCGTAGTAATTCATCTGACTTTTAACAAATAGTGTATAAGTTGTATACGGAGTGCAAGTGATTAGTTTGGAAGATGTGATGGGCAACGGAGAGCTTCCTTAACTTTGTGATGGGCAACAAAGAGCTTCCTTAACTCTGTGAAGGAATTCATTGTCTCGAGTTGCAGATGGCAATACCAATTGAAGGCTCTATCAAAGAGTGTAAGAGAAAGAGAAGACATCATTCTTCATCATTGTTTCTTCAGTATTGTCACGCCCTGGACTTGGGGTTGGTGGAAAAATATAACCTTGCGCCCGGTGCTCGAATAGAAATAAAAAATTAAAAAAATGAAATACGGGATTGAAAATAAACTTCTCTTATACAAATAACTCGAAAATCCTTATAGATGTACAAGAATATAATAAAACTCTCAAATCCGACATCTAACACAATCTGAGCTTGTCTAACCGTCTTGCCAAATAACTCATCTGTAAAATAAAATGGTGAAGGATGAGCAACAACCACTGTCGCCCAGTAAGTAGAATATGTAATATGCAGTCAAGCAATGCTGTTTTATACATTCTAGAAAATAGAATACTTATATAAAATCATATATCACATAATTTCATATCACATCATCCCTTTACATGTTGGTTATCTTTTATAATATGTAGCTCACTACGTGACCCCTAAATTGGTCATTCTGCCTTAATGCCCCTATGTGCCATACATTTATCCATCGGATAACCCAACAGTAAAGGTTGCATGCTTCATGAACAATTCTAAGTAATCCAAATACCACCATATATAATAATACAAAACAGTTCCTAAATAAGACCCACCAAACACATTACATAAATCACTCACCTTGATAGCTAGAACCTCGGCAAAACAACCTATCTATCGATCCCCACATATCAAACACTAGCTCCCTCTTTTTCTTTCTCTCTCTCTCTTCCTCACTTTCTATTTTCTATAATGCATGCATTGCATGTTATCTCCAATTGTAATCTCAACTAATTTGTAACTATGAAATAAATGAACAACTGAGTTCTATTCAAAAGAAAAATGGGCGGTTGCAATACTTAACAACTAAAGACTCGTTTGAAAATACTTTTAAAATGACTGAAAACGCTTTTGATGAAAATGTAATTGGAACCAATTTTTAGTAAAAATGCAAGTGAATCCTAAAAAACACTCCATGTGCTTCTTGGAAGAAGCACATGACTGGTGCTTCTTGTAGGAAACACTTCAAGTGCTTTTAGAATCTAAAAATATTTGCTCTAAAAATGTTTTTAGTCATTGTAAAAACACTTCCAAACGAGTCCTAAGTAATAGTAATAATAAAATAAGTCTAGATATGGATGGTCCACTCCTATCTTAGTTGGATTTTGGATTGGTTCCATCTTGCTGGCAATGAGGTGTTAATGCACATATAGGATATTAACACGTGAAGGCCAGATGTTAAATTCATGGGAATAACATTAGTGTCACGCTCTAGACCCAGGGTCGGTTGAAAAAAATTTAAAATAAAATAAATAAAAAGAGCTGAACAGGGGTGAAAAATTAGATTCCTCTTATAAAAATAATCAAGAATTCTTTACAAGCTAAAATAAACAAATAGATTTAAACTATCTATCCTCGCATCTAATCCGATCTCATCCCACATACCCTCTTAATTGTCTATTCGTAAACCTGCATAACAATAAAGAGGTGATCTTCAACAGCTTAGTAGGGATATAACCTTATCATAATAAATTGACTAAATAAATTAAGTGTCATGACATCATACGACAAGGATCAAATCATTATTAATAAAGGAACTTTAATGAAAAAGGCAATTTTAAACTTTTTCTTAACCAAAAGTACCCTAATAACTTTCTTTAATGAAAAGGGCAAAAATTTTAATAAAAAGGACAAACTTTACCATAACAGGACAAAAAACAAAAAAGGCCACATGCTGGAAGCAAAGCCCAACATGCAAGTTACAAATTTTTTCCCCAATCTACCATTGACAGAATCCAAACTTTGTTAGCCCAAATCTATGACTTTTTAATTACGAAAAATGCCATTACAACTTTCATTATTTACAAATATGCCATTAACTCATTAATGTCCAAAGACCACAACGAAATTTTTTATTTATTTATTTATAATCAGCCTAATGCTCCTAATTATAACATTTTTTATTGGGCTCTTCAAAAAATACAAAAATAAGTTATAATTATAACTAATCCGTATTATTCATGTACCAAATAATCCATCATAATAATGAAGCAACATGAATAGAAAAATTTGAAAATTCAACAATTCAACAACAAAACACAAACTGCATATCAAATTAAAATTACAAATAAAATCATTCAAATTACATAGTAGCAATATCCCATCCAATTAATTGTTTGTTAATTTTTTTTTTTAAATAATATAATTTCTTAAAATATTTTTTTAGAAATAGTGGTCACCATTTGTAGAAATAGTGTCAATTTTTTAAGAAATAGTCACTCTTTTTAGAAAGTGTCGCCATTTGTAAAAATAGTGTCACCGGTTTTAGAAATAGTGTCACAGTTTCTAGAAATAATGTCACTATTTCTACAAATGGTGACCACTATTTCTAGAAATAATGACACTATTTTTATCACTGTTTCTAAAAATAGTGTCACCATTTTTAGAAATAGTGTCACAGTTTTTAGAAATAGTGTCAGTTTCTAGAAATAGTGTCAGTTTCTATATATAGTGTCACTATTTCTACAAATGGTAACCACTATTTCAAAAAACTGTGACACTGTTTCTAAAAACGGTGACCCTATTTAGAGAAACGGTGACACTATTTTTAGAAATAGTGTCACTATTTCTAGAAATAGTGCAGTTTCTCGAAATAGTGTTACTCTCTCTATAAATAATGTCAATGTTTCTAAAAATAGCATTACTGTTTCTCTAAAAATCAAATAAATTCAACAAGTACAAATAACTATTTATTAATATATATATATGCGGACTATTTCTAGAAACAATGACACTGTTTCTGTCACTGTTTTTAAAAATAGTGTCACCGTTTCTTGAAATAGTGTCACTATTTTTAGAAATAGTGACATTATTACTATTTTTACAAATGATGACTATTATTTCCAAAAACAAAGACACTATTTCTGTCATTGTTTCTAGAAATAGTGTCACCATTTCTCTAAATAGTGCCACCATTTTTAGAAATAGTGTCACAGTTTTTAGAAAGTGTCAGTTTCTAGAAATTGTGTCACTATTTCTAGAAATTGTGTCATTATTTCTACAAATGGTGACACTATTTCTAGAAATAGTGTCACCATTTCTAAAAACGATGACCCTATTTAAGCAAGCATTTTTGTAAATTGTCTTAGAGCTCAAAATAAAAATTCAAGCAAAACACAAACTTTTTTTTTATATACAACAATATTTTACGCTTAAGTGTGAGGAGTATAAATTTAGACTACATAATAAGCGAGCATTTATAATAAGATATCGAACTCACCAACAAAGTTAGTCAACCATAAAACTTCAAAAAAAAAATGTATCCGACTCAAAGAAACATGTGACTCCAATGAAGACATCCAATATGAGCAAGGAAAAGAGCCCAAAATTGTTGAGTAATATATTGTCCTAAACAACAAAGTGACAAAAACATTTTTCATCTTTTTCCACACAAGCCTAAACTTCATCTCACCTCCAAGACTCCCATCTATATATGGCAACTCACTATCTTTTTTTATTACTTTACGCTTTCTTTTTCCATTTAAAGTACAAATCTCAATTATTAAATTTCGAAAATGTGCGAAAAATGTCGACACTCTCGTGCTCATAGTCGCAGCCCCTTGCCCTCCACCGCTTCCACGCTCCCTCCCTTTCGTCAAAAAATGTCGACACTCTCTCTTCATCTACTCTCTCTGTAATATTTGTATATCTATCCATCGACCACGAATTGTGACTCTTCTGGCCCAAATCCCAGAAACGCATTCGAGTATTTCTCCTCCAGAATGTCCCTCTTCCTCAACAACTTCATCCCCAAAGCCTCCGTATAAAACCTGCAAGTTTCATTTTTTTTTTCTTTCTCAAAATTAAAAAACTAAATTGAAATCATGGAAATTGAATGGATCAGCAACGTTGAAAAGTAACATACTTGATGGTGCGATCGAGATCGCCGACGCGATACACGGCGTGGAAGAACCGGCGATTGTCCTTCTTTGGCCATTCCAAAACGTCGGTGTTTGGAACAACCGATTTTGCTTCAGCTTCGGTCATTTTCGAGTGAGTAGTGATTAGGAAGCGAGCTAGTGCTGTTCAATTTGTAACTTAAATTACCAAGGAAAGAGTCAAAAATGGAAATGAAAGTTTGTTTATTTTTTGGGAAAATCTTGAGGGAATCGACGCCATTGCAAAGAGACAGAGGACGACGCCATTGCAGAGAGAAGGAAACAGACCAAATAAACGATGTCAGAGGTAAAATCGGAAACTTTGTAAGCTACTTTACTTGGGCCAGCCTTATTTGGACTGATTTGATGTTGGGCTTCCCTTAACCATTAAACAAAAATTATTAAGGTATTTTTGGTTAAGTTTCAAAACTTTTATGTCCTTTCTATTAGTTTTCCCTATTAATAATGCATGAATGCAATGTGACTTTATGTCATTTACCCAACCTGTTAGTCTATATAATAAAAAACGCAGACCTGCACGTCTCATATCGTGCATTTTACCTTTGCAGTGGTGGTTCAAATGTTCTATTATACAAACTAACCCCCATAACTCAGTCATCCCAATTTCCCCTTTTGCTAGTAATCTTGCTTAACGCTTTGTTGCCAGTCCCGAAGTATCCGATAAAAACCATGTGCGCTTTGGGCTGACCTGAGACCTCGATACTTACCAAGAGTTAAACTCAACCACACAAAAGATCCTTTCCAACTACCCTCATTTCCGCAATTCCTTTCTCAACACTGAAACTCCAACCACATAACACATCATGAATGATTTACGAATAGTTTCATTTCATCGTTCACATACAACACAGTATATTCTCAATCAAGAGTAATTCCATAGTCAATAACAAATAGACATTCAACGAAACAATGATACACATATATCTAAGTAAAACCAAACAAGATTAATCAACCAATAAGATCAATGACAATGTAGCACTTCACAAAATTTAATAAAATCAATTTTCATAAAGGTCTGCCGTATTTTTTTTACCTGAATTCCAAAGCATTGCTCTGACTCTCAATTACAAGAGTCCACCACCTCAATCAACTCCCATGTTTCACTGTTAGGTTGAAATCATATTTGTATATGATTTGGACAACATGTTTGTCTGGAAGATATGAATATCTTCACCTATTCTTCTCTCAGTTTCCAGTCTCTCTCTTCCTCATATTCCTCTACTTCCTTGCGTGTCAAAGACCCACCAATCAATTCTTTCTTTTCTACTCTTCTGTTTCTCTCTATCGATCCAATTCTCCTCCTGGTCTTGTTTCTGTCTGCCTCTCTCTTCGACTGTATGAAAAGAAGGCGGTCCCTTCTTATCAGCTAGCTAGGACATACATTCTAAGACTTGGACCGCCTAAAAGTTTAGATAGTTATTGAAAATATAATAATAAAATAATTAGAATATAATATAAAATATTATAAAATATAATTTGGAAATAAATAATAATACATAACCCAATCAATTAATCACCATATTTTTTAACAAATTAATTATCATATAAAGCATTTTTAAAAATACAGGTCTTTAGAAGTAGTTGCACTTCCACCCAGCATACCGAGCTACTTAAGTAGCGAGCTAACGTTGAAGAAATAAATTAACATGATTAGGAAAATGATGGAGCTTTGCTTGGTAAGTATAGATGTAAGGAGGTGTCTTAAAATGGTGATTCCAATCCCTAAAGGCATGCAGGAAGGAAAGCATGCATGGCTTATCCAAAAGTACTTAGTGTCACAAATAATTAGGCTCAGTTACTAATATAAAAATGGGATGGCTAAGAGGGTATAGGTCAATAAAATAATGGACTAAAATACTAACATTAACACAAATTCTTAAATCCGGGTCATCACAAGTATGCCGTGGTGGATTCGAAGAGGTTGATGTGCTTAATTGGATTTCCCTTTTTGGTGTACAATGGCAAGCTAAGCTTTTGATTCGTTTTTTCTTGTAGAGGGGTGCTGAGGATCCTCGTTGTCAATGGACCATGCCTTGAATCAAGTATTTGAGCTTGGCCTTCAGCCTTCAACCTGTTTACTTCCTCAAAAAAGCTGTCGGATGATAGGATCTTGGGTGGAGTCAGGTACTAATGGAGCCTTCCCTCGCAAGTTTCCACCATTGTTTGGAGGCAGAGAGGCTTGGTCGAGTACATGTGTTATTTCCTTAGACTCAATGTATTGACTACCGGAGTGCGTTCATTGAGAACCTCTTGAGTCTCCCACACCTTCTCGCCTCTTGAAGGTTGGTCCTCCTCCATTATGGTAGATTTTGCACTCTAGTAAGGCACACTATATATATAGTGTATTATAGTAAGAGATATTATGAAACAATGGAGCATCGTTTGGAAACTATAATGAGCTTGGTACCTCCTGCACTGGAGGATAGCTATTCTAATGGCTTCCCATCAATGTTTGTGATAAACAAATGAAGATATGATTTTCTGAGATGCTTGAAGACGAGATTGAAGAGGAGGGCGATGTTGAGGCGTTTATTGAAATCCTTATTCATAGTAGTTTTTTCACCATTTTTTGGGGGTTTTTCAGAACCCATCAATTAAATCAATTAAATCACTTTTGTTCATGCTCATAACCCGTGAAGATAATTCAGACCACCTGAGATTTGCACCATACTTTATATTTGGACAATCCTACTGTTTAATGACAGAGAAAATGAGAGAGATGAATATGTGATAATTAAAAACTGAATTAAATACAAAAAAAGTTTTTAGGTTTTTTAAGCAAAAGTGAATTAAAAATGGCAAAAAATATTTTAGTTTGTAACTAGTCCGAAATTGAACCAAACGCTTCAAATTCTTATACTGTTTAGTCAAAATCCAGCATAGTCCATAATAGCAAACAATACCTATAAATACAAACAAAGAAATTATTATATGTTTAGTTTAGAAATTTATAACTTTCGTTCAAATTACAAGTTTACTTTTCTCGTCCAAAGAGTTGAAATCCTAAAAAATGGAAGAAATCTTATGTAATTGTAGGGACTGGCTACAGTGCTCGCAAGCATTAGATGCTCACACCGATCTCTCCCTCCTTCCCCCCCTCTCTCCTCTCTCCTTCCTCCTTTTAACGGTGAGATCGGTGTGAGCATTTAATGCTTGCGAGCACTGTAGCCTACTCCGTAATTGTAATGATGTTTTACTCTCTCAATGAGGGCATGGGGGCCGTTGGCCCAATAGAAAAGGCCTTTCTATATACAGTCTCACAATTTACAGGCTCTATCTCCTACCGACCCTATTCCCCCAACCTCGAGCATAAATTCCCCCGCTCTGCCCGCACACATGGCGTAAGCTCAAACTACACACCCCTCGCTCCCCTTCCATATCACTCTCTCTCTCCCCCCTCAATCTTCACAGAACGCCTTCTTCTTCAACCGCCGAAATCCTTCAGCTTTCATCGCAAACCCTAAAAAATGTCTGGCGGGTTTTTCAGGGTAAGTTGAATTGTATCGGATTTCGACTCAATTACCTAACTCAGATCTTGTAATTCAGAAACTCTGATTTTACTGATTGATTAATTTGGATTGTGTTTGTTCAGGGTACGTCCGCTGATCAGGACACTAGGTTTTCCAATAAGCAAGCCAAGCTGTTGAAGTCTCAGAAATTCGCACCTGAATTGGAACATTTGGTTCGTCTCTTTCCCCTAATTTTTTGTTCGAATTTAATCTAAATTTCTGTTTGCAGATAAATTTTGTTAGTTTTTGAGAATTGGGTATTATTTAAGAGTTGATAAAATCGGGTGCGACCAATCGGTGTGGTTAATTGTGCATGAACGATGTGTTGTAGGTTGATATGTCGAAGGTGAGTATGGATGTTATGCGTCCGTGGATTGCTAATCGGGTAACGGAGCTTCTTGGATTCGAAGATGAAGTTCTTATCAACTTTATTTATGGTCTTTTGGAAGGAAAGGTAATTTATTGCTTTATATGTTTAGCGTTTTGTTCATGGAGTGGATTAGCTGCTAGTTATACTGTTAATTATCGCTTTCCGTTCGAGTGCACAAGTATGTCTAGTTAATAATGCAGGTGAACTATATGACTTCCTGTCATAGCCCTTCACCCAGATTTCAACTTGTGGTAATTTTGATAATTTAATGTTAAGATTTGTTGGTATGAGAGCCCTGGTTTGTGCATTTGTGGTTAATAGTAATGTTGTTTGAACTGCATATGTTTGTTGCAATTTTCAGGTAGTGAATGGGAAGGAAATTCAAATCTCGCTTACTGGATTTATGGAGAAAAATACTGTGAAGTTTATGAAAGAGCTTTGGACGCTGCTTATCAGTGCACAAAACAATGCTAGTGGTGTTCCTCAACAGTTTTTGGATGCCAAACAAGAAGAAGCACGCAAAAAGAAGGTTAATATAATTTCAGTGTCGCATCATGTTGCAAGTCTGTTGAGATGATACAGCTTTATTAATGATATTGTGTTATGAATTCTTGCAGGAGGAGGCAGACAAGTTTGCAAATGAAATTCAGAGAAAGAAAGAGAAGGAGAGGATAGATCAACAAGAGATGTTGAAGAAGATGGTAATAATATTTCATGCTGGAGTTCCATTCTCTAGAGCTGGGTTGTTTTGTTTTAACTTCCGTTTGTGTTTTCATGCATTCAGCTAGCTTCTGCAATTATTTGGGTTCATTCCTTTTCCTCAAACTACTGTAGGAAGGAGGGGCTGATAAGAAAGCAAACAATGCTGCGTTGGAGCCAAACACAAAGCATATGTCGCCAAGGGATTCAAATGATCGTTATGAGGATGAAAGAGGAACTGAAAAGAGGAATGGTGTGAAGGCAAGGAACAAGTAAGAAATTCGGAATTGTTTTGCCATTCATTAGTGTTGTTACGTGTGCTGTCTAACTATGCTTTGCACTCATGCACAACAAACTTTTCTGTGTATGGGAATTGTTGAATTGTTTCTTTTCAGTATTAGTATCCATTTATCTTATTATACTATACTTTCTTGTTCTTCAAATATATGGAATAGTGTAGCCATATGGTTTGGTTGTCTACACGATTCGATGTGAAAGTTCTCTCACTTCTTTTTTTCTTTTGTTAATTTTATTGTGTAAAGTCCACAAAGTTGTTCTAAAGATTATACGTGTAATCTCCTGCAGGGTTTCCAGATCTCCAAATTCAGAAAATTCATCTTTGTCTCCTCGGTAATTATCTTGACTATCATTTTCCGTCATTAATCTTAAATATACTGCTTGGTTGCAATAGAGCAAATAAAAATTTGGATTTCAGTTCTTTTAAACAAAGGTCCACCTTCTAGGTCCATCAGTAGGTCACATTCTAAGCCAAAAGTTATGCTGAGTATGTTTTGTTATTGAAAAAAAAAGCTCTCGTAATTCATTCTCTTCTGGTTTGAAGGTTTTCCCGTTTTGAGTTTCATTTGTTAACTAGACTAACATTTTTTGAGATATTGCATTTATCAAGAGTTTCTCATGTATACATTGATTATTCAATTTTAGATTTCCTGATTTTTTCGAATCTCACAATAATTATACTTGTTTAGTGAAAGACACCGATCAAGAAGTATTTCCAAGTCACCAAAAGCATCGAGACGATCAATTTCTTCTGAAAGGGGTGATCGCTCTCCACCAAGACGGCCTATTACAACTGTTCGGAGGCATTCACCTGAGGGATCAATCTCCCCGAGAGGAAGATCACCTTATTCCAGGCAAAGATCTAGATCAAATTCCGAACAAAGATCACCCTCTCCGTATCGGCGTAGAGTACGTTCTCCATATTGGCGTAGAACCTCACCTGTCAGGCGCCGCAGATCACCCTCACCTGTCCGACGTCGCAGATTACCCTCACCAGTCCGGCGCCGCAGATCACCCTCACCAGTCCGGCGCCGCAGATCACCCTCGCCTGTCCGACGTCCCAGATCACCCTCGCCTGTCCGACGCCGCAGATCACCCTCGCCTGTTCGACGTCCCAGATCGCCCTCACCTGTCCGACGACCCAGATCGCCCTCACCTGTGCGGCGTCGCAGGTCGCCCTCTCCTTTGCGACGCCGCAGATCTCGCTCACCTGTGCGTCGCAGATCACCCTCACCTGTACGACGGGCGTATCGAAGATCCCCATTGAATACACGGAACAGGTATGCGTCTCCCTTGCAACGTAGGTCACCAGTTCGTAGCAGGAGGTCACCAACTCCTCCACATAGGTCTCCGTCTCCGCATGATCGAAGTTCATCTGCTATTCAGCATGGTTCCCCTTCACCAATCAGGAGAACATCAAAGCTTCAGAGATCACCCTCACAATCTCCTCAAGAAAGAACTAGGTTTATATAACTAAGTTTTCTTGAGAATTCTGTTTGTTTTTTTTCCTGTCCTGTAGGCTTTTGTTTGGTGCATTGCATGCCAGATTTAAGCACATTATAGAAGTTCTGTAGTTGTAATTTTGCGAGATTAAATTATGGAGAGCTCTCCTTGTAGGGGCTTCTGTTGCATATTGCCAATTAGTTCTTAGCTACCTATTTAGATAATTTTTTATAAGGCATGTTGAGAAAAACACCAATCTTATAAATAACAATGTTTCAGGTCCGGGTCCCTTGAAAAAAATTCTCCTGTGCCACGCCGGTCTAGCACACATGGGTCATTGCAGAGGGAATTAAAGAATGGGAATGATTTGCGTAAAAGAGCACCAGATTTGTCGCCATCACCCAAGAGGTCTCGTGTAGTCTCAGAATCTCCACCAGGTGTAAGAAGTGCTAGTGAAGAAAGGAGGTATTCATCTTGGCTGCATGATTGATTCATATGATCTTATGACGTTAGTCTTTGATTATTTTGTTAGTTTTGTACTTATTATTTCATGCTGCATTAGAAGAAGATTGTCTAGTCCAGATGAGAGTCCAGTTAGACGACAAAGGGAGCAAATGACTCGTGATGTTAGCTCAAGTCCTCCAAGGAAACCAAGAGAACAACAACAACTTCGTCGTGGAAGTCCAGACATAAGTGAAGAGTAAGAAAAATTTATCAGAATATTGTTGATACTCTTTGTTATCATTTATCATAGTATTATTCGTCCAAAATAAATAAATTATCATAGCACTAAAAGATTTTCATTCTTTCAATTTAGTTTTACTAATTTTGGATTTTTGGTGTTGTATCAGTAAGCCGATAGTTTCTCCTGCTAAGGTTCGTAACAAGGAAGAGTACTCTCGGAATCGTCTGGATAATAAGGACTTCAGAAACAAAGAGCAGGAGATGAAGAGGTAAATATGCCTGTAACACATTTTATTATGCATATATGATTACTTGGATACACTTAGTTTGTAGGTCTGACATTGTTACACTCCTGACAGTGGGAAATCTTCTGGGAGGGTTCCTGAAAGTCCAGATCAACAACAGGCTCCAACCATATATAAGGACTCTCTACGTGGTGAGATGCAAAATCCCGATGAGGGTAGAAAGTCTGATGAAAAGAATCGCTCTCAATCAAAAAATTCCAAGGACAGTGATCGGCATCGCAAACCTGGATCTGTGCACTCATCAGTTGAAAAGGCCGATCATAGTAATCGAAGTGGTACTGTTGATTCTGGCTCTGAGGAAAGTGAAAAACGCAGAGGTGGGGATAAGGGAAAAAGAAAGAATAAGAGATCAGAGAGGCAAGAAGTTACTTCAGATGATGATTACAGCAATGATTCTGAAATAGATGAGAGGAAGGATGCTAAAAGGAGAAGGAAAGAGGAAAAGAGATCGAGGAAGGAGAAGAAGCGCCGGAGACGCGAGGAGCGACGTCGCAGAAAAGAAGAACGTCGTGCAGAGAAGCTGAAAGGGAAGAATTACAGTGATGCTTCTGCTTCAGATGGTGAACATGTAGGCAGGAGGGAGCTTCATTCAAGTGACAATGAAGAGACGGAGGCTGTTCAGAAGAAACTTGAGATTGAGTTACGCAAGAAGGCTCTCGAATCACTTAAAGCAAAAAAGGGCATTAGTCACTAAATTTGTTACTGTGTTTGGATACTATGATGTTTAATCTTTTCAATCCTATTAAGCAATAACATTTCAGATTTGTTAGGATTATAATTTGTTTGAATGCGAGTATTTCTATGTTTTGGTTACTGTTTAATGTAATCTGTGTTTACTGCTGGCAGCTTAAGTGGATAAATGAGGATTTCCTGAGCTATTCTCTTGAGTTCAACTTTATGCAGACCTTGCTGCTAGATTTTCTGGTAATGGTTGTCCTTTGTGAATTGTGAATATGATTTGTTGTTTTATAGGATGTCATCATCATATGGATGTGGAGCTCTTACATTGCTTTTATATTGGTTTTTGTCTGATTTTGATTTTGTATTGGGTTTTAGTTCTAGTTTTTCTAGTTGTCGAACATTTTATTAAATTTTTGTATTCAGGCATTGTTAGCTTGTTTGATGTGCAAAGTTGGTTACAATTTGAGTAGAATTTGTTCTGGTTTGTATGATTGGTTGACATTATTTGTTTCTTACGACGTAAAGAACGTGAAGGTCTTGTCTATTTCATGATGAGGATTTACTGAAATTAGCTTTCTGGTTAATTGGTAGATGAAATTTATGTCAACTAGGTGTGAACTACTTGAGCAGATCATGTGCAGATTCACATTTTGACCATTGATTCAGGTAAGCTTTTCTATGCCTTTACGGGCTGTTTCAGAGGAACAACTCAGTGTCTTTAGGGGAATCCTCTTTCTCCTTCTTTCAATCTAGTAATCTCTCTCTTCCCCTCCTAGTTTGTATATTGTTGCTACTTTCTTACTTCATTTGTGTTTAAATTTTAAGGTTGGCAGCTTGAGAGTTGTTCCTGGGACTTAATTTTTCTAAAATTCTCCATGGTGCTATGGTCTTGGATTTGTCCGGTCCTGATGTTGATACCGGCTATAAGGTTGATTTGGATGGTAATGGCTAACACTGTATGAGAATGGAGGTGTTAATGTCACTTCTTAAATTCTCTTACGCGATTTTGATAGGAAAATTTGTTGCTTGGATAATACTTTTCTGTCATCTGGCAGTACTGTTAAAAAATTGTGATTTTAATCGTTCAATTAGACACATGGTATGTGAATCTTTGGCTGCAGTTTTTAATCTTGTTTTTCCTTTCAATAGTCGGTTATAAGTATTTTCTGCATCTTGGCATGGATTTCTATTAATTTTCAGAACTACAACGACACATCTATTTTTGATGTATTACCGCCATTTGCAAAAGGATTTATTTGCGGTATATGATTAACTTTGAGGTTGATAGATGGTTTCCGTTGCTAATGTAAGTAGTTTGTTACTGTGAATCCTAGAAGCCTATGCTTAAGAAGCTTAAGAATTTGCATTTAAATAGCAAATGATTGTGTCTGAGTTTTGTTGGAGATGTGAAGCATGGAGTTGTATTCGTAACGTGTTGTCTGACTAAGCAACTAGTAAATGAGGCTTACGGACTTGGATTCTGGTACCTTGGTTGGCTCATCAAATGGGAAGGATGAGAGCTGATCTGTTTTGTAGTGAAGATCTCGAGGAAGCATGCTAGTATTCGAGTATATTTCGCTTGCCAGGTTTTGTTTAGGTTTTAGGCGGGCTTTGACGGAAAATTTGTTTTGGTGTTCCCCTGAGTTAATATGTTTTTCTGGGTAGTCCTTTTTGGTTTCCCACCCTCATCCGTCCGTCCTTCACCTTTTGCAGGTTAGTCCCGAGCAAAACTCCCATTCAATAGGTTGTAATATGTTTCATGTTCTTCATCTGATTTAGTAGTTGTCTTTGGGAGTTTTGCAGTTCCGATTTTTTTGTGTCTGTCGATTGTACAGGGAGTAATAAGTTGGCCGAAATCATCTGTTTGAGTACGAATTTTGTCGATTTTAATCCATTTGTTTGTGCATGCTGCAATACCAATCTGTCTTAGCTTGGATTCTTTCTTACTCTCTCGAATTCACGTTAGCTGTGTGCCCTTTAAGGCTTGCAGTTGAAGATCGGTTTTCGGGTTGTTTTGCCATTGAATTTTAGTCCTGGGTTACATCGACCTACTTGCTTCAGGTTCCTATGGTACTTCTGCTAACGAGCGGATAACCTCCCACTCGAGAGATTCTGCCCATTAAAGGGGAATATACACCCGTGTGTCTGTATCTCTCCTCACGTGATCCACGCCCGGTGAGACGAG
The DNA here is from genome assembly GCA_018257905.1 of Gillenia trifoliata. NCBI lineage: Eukaryota > Viridiplantae > Streptophyta > Magnoliopsida > Rosales > Rosaceae > Gillenia > Gillenia trifoliata. Next base: position 23,677,935 of record CM031081.1, on the reverse strand, counting down.
ATTTTTGACTTCCCACCGGGGTGTTGTGATTAAATTTACCAAGATCTCTTCTTGCTCACTCTTATTGGTGCTTCAACGAAACTGACAAAATTATTGACATTGGGTAATTTAGACCATATACTGCATCCGCGGGCCATGCCTATCTTATTATTTCTGTGGTACGCTGAAATATCACGGCTATATGTCATTTTCTGGTGGTTCAATCCGCCATTAAAATTCTTGGTGTCCAATTTTCCTCTAGTAGATAGAGCGTGCCACGTGGCGCCGTTTCATTCGCCACCTCCCATACCCTCCCCATCCAGATAATTTTCGTACCAAATGGCAAATGCCACAGGATTGTGGGAGTCTCTAGTCATGGATATGCAAAAGATCTGAATTGTGAGGGAAAGAGCCACTCTTTGCATCAATGGCTGCAACTCTCACTTCCAATTCATTACTTCTAACCTCCACACCCAATTCATCAAGAGCAACAAACCTCAAGAACCCGAGGCTCTCGGTCCTCGCCAAGAGGGCAGGACCCTTGTCTGCATTTCGGTTTGGTAAGTCCGGGGACAATGGTTCAGCATCGGGCGAAGGCCAAGCCGATGACTCCACCAATTCCAGCTCTTTCCGGTTTGATTTCGGAAAAATGCCCGATGTAAAGGCTTTGATCCCTGTTGTGAGTCGGCCTTCTTTAGGCCTGTCGTTTGGGAACCAAAGAGCCAAGGACCCTGGAACTGTGTTCGTTGCTGGTGCAACCGGGCAGGCTGGGGTTCGGATAGCGCAGACCCTTCTGCGTGAAGGTTTTAGCGTACGAGCTGGTGTGCCTGAGCTTGGTGCTGCTCAGGAGTTGGCTCGAGTTGCTTCTAAATACAAGGTTAGCTTCTCAAACCAAATTTATGAACAATGTGAGTTAAAACAATTTCGTACCAAACTTTATATTGCTCACTTCGACTATGATGTCTTTCTTCGACAGAAATTATAATGCCGTCTTAAATAATGAAATCAACAATTACTATCGATAGCTTTAGTGGTAGAAGACTTATCCCTCGCTGCACAAGCATTTTGTATACTAGGCCTAAGATTTTAGCTCCTACTTCTATCAAACAATGTAGATCATATCAAATGAAGAATCAAAACGCCTCAACGCGGTCGAATCCGTCTTCCAAGATGCCGAATCTATTGCCAAAGCCATTGGAAACGCCAGCAAAGTCGTCGTCACCATTGGCCCTGCCGAGAATGGTCCAACAACGGAAGTCACTCCATTCGACGCCTTGCAAGTGGTCCAAGCTGCCCAACTGGCCGGCGTTGGTCACGTGGCGATAATCTATGATGGGAACTCAGTGGGATCATCAACGAACAATGTACTAGATGGCATATCGTCATTCTTCAACAACCTCTTCTCGCAATCTCAGCAGTTGACAGTCCCTGAGTTTTTGCAAAAAGTCATCGAAATGGACGTCAGCTACACGTTTATAAAGACGAGTTTGACAGAAGATTTTTCGCCGGAGAGCTCATATAACATTGTTGTGTCAGCGGAAGGAAGCGGAGGTGCAAACGACTACAAAGTAATGTAATGTATGCAATATTAGTGTAATGCGTTCGTTTTTATTTTAGTTTCCTTTTTATTTTTGACATTAAAATTTCAAAGTTTGTCCTGATAATATGAACATTATACAACTAGGTAGCCAAGTCTCAGATTGCATCCCTGGTGGCAAATGTTTTCTCGAACACTTCTGTGGCAGAAAATAAGGTACACAAAACTGATCACGTTGCGTTGAGATGAAACCCAATTGGGCTAGCTCTATCTATCTCAGCGGGTTTGATCGTCGTGATATATGTGATCGATCAAACATTACTCTTTTTTTTCTTCCCTTGTGTGTATATTCTAATTAAGTTAGGACACATACATTGATTGATTACTAATATATTGCAATTTTCTGTTGGCTTACCTATTGATTTAAATTATTTAATTTTTTATGCTTGGCAAGGTTGTGAAAGTATATACAGATCCATCTGCACCCTTGAGGCCTGTAGATCAGCTTTTCAGGTAGAACCCTAGTCATGTTTTTTTTAAAAAAAAAAAGCATTTTTATGGAAAATTTTTCTAACTATTGTGCATGTTTTATTGGCTGTAGTACCATCCCTGAGGATGGAAGAAGGAAAGCTTATGCAGAAATGATTGTGAAGGCAAAGGCGGAGGAAGAGGCAATAATAGCTGCTGAGAGAGCCCGCGAAGCAGCTGAGGCGGCGAAGAAACTTGAAGAAGAGGTAAAAAAGCTGACCGAGCAAGAAGCTCGCGCCACGAGCTTAGCTGAAGATGCTCAAGTGAAGGCTGAGGCTGCAGGGGCCTCAATAGATAGCCTTTTGAACAAGGCAAAAAACATTGGCATGGGGATGTCGTGGGAAAAGTTTAGCTCACAAGTTGCGGGCACAGTTCAAAAGTCCATAGAGACACCAGAAGTGCAGATTGCGACCGTCAGAGGACAGGCAAAGGCTCGGACTTTACCTCCACAGAAAGCGGTTGCTAAGCAAGTTACAACTCCAAAACCAGCTCCAAAGGTGCAACCAAAGCCTAAAGCTAAACAAACGGATGCAAAGAAAGAAGTGAGGAAGGTGTTTGGTGGCTTGTTTACGCAAGAAACTGTGTATGTTGACGATGAATGAGGCGATTAATGACTTGCCAAGTATCATGTATAGTCTTTCAGACTATTTTGGTGAAAGAATGTTTACTGTTTGTATTTGTTATTGAAATTTGGAAGCTGGTTAATTTTACGCATGAGTTCTAGCAAATAATGTGTACTGGTTAAAGTCTTTTCTAGATGAATAAGGAATTAATCTCTTTTGATTTCTTGTTAATACTCTAAACCTTGATTAAGTGAACTTTGCAAAAACACCATATGAAAACCAATAGCAGAAACTTATGAACTAAGTTACACTAAACTTAAAGCAGACATGGACCGCTTAAAACACGAAACTGAAGCGAAACACTAACAAAATGATTCAAAACACCTATCAAATGATTTCGGATCAAGCCCAAAACTTGGAATACATGCGGGAACGTATATTAAAATCACATTTTCCAGTAGTCCAGACTTCCCATAAATATTATGTTATATAGTTGGCTCTTCCATATCAATATATGTAGGTAACTTCCTATGATTAATCTGTACTTGTAGCACTGTATTTACCATATAAGACTGACTTTAGTATTCAATTGGCCCTTCCTTTGGGGAACAAGAAATTGTAGCTCGCTAAAAAAGCTTTGCAACTTGAAAGAGAAAGATAACAACAGTAATGATTACTGACAACTATGAAAGACAATTTGCAAACGACAAGTTAATATATAGTAGTAAAAATTTAGCAAATTATTATTTGCTAAGTTTTGTGTCTTTAAGTTGGTTGACACACACGCACAAACATGCAAGTCTATGGAAATATTTACAGATCGAGGAACGCGGCAATGACTCTATTAGCTCAAGTCCCAAATTAATCTTTACTCATAAACACTTAATAATGCTAGAGTCGTACGTCCAACTATATTTATTTCAACATTTAAATATCAACTTATATATGTTCGACACTTTATATTTGGTATGAATAAATAAGTTTCGGACCAAACTCAATAAGAAACACATAAAATAAACTGAAAAGGTCCATTCGTCTTTGAAACCCCAAACCCACAAATAAGGTTCGGAGTGAACTCAGTCACATTACTTGTGATATAAAAAGTTTTTATGTTGGTGCGCCTCTAGTACTACTCATTAAGAAAATAAACCAATTACTCATTCCTCATAAAACTTGAAAAGATATGTAAGTCATGAAGTTGAAGTTAATAGGGTTAACTTTCTACAAATTCTTAATAAAGTCGTAGAGATATCACCAAAGTCCCTTCGAGGACATCCGATAAAAAAGTAGAGATATCACCAAAAAAGTGGGGACTGGCTACAGTGCTCGCAAGCATTGAATGCTCACACCAATCTCACTCTCCTTTCCCCCCTCTCTCCTCTCTCCTCCCTCATTTTAATAATGAGATCGGTGTAAGCATTCAATGCTTGCGAGCATTGTAGCCTACTCCAAAAAAGTGACCTCACAACAAATTACTATAGTTTGCTTGTCAAGTGGGTTATCACATTCCGCTGCCTTCATCTCACTAAAATTTGGTTACTTATTAGGAGAGAGTGTTAAATAGATTACATATATTTTTATTGTTGTTGTTTTTACTTCTTACTCTTCGATATATTATGTTTGTCTATTTATCAACCATATATTATTTCATCATCTGATTATACATCTAACATATAATAGGATGTCCTTTGCTTTGATAACTTAAAGTCAAACATGACGCTGATGGAATTTTGTTTTTTCTCTTATTCTATACTGGTTCTTGTATAATATACACTATGAGCTATATGTATCTGTGTGTACGTATATAAACTGTACATGTACTTGAAGAAAGATTTACATGAAATGGGTTCACTGTCACCGCATCATCTCGATTCAATAATACAATACCACGCACAAGAGTTTCTCTCCACATGATAATTGCATTTTTAAATCGAAATGCCACGTGACGGTGTAGCTGTTTCATGTAAATTGCTCTCGAAGTTTAATAGTGATTGCAACAATCAAAATACATAGCATATATACACAGTATACGACTGTAGCTATGGGGGAAAATAAATTAGCGATCACATTCAACATAAATGTAGGATAAGTGTGCTCGACTATTGACTACGAATATATATATACTAGACGTTGGATCTGGAAAGTTAACTAAAGGTTTTTCTTTTACTGTTAACTTTGGCTGTAATAATTATCTACTTTGACTTCTATTTTGTCTAACTGCTTGCCTATTGTGTGCAGACTTGTGTTTGTGAAATTATTTTGTTCAACGACTGGTTTTAATCCATTATCTTCTTTTGGAAGTTTAAATGGAGAAGCAAGTATCTGTGTGTTGGACGTAGTAATTATTATATTTTCTAGTGGAGGGTGACTAGATGATATGATTGTTTTATCTTGTTTGACCCAATTTTCTTTTGTGATTACTTCAAGTTTTTTGTCAGATTCATAATGGTTTTCTACATAATCGAAGAAAAATACTTCAAACCTGTGTGACTCCATGTATTGTTTCCATTTACTATAAATATCTTCTTTTTTTTCTACATTATATTTATCTCTAAAAATGTTCCTTTTAGGAATGTTGACTTCAGCTGTTATGTCTGTCTTTAACCGTTTTCAATTGATTTGAAAAGGTTTATTTAAGACTAATAGCTGATGGTTTACTTGTGTTGCTTCAAAATCTGAGGCTGTAGGGGATGTTTGTTCATTATCCTGAGTTTGATATTGTGGATGTGTGACTTGAGACTGCGTCCTAACTGAATTAATTTTTAAATTGGTTAAGTCATTAATTAAATCTTGTTCTCTATCTATTCTAGATGCTGAAGTGGATCCAGAAAAAGAGTTCCTTTCACTATTTATAAATCTATTTGACTGTGATAATTCGTATAAACTGACACTTGACCTTCTAACTGGTGGATTAAAGTTAATTCTAATTGTGCCGTCAAAGTACTGTTCTATGTTATCTAAGTTAAATCATTCCAAGAACACTATCACTGAAGTTGGTAAAACGTGCATCTCTAAGACATAAAAGTACTGAGGTGTTAAGACCTTTCCTTGTTAATGGTTTTACTGCAATTTGAACTAATCCAATATGAATATAATTATGACCGTCTTTTCTATGTGACTTGATTTGTTCAGGTGTAAATAACTGACAAATTTCATGTTCTTTACTCAAAGCATAAGCCTTTTCCACTGTTTTTACATGATGTTCACTACGAAATGAAGTTACTGACCATTTTCTCTTGTAAATTGACTTACTGGATACCTTAGGGATATTCCAGTCACTACACGATTCTTCTGTACTAAAATCTAACTTTTGTTATTCATTAACTATATCAGGTATTCTACTCATTGTACTAGAGCTAGTGCTGGCAGTCGAATTAGATCTAAATAATCTACTCATTGTAGATGACTCAAAGTTTAAACCAAGTAAATTTACCAGATTTTACTCTCCCTGAATCTATGGCTCTCTCTCTCCGCTCATGCACTCCGCTCAGACCCTTCCTCGGGAATTACTGTTTGGTTCGAGAGAAAAACACGTCAACAAAGGGAGTAAAATAGATAAATTTAAATAATTTGACTAACCACTCACTTGGCTCTGATACCAAATGAGGGCGCGTGTCCAAACAGATTGAAGAAGCTTTTCAAGGATTAGATTTAAAAAGAATCACCAATAGGAGAGTCAACCCCATAAGTCTCGTCAAAAATTGGTATCCAAGGCCAACTCCGCTAGATATCCAATTTGAAGAAAGAGGATTTCAAAGTCAATTTTCTGTTTCATCTGATAAATTATATGAATGGAATATTGATGGTTTATCTGAACAAGAATTATTAAATAAATTACAACACATGTCTATGGTTGCAAATAGTTATATCACTAATCATAATCTTAGTCAAACACAGGTTGTTGATCTTTTAGTCACAGGTTTCACAGGTATGTTACACTCTTGGTGGGAAAAACATCTCACATAACTTTCTAAAAATGAAATTAGAAATGCAGTAAAAAAGGATGTAGAAGGTATTCCAATTTTTGATGAAAACATTGGAAGAGGAATCTCCGATGCAGTAAATACTTTGTTTTTTACAATTATTGAACATTTCATTGGTACACCTAGTAATGTCACTTCTAGAATACACGATCAACTTAGTAATTTGCGTTGTCCTACACTCAGTGATTTTCATTGGTATAAACATGTTTTTATGTCTAGAGTCATGTTAAGAGAAGATAGTAATCAACCATTTTGGAAAGAAAAATTTATAAATGGTTTACCAAATCTTTTTGTACACAAAATTAGACAAGTCTTAGTCAATGAAGATGGTATCATTCCATATTCAACCCCTACTTATGGAAATATCATCAATGTTATCCAAAAGGAAGGATTGAAAATGTGTATTGATATGAAAATAACTAAACAAGTCAATCAGGATAAGTCAATTGCAAAATATGAATTAGGTAGTATATATATATATATATATGTATATATATATATATGTAGAATGTGGAGTGTTATTTCACATGAGAATGTTAAGGGGTATTAATTGTACGCGTTCATAAAGAGTTCAATTACTATCTCCTATTGCTAGTTGGTTTTAAGGTGAAATCTCAACCTATTTCACATCACTTTTCCCTTGATTCGTTCTTGACACTTTCCTAATTATCTCTCCATGTCAACATATAATATAAATTTTTACAAATTCTTCAATAAAAAATAACACTTTTTCTACTAACTAAAGGACACTAAAACGTGTTTACTGCATGCTTAGTACTTTTCTAAATTTGTAAAAAGCTTATTTAAGCATATTTTCCAATAGGGTTGTTATATTAACACCTCATATATTGTTGAATATAGCCCACATACTTAATACGCTCCACATTTGCTTTTTCAATTAAAATTTATCTTAATACACCCCACATACTTTTCCATAATACCCTCACACCCCACACTCTCAACATACACCCCACATTTTCTACATACACCCCCCCTTTTCACATCCTAGGTTCAAATACATATTTTATCTTTTTTTATTTTATTTTTACTTCTGTGTAATTCCAAAACATGCAAACTGGGATGAGAAAAAATGAAGGTTTAGAAAAGTTAGGGATTATGACGCTATTTAGGGTTTATGGTACCGCATCATCAACTACACTCTTTTTAAGGGATATTATTCATACGCATCTATATGAAGCTGCTAGTGAGCAAAACTCTAAGAATTATATCAAGCAAATAAAGGGAATGAAAACCCACCTTTATCAATATATCAACCAATTGGCACCCTTACTGTTAGTCATGTTTTAATTTTTTTCAATCAATGTGTTTGTACTTTTATTGATTAGGGTTTTGCTCTATAATGAAGGGTGAGAGTGACTTTAAGAGCTTGAAGAAGAGAAATAATCTATATACACATTAAAGTTAATTTGAGGTGTATTCAGATTTTTTATTTTTTATTTTTAAAACTTTATGAAACATAAATAGTCATTGCATATTAAGGTATATAGGTCATTTAATAATAAATTTTAATGTGGGGTATTAATAAAAAAACCTTCCCAATATCAAGAATTCATTTGATATTACATGGAGTAGTTATTAGATCCTTTGAATTGTGAGATTTGTGCAAAAGTTTACACTCCATTGAGTGCGTGAGCGAAAGAAATTGAACAAGACTTATTGAACTGATTGAAATTTTCCTTTTAACAAGTGCTAACCAAATTAGAGGAAGAACATTAAAGCAAAAAAATGTATCATGCATACATTTATGCCACAATTACCTAAATCACTCAGAACTATAATGAGCCAGTTCAATGTACTATGTAAAGACATTGAGAAATTAACTCCTTTAAGTACAATGCATATTGCCTAAACCTGATAATTTACTCCTATATTCGTATAGTACTTAGTTAATTACCAGTTTTTTTTTTTCCAGACCAAAGAAAACATGGCAATCTTTGAGACGAAACGATAACGATTTATTTATAATATTAATAATTCATGCAAATATTAAAGAGGACATCCAAGAGGTTCTTAATCCAAATAAATTTTAACAAGGGAATTATTATTGGCACCCCAAAAATCTCATTTTGCACTCCTCACAAATGTATTTTTCTTTGTAAATATAGAAAATTTGGAGTGCAAAATGAGACTTTTAGAGTATTAATAACAATTCCCTTTAAGAAAACATAAAAGACCAATTTGGCCAAACTAGTACACCGTACTAGTAGATTTGATGGCTAGACAATCCGGAGAATAAGCAAAGGAATGCATCAAAATCTTGAAATCATCCACACCCAAACTCACAGGACTGAAATGACAATGAACTAAATACTATGGATTGAGTTTACTGTAATAAATGATTAAACATACTTACACCGATTCCTATCAATAAAAGATTTTTTGTGTGTGTTTGATATACATCAATAAAAGAGTTAAATCAAATACTAACTAGTGGAGATGGTTTCAGAAAAACAACGTCAAAAAAAGAAAAACAGAGTTCGGAGTCTCTTGTAAAATTTAAATCAAAATACCGGTACCAATTCAAAAGATCCATAGTAATTAATTGCATATAGTAAGTCCTTTGTAATACTATAAGTTCATATTCATGCTAATGGACACACATGCAACGAATTGCTAATATGCTTGCCAATTAAAATGATTAATCGTAAAAAATTAACATCTCAAAATGTAATCGTAAAAAATTAACATCTCAAAATGAATACAAGTACTGTACACACACATACGTATATATATATTTTTTATGGACACACATACGTGTATATATATATATATATAGAGAGAGAGAGAGAAAGAAGGGTGTTCAGACATAAGATGCTGAGTATTTTAATTACACCATATATATTGACAACATTATTTGTACAATGTATGTAGTATCTGATGATATGTATGGGCCAAGAAAAAGAAAATCGAAAAAACGTAAGAAAGACATAATCAAATTAATTAGTCCATGCATGAGATACTAATATTGGCTATATTACTAAGCATATGGCTGTAATTTTTTCATTATCCAAAGCACCAACTCGATCTTTCTCTTAATATGCATCACCATTTTTGCTTAATTTGAAGATCATGGTGATTTACCTCTTCCTATATCTTCTCACCTCCTTTACAGAAACAAGAAGAATGGGATAGCGAGTACTTGTGGAAGTAAGAATTGGTAAGTCATGACTTTGTGAGATGTGCGCAATCATAAAGCATAAGGCTTGGCTTCACGCATCTGGCTAGGGTTATGTCAATTCTCTTCAGCAACATCGGATATTTATAAACCCTAATTTCTACACAACAAAGGCATATAGCTTTTTCATCTTTCCTTGCATACTGATTCAATGTATTTATAAACACGGTCTATCAATCACTAAAAGAGAGATTTATTCTCTTCCAGGAATCACTAGTTTCAGTTCCTTGATCGATCGTTAAGGCTAAATAATGTATTCAGTCAAGGTGCATGCGCTTTGAAACTCAGAAATATATAAAATCTGGAAAATTTTAAGATATCTTTATATTGAAGATTTGAACAATCAAATTGAACCCTTCCTAACAACAAAAGGTTAATTATGTACGAATTCAAATGAAAAATTCTATACACAATACCAATAAATTATGAATCAACAACACAATTAATAAATATATTAAAATGTATAAACATGAAAGAAATTAACGATACCAGGATTGAAATAGAGTAAGTTCAGATTCATCAAAAGAACTTTCTTGTAGTATTTTCCGTTGATGACGATGAATTTTGAGGCTCAGGTCCTAGTCTAAGCTCAAGGTCTAACTGCGAACCCTTTTCACTTCGATTCCCATGAACTTGTGGTATACCTGGATTTTGACGATCTTTTTTATGTGATGGTGTTTGAGAAAATAATGGGAGTTGTTGGACTTGGACAACATGGTTTGGATCAATATGCCTCATAGTGGTGTCACCTTCTTTATTGACAAACCAAGGCCATGGTGCCCTTATTGTGCCCTTATTGTGTTCCAAAGAATTGATGGTAGGAAGTATTGGAGAGTACGAGGATGGCATCTTTGGGATGTCCAAAAGTTGTTGTTGATGGTGTTGGTGTTTAGTTTCAATAGTATTAGAAGAGGAGACTTTCTTGAGCTTGGCTTTGTCTTTTCGGTGAATGTTCATGTGCCCTCCTAAAGCTTGTGCATTAGAAAACCCTCTTTTACAAAAATTGCACTCATACGACTTTGCTGCTTGTTTGCTTGCACCTTGTTGTTGTTGATCATCCGATGTCATCACCTGGTCTGAATTTTCTTGATTTGCCTGATTAGACTCCATTGCCAAAACCGAACAATTAACTGAGAAAGAGAGAAGAAAGAGATAGAAAGGGAGAGAGAGAGAGAGAGAGAGAGAGAGAGAGAGAGAGAGAGAGAGAGTGGGTCAACTTGTTGGTAGTGAAGAATTATATTTATTTAGGGAGGAGAAGGAGGGCCTGCATTCTAGATATTAATGACCTGGAAATTACGTACCATGCTCTAATAAACAATTTAATTTCTTTCATACTCATAGCATGCTATGCAATTTAAATTGTACCAATGACAAAAAAATTACAAAACTTAGTCATGTTAAACTAGACTTGTTACTCTCTAATTATATGTATACAAATTTGAAAAACAAGTATTTTAGTATGTTTGGTCTTAAATCTTAATTTATATACTGTATATATCACTTCTATTAGTTTTTGGTGTATTATCGTGGGGTCATTATATGTTTAGATACGTAAAGAAACCAACACAATTAATTTGTATCTTTTCTTTTATATTTATTTCCAACTTGTTTTGTCTTTTGGTGTTTCATGGTGAAACTAATTAATCATATATGCTCTAGTTACACTATATATATAGAATCTAGAACACATAAAAAACACTAGCATACTACAGAATAACAGAATCGACTGCATATATATGTAATGTATTTTTCTTTCTTCTTTTTTTTTTCTATTTGGGATGAAGTGATAACAACTCTTAGACAATCGATACATATTGATAAACAATCCACAGATGATTTTAAATCAGCTTGATATGATGACTTCATTCTGGTTCTTTGTTTTCTTGTTATATCGATCATGGCAAGAAATAAGGTTTTAAAAGGCGCTAGTCGGGCTGTGGGCAGGGGCCTAAGCGCCTAGGCCAAGACGGAGGCCCATGCGGTTTTTTAATTTTAATTAAATTTATTATATAACATATAAATAAGTGTATTCTTATATTTAAAAAAATACATAACAAAATATAATGATATATAAATTATAAAGTACTATATAAGATAACAAAGGGGTTATTTTTATAGCAAATGTGACATGAGATTTTAATTACCTATTTTCATGCCCGCCTCAATTATACACGAAAATTACATCTATAAATATTATTGACAATTATCTTAAATTTATTCATGCATGCATACTAAAATACTAACTAATTTTTGATCTAGTGATACGTCTCTTCTTAATATTAAAATTTGAATTCTAGTGATACTTCTCTTTTTTTTTTTTTTTTTAAAACTAGTGATACATCTCTTTTTTAATACTAGAATGGTGCCAAATTTGAATTCTTGAATAAAATTGTACGACATGCATGCATGTATTGAATAAAATTTTAATACTAGAATGGTGCCAAATTTAAACTAGTAATTACACATGCATGCATGTATTATCAATGGATAAAGATTAATTGTACGACATAATAGCATTGAGAGAATTCTCATTGATGATGACAAACTTGTCTAATTAAACATCACCTCCTTAATGTTTGATTGATTCCAACTTTTCCATTTCAACATTTGTTAATTACTACTTGTGGAGTCCTAGCTAGCTAAGGTTTTGGCCGACCAGGCTGCAGCTATATATGGTATCTATTGTTATATATATATTGCCACTTGACAGCCAAAGCCTTGGTAAGACTTTGAATTTAGAGATATAATTTGGTCAATCTTATGAGCAAGTCCGCCAAAGTCCGACAAGTGAGCCCAACCTGGTAATAAGGTTAATTTCATGTGTTATAATGTTATTAGCACTCACAGAAATGAGAAAAACGAAGCTGGCAATTAGATTAAGTCTTCCTAATAAGATGCAACTGGCATCGTCTCAGCCCTAGATATTTGCCACGTGGAAGCATAAGACAAATAGCTGCTTGGTTTTTCTTCTCTTTTAAAATCAATTCTTTACTGAATACATTTAAACTTTTATAAACTCCTCTAAATGCATTTTAATGTGAATATGAAAGATTAGGGATGAGAAGGATTGGGTACAGGATAAACACTTTCACCCATGTTAATGGGATACCTTGAATTTTGAGGTATCTCATACCAAAACCCAAGTGAAACCCACTTATTTATTCATTCTTTTAGTGTTAGTAAACAAAATATATGAACCGAATAGAACTTTTGTAAACTCCCTTGTATCTTAATTGAATACACTATTAGAAAATCATTTAAAATTCTGATTGATACCCTTAATTTGTTAAAAGAGTTTTTCTATTTAAACCCTATACTCTATCTAAGTTCACCCCAATACTTTTTTTAACACCTTAAGTTCCAATTCTACCCTTATTAATGCCACACACCCCACAAAAACTAATACAATGAAATAAAAAATCTTAAAAAAAACATCACACAACCCCCCCCCCCCCCCCCCCCCCACCGTTCACTCTCGGTCCCTTTCGCACCAGCATGACTATCAGTTTTCTCTATTGCGAAGAACACATCTGTAGAGAAAAAACAAGCATCTCCATCGCCAAATCTAACAACAAAATATCGTCATCCTTAACCTCCCCCCTACTGTCCTCACCAGCGGCAACACCGGCTGTGCGCCACGATTAAAGTCATGCTTGTCCATATTTTTAGGTTTGGACGAATATACAAAAGGGCGTTAGCGTGACTGCAACTTTCTCGTTCTGGATAGTGCTCAACAAACACGGTTTTCCTTTAGTATAACCAAAGACATGGATTCTTTATTTTTATGAATTGAGAGGCTTTGGATTGCTAGCATATTTGAATAGTTTGTATGCTTTGATAAGTTGGCAGAAGTAGTGTACTTTATTAGCTAGTAGTTTAGTAGGGATAAAATTGGAATTTAAAGTGTCAAATTTGCTGGGGTGAACTCAGACAAGCTGTGGAGTTTAAATAGAAAAATTCTTGTTAAAAAATAAATAAATAAAATACCTCAAAAAGCCCAATTGAATCACCCTAATTTGAGCCCTAAAATTTGATGTTTATTAAAAGAGTGATTCTTTGTACACCCAAATTTCGTCTCTAGACACCTATCAATTTCATTTGAAAGTAACTTAAGCGTGTTTACTAACTCAAAATCGGAGTAAGCAGGAATCATGGAAAACATGAATCGAAGTAAGTAGGAATCGGGGTGTAAAGTCTAGATTTAAGCGTTTTTGGCTTTCCTTGTCAAAATTGTTATTAACTTCACACAAGCTCTTAGATGAATCCCAATTAGACTAGAGTAAGAAGGTTACATCATTTTGAAGAACCTGGCATGAAATCAAAAGAGGTATGGTCATGCATGTGCATTCAAATTTCATTACTGTTTAATGCATTTTACGTCAAAGTTTTTTTGTCTTTCTGACTAGCCTTTTTGTCTAGTCAAATAGAGTCTGTCTTTTCCAGAAAGCTGGCACACCAATTAAGAAAACCCACATGGGTCACTGACACTGTTCAGTTCCCCAATGCAGTTCCCCACCGTTGATCTTTAGAGATCTGTTTTGGTTGTGACACCTGCCCTTCTTTTTGTTTTTCTGATCCTTTAAGGCTGTTTGGGGTGGTCAGAAAAATCTGGTTGTTGTACACACAAAATATCCAAAATTGCAGAGAGTGTTTTTTAGCTTTCAAGCTTCCTCTCTGTTGAGTTTACAAACCCAGCATAAAACAGTTTTGCATAAGCTTTAAAATCTTGTGTTTCTTTACACAAATCTTTCGAAAAACTGTTGTGTTTATTTATTGTCTAAAACCTGAATTTCTCCAAATCTTCTTAGACAATTGTTTTTGGATTCACGTTAGTTTTTCTCTTCAATTATTTTGAGCGGGAGAAACTGACTGGTCAGATTTGAATCCACATTTGCATTTCATCTTTACATCTTCATTCCATTTGCTTGGTTCATGACTTGACTTGGTGCCACAAGAAGATGAGCTCGTAGGACAAGCTGCCCTCTCGTGAAGACCGAAGCAAGATCCATTTGGTGCTAAATAAGGTTGCACAAAGGTACAAGCTGCCCTTTGAACATGTCTAGGATTTGAGCTTGTTGTGTGAAACTTTGTATGAACCTTATTCATCACTAGTGGATAGGACTCCTTGGAGTCCCCCGGTTTTTTAACCCAGTTAGGGGTTTTTCCGGGCACCAAATTGACGTGTGTTATTTGATTTGTGAGATATGTTAAATGCATGTTTATTGTGTTAAACTGAATCTGTGTTGTTTCTGACTAGTTGTGTGTTCTAATCAACTAAGTTTGATTATTATATCTGGGTTTACTGTCAGTAACTGTTTTGTATCTAGTTGACTAGTGTTTCGACTAGTCATACAGACAAGAGTTTGCGTTTGTTATAGGTTATTCCGCCTGGTATCAATTTCACGGGGTAAGCAAGAATCAAAATCATGCATTACCACTAACTGTCAGGAATCAGAATGAAAATAAAGTTGATTCCCATCAAAATTGTTTACATTTGTTAAGAATCAGAATCAAAACCAACTTGATTACCAAAATGTTCTTGGACAAATTTTCTTTTTTGTTCTACTACCTCAATTTTTAAAAGATAAACTTGTGTTATCTAATTGTAAACCAAATTGTTTTTAGATATTAGCATTGGCTTATCTTTTGAAGAAAATATGAAGATTTTAGGCATTATTACATAAATGAGCTAATGAGCGGCCCAGTCCCTTGAAAAAAGATCAAAATAGAAGGGAGATAAACGCAACCACCACAAGATGGCCCAGTAGTTGAGATGAATTACAGGCTCATATTTTGCTCATTCTGAGTTCGATTCCTAGCGCTGATGAATCACAAGATGGTGCTTAGGAGGAAGCTAAAATGCTTCTGTGAGTCTTTCTTGCTCTCAGAATGGTAGATTGCTCTGATTTGACCACCATCGGGTTCCCATTTTTTAAAGAAAAGGAAAGAAAAAGGGAGATAAACGCTTCACGGTTCAAATGAAGAAAAAAAATAGGAGAGATAGAAGCTTCTCAACGATGAAGTCTCCACAAGAAGTTATAAAAATTCCCAAATGAACCCAAATTTCAACAAATAATAAAATGTCACGATGCATGATTTGTGTAACTTGGAGCTCCGAACAGGTGGAAGAAGATGATGACCCATCCGAAATTTGTGTAACTTGGAGCTCAGATCTGGTGATTCCGACGAACCAACGGTGGTAGATGCAGTGGCTAGAGAGAGCAGGTGAAAGAGATGACAATTTAGTTTTGGTTTGTATAGTATTTTCTTGTATTATTAGCAAAAGTGTAAATTTGGTATGAAAAAGTTGATTCCGATTCACCACCTTTCAATCTAACCCCCACCCTCTGGAGTCCAATTCCTCCAATATCAAGGATTGTATTCCTTATTTCAGGTGGTCTCACACAGCTTTTGATTCCACCGGTCTTAGTAAACAAAGGGGTAAGCCGAAAATGGAATGACTCCTTTTCTTGCCATTCTTATTCTGGGTATGCAAACACACCGAAGAATGGAGGCTTTTATTTAGGCTCTTTCATGGCCCATGGGTAACACTTTAAAGAATTATGGCTTTTATTTGGGCTCTCTCTTTTATGAAAAATTCATGAATTGAGTAATGGTTATTTCAGGAGGAATTTCACTGGGCTTTGCTGAAGTTGATCTAGGAATATTATGGAATGGCACCAAGGCTAATGCATATTTAGTAGCTAACCTTTTATTTCATTGTTTTTGAAGAAAGTCACCATAAAATCAATTGACAATAAGGAGAGTAACTCAATTACTTATAAGCACATGCAAGGTCCCTTCTTTCCCGGTTTTGAGATTCACTCTTAACATGCCCTCACATGTGGCGAATTTTCAAGTCTAGCATGTGGACAACACAAATCGGGTAACGTAGAGTACGTGTGGCCGTTGGGCTTCACAAATGGGAAAACTTGCTCTGATACCATTAAGAAGTTGAGGTTCTACCATAAAACCAATTGGCAATATGCAGATAAGTCCAACTACTTATAAGCACATGCAATATCCCTGATGTGAAATTTATACTCTCAACAGTTTTACAACTAATTGCATGACAAATTGAATAAAAAAAATGGATTATTCAGATACAGGGTTTAGGGTTATCAAACAATTAAAGAAAAATGAAGAAAGAATGACAAAAGAGATGGTGAAAAGATACGAACATTAAACGGAACGAAAACAAAGATATGAGTTTGAGAAAAAAAAATGATCCTTATTTTGGATATAGGGGAAATTTTGCTTATATATTGTCTTTTAGCTCTAGACTTTTTAGGAGTACAAATAGGATATGAATTAAAGAAATAGAAATATTCCAAAAACACCCTATTTTAAAATTCCGTTTTGGGCTAGTAAACAAGGGTCCAACTTCAGTGGTACGTACCATTCAATGGTACGTACTGTTAAATGGTTAAGATTCATTTGGGCCCCACTGCAAATTAATCTGAACCATTCAATAGTCGTACCATTGAATAGTACGTACCACTCAAAATTTTTCCAGTAAACAATGGAATTCATACATTTTCTACCAGGGCAATGCGTTGCATCCTGTTTGTATATATTGTCGTTCTCTTTGAAACGGTGTGTCAAGAGTCCAATCGAACACTGGAGCTCAAATTTCTAATGTTTTGACTTTGATGCCTATTTTATGTCTTTTTAATTGTTCTTTTATCCTTTCAACAATCTGCCCTACATCAATAAGTGTTGATGCCTCAAAATACAAAGTCATGACTAAACTTGATTGGTTCAAGTTATAGCACTCGTGTTAGGCTCTCTGAGGCTCCGTTTGGTGGGATGGAGGAGATTGAACCTTAGGGATAAGCTTGGATTGGCAGGGATTGGCTAGACTTTGAATCTCAATCTATTATTTGGTGAAACACTTGACCTGTATAGGACTGTATTAGAGCTTTCTTCTTCTCTCCTTGTTCCTCTCTCTCTCTCTCTCCCTTTCGAGGCTAAAAGACCAAAAAATCAGTAATTTTCCATCACTTTCTCGAGAGGCCTTTAAAATTTATTTTTAATCTATCTCTCTTCTCCCTCTCTATCTCTCCTTGTTTCATTCCGATTGCAAAAAAATTAGTGCTCGAGAACCAAAAGCAGAGCAAAGAAGGAGAGGTGATCACTACATCTAGTCCAACTGAGAATTTTCTCCCTCATTTTGGTAATTTTCCATCACTTTCTCAAGAAAATAATCATGGGTTTTCGATTTGAATGTTTAGTTTTCATGGGTTTTGTGTATTTTGTGTTTTGGTTAATCATTTTTACGTCGTTCTTGGATCTAATTTTCAGTTTTGATCTTTCGATTAACAGCGAAATATGTGATTTTTCTGATCTGAATTTGATTGGGATCTGGGTCTTCGATTGGACTGATTTTTCGAGCGATTCTTATCCTAAACAGAAGAAAAGGATGAGGTTCAACGACGGAAGACGATGCAGTGTTGCGGCGTTGAAGCAAGAGAGAGAGACATGACTTGTAACCCGTGTATAAGGATAGGGTAGATAACCCATTCTATTGTGGATTCATAACCCATCTTATCCAGTCCTGTCCATCTCACATTTTGACACAACAAACATCATATTAGACTCAAGTCAATTTTAATTGGTCACAACTTATCCCATCCGGCCCACCAAACAAGCCCCGAGAGTATAGCTTTTAATGCTATTGAATCTCCAAAAATATTCTGTTTAAGGATCGGTCGTGGTATACTTTTCAATAAATCAAAAGTATTAGACCATGTTGCTAGTGTGTATTGTTTTGTTTTGGTTTGTTTGTTTTTTCAATAATAATAATAGGCTAATAAAGGGTTAGGTGAGTCGAGCTACATATAATATTTGTTCATTGGTCTACCAAGGTGGCCTTACTCTCTGAACCAGCACAGGATGGTCAGAAAGAACCAAAATCCTGAGATTTAGCCATCACCTACAAAGTAGGCTACTTCATTCCCGCTCATAGCGACTAGGCTAACTCCCCAATAGAACGACCCCCTTTCCCCTATCTCTAATTTTTTTTTAAATAATAAAGAGCGATAAATAAAAAAAATACAAGCAGAGGGATGAAGCCAAAACTTGCAAAGAAAAAAACAATATAGCATACTAAGAGACGCATTAATTTATAAAGCGGAAGCTAGGCAAGCCAATAAAATCTGAAAGCAAAGCAGCACGAACCACCGACGAAGGAGAAGCATACCAAACCAAATTAGAAGAAGACATGCCTATGTTAGCAAAACTATCCGTAACAACATTCCCCTTTTGAAAGATGTGAGAGAAGCAAAAAGTCATCTGGCGAATGCAGGCCAAAAAATTAAACCATGTGTGCGAAGAAGCCAAAGAGGATCAAAATCATTTGAATGGGAAACATAAATAATACTAGAAGAGTCACTTTTCAACCAAAGACAACGCCAACCCCTATGAGAAGCCAATTCTACACCAATAATAATTGCATAAAGTTCTGCAAAGAAAGAATTACGATGGCCAATACCCTGACAGAAACCACCAAGAAACCGACCATGACAATCCTTGAAAACGCCCCCACAAGCAGCAGGACCATGATTTCCTTTAGACAAACCATCCATATTAAGTTTAATCCAAGAGTACCAAGGACGAGACCATAACACGGGAAGAAGAATAGTAGGGGCCTTGCAAGGAATAGGCCGAATCCCTAGTGAGAAATGATACGAGTATCCAAATCTTGAGAGTATCCTATAATAAACTCCCCACCATGAATAAGCCCATATAATATAGACATGCAAAGACGATGGAAAGTAATTGGATGGCCCTAAAAAATAAACTTGTTTCGAGCTTTCTAAATAGTCAAAGTAGTAAAAAGACCTATAAAGAACCAGAGATTGTGCAATTGCCAAGAAAATGGCTTACGCACAAAGGCATCCAAAAAAACAGTCAAAGAATCTTAAAAAAGGCCATGTTGCTAGTTGCAAGAGAGGTTATTATATTTATTTTTACTTTTATTTATCAATTGGTATACAAATTCAATGTTTCTAGTATTATTGTACACATATAACATTCACATTGTAGAAGGAATACAAGTATGAAATAATTAAATTATTTAGATTTCTTTAGTACTTCTTGAGGAAACTTTTAAACCAGTGAGCAGAGAGTTTTAGGTTTCTGTTTAGCCCATGATCATAATCCACGTAGTTATACCAAACTGAACAATGTATCCAGAATTTCATTCAAAATTGTCTAGCAATGACCATGCAAAGTATCCTTTAACTTTGCTACCATTTCTGCCCAGACACAAAAATGTAAGAATGATATATATCTTTTGTTATAAAAAAACAATATATAGTCTTAATTAATATGTTAATAAGCGCGCACTTGATTGCTGCTTGAAGGTAACAAAGGTGGCGAAAGTAGTAGTCAATTCTAGTTGTATCATTAAGGGCTTCTTCAAGTGATAATTTGGGATCATTGTAGTCAGATACTGACACACCCCGACCCGAATGCCCAGGTGGACACCGGATATCGAGGCGTGCTGACCGACCACTCCGTAGGAGTGACAAAGTCATAAGAAGATGAAATAAGGAATTAGAAATGATAGATAAAAAAAAATGAAATCAGAGTTTAACAAAAATACGGAAGTGTAATGTGGGTAGAACCCATTATTACATAGTGTCAGAGCTAGGTGCAGTAAAGAAAATTATTCCCATCCGGTAGGATGGATATAGCACACAACGAAAAGGAAATTAACATACACTGAAGAGATAAATAAAGCTACCAGCAGCTGCCACCACCGAATCGTCGTCAACTAAAGTCTAAGTCGTGGAGGGGCGAAAAACAAGGGTGAGTGGCCAATATCAATTTTTAAGTAAAACGTTTCCAAAACCTTGGTATAACCCCTCACTGTAAAACCCGTAGATTTAACAAAATATTTAATACTAAAATAAGTCTCTAACACAAGTAAACGGGCCAACGCCCACAAGGATACGGGTATAAAACATTTATCACAGTGAAAATCAACATTACTTATCACATGGAAATATGCACACGAGTCATATAGAAAGTAGCTACATGACAGGCTGGGTGATTAATATATTACGCTCTAGCACTACATGTACGTGAAGCTGGCACAAAATGTGCGTCACAACGAGTCTAGTCGCCGAGGTGACATAGACAGGCTGGCACCTACAATGGATCCAAGGTGAGCGTGTCGGTGCTTGTGAACATACACGTGAAGCTGGTCCTGGCCCGGACAGTGCTAACACCGTGCATAATGTGAAATAAGTAATACAGTCAAAATCGTGTGTATGCATGCCAATAGTTTAACACAATTCTCAACATAAACCAAATTATAATCCCAAGGATCTATAAATAATTGTTATCATAAAATAAGACATTTATAAAAGTAGGCATGCCACACATATGGTTCAAAAACACATTTAAAACATATTATAATAATAAGAAAAGGTTAAGTACTAGGCCCACTCACTGATATGTGGTCGGATCGTAGCCTCCGTAGCGTGCCTAAGCTCGTTGCTCCTCCGGATAGGTCACACCTATATGAGAGTTTACTAAACTAATCACTAAACAAGCCTATTCCAATTAAAAGTAAGGAAAAAGACTTGAAATCGCCTTTGTTTGCTCGATTCGGGACTTGAAATAGTCGGAAAATGGGTTCACGCGCCGCCACGCGCCGCCGCGGGGCTCCACGCGCCGCCAAGCGCCGCCACAAGGCAGCACGCGTCGTCACGCGCCCACACGCGCCAGCACGCGCGCTCACGCGCTCACATGCGCTCGCACGCGTGCCCACGCGCTCACATGCGCTCGCACGCGCGCCCACGCGCTCACATGCACTGTGCACTCGCCGTTAAAGTTAACGGCGTGTCGTTAACTTGAACGGAATATTCTGTTTAGTTAACGGAATATTCTCTAACGGCATTACGGAATATTCCGTCGCCGTTAGGGAATATTCCTTGACGGCGTCAAAGAATAACGGAATATACCTTCTAGAATATTCCCCGGTTCGGACCGGGTTGGACCGGGGCTTGCTGACGTCACGGATCGGCTCGCTGACGTCAGACCGCTGCAACTCCGGTCGTCGATCGCCGCAGCCGTCCGCCGCTCGCCGGCGGCGGAACCTGGAGAATTTCGCCGGAATCTGGGAAATTTCACAGCGAGTTCATTTCTTCACCAAAATTTACGAAATTTACACCAAAATGGAGCTGGAGTCGTCTAGAGTTCGAAATTACCTAGGATTGGGCCAGAAAATGGCTGGAGCTGGTCGGAGTCGACCTCGAAGTTCTCGGCCAGAGATTGGATTCATCGATCTAGGTTGATGTTCAACATGCAGAGCCTGGGTTTGAATCCCAGGACTCCAAGAAGTCTAATGGTGGTGGTCTCGAGTCAAATCGAGGTCGGAATGGCTAGGTTCAGTAGGTCGGGGCTCGTCGGAGAATATGGCAGTTCCTTGGGAGTGACTGATCTTGAAGTTTCTGGGTTCCAGAGTGGTCCAGAGGCGTCGAGGATGACAATGGTGTCGTTTCTGGGTTCAAACCGAGTCGAAGGAGGATCACAGTTTGCACAGCAAGGATCGTGGGTGTGCAAATCACTTCCTGAGTTTCTATAAACCTGGGTTCGTCCAAGTTTGAAGATGGTTGAGTTGCTCGGGGTTGAGGACGACAGGTCACGGGGTTGAGTTTGCTCAAGGGGAGGCCGAGAAGGGCGAAACTTCTGGAGTTGGGTGCCCAGAGTAATTTTCTGGGTTCGTTTGCCTGCTGGTTTGTGTTGCAGGAAGGGGTTTACCAGTACGTGGCTGGTTTGGAGAAAACAGTCGAGGCTGGTTGGAGGTCGAAGGCAGAGAGTTTGGGTTGTTTTAGAATTTCTGGGTTCTGGGTTGTGCAGCAATTTTCATGCACAGGTTGTGTGTGTGTGTGTTTGGCTGTGGAGAGAGAGAGAGATGGCAGAATTGGTGAAGATGGTTGTGTGAACTAATGCACACTGGTGCATGGATTTAAACCCAAGGTCAGTCAACCTTGGTTTTGCTAAAACAGAATTTGCCCAATGCATGTCAACTTACATGCAAGAAAGGCTAAGGTTTCAGTCTGAACAGATGCAGGCCAACGGCCTTGTAAAACCATGGGCAGACCACGGTTTTGTAATACTGCTTGTGGTAAATTACCATTTTGCCCATGTTCGCAGCTTGTTCGTTACAAGCCCGAATCAGGTCCCGTTCGCGTCTACGGGTTCGTATCGAAGTGTACAATACGAAAAATACGTCGAAAGTACGAAAATAAGTGAATAGAAAATAATTGTCCACGTAGGACACAATAAGCCACTAGGGGCATTTTCGTCATTTCACACCGTCGGGGAATAAAATACATTAAAATTAGGGACGAGATGTAACAGATACACCTACAATATAATGCATTAACATATATGCAATTAGTATTTCATCTCAATATATAATTAAAATATGCATTTAGTTTAAAATTTAATTTACACCATTATATATGTGAAGCATTATTGATGCGATTAATTAAGACATAAAAGTATTAATTACCATTCTCAGTAATATAAATGAGTGGATCATTATACTTTTCTTTTGTGTACAAGATCGTAAATTCCTTTTGGATAAACATATAACCATTCTGAAGCAGCCTGCAACCCCATTAGAAGATAATTGATCATTTATGAGTTATATTTAATTAGGGGAAAATATTTAATTAGTTGTTCAAATGCTAATACAAGCCGTTTAGATAGTACCTGTGGACCAATAGGGACTCCATTAAGCTCAGCTGTCATTAAATTTATAAATATTAGAATCTAGTTAATTAGTAGTTATTCGAGCAACATAAAATGTTCAAAATCAATTTCAAGTTTACTCACTTTCAAGATTAACGCGAAGATCTGTTACGTAGCTTGCATATATTGAATTGTTCTTAGGTGCATCGCTGGCATATCTAATAGAATAGTAATTTATTCCAAGAAAATCAAATGACCCATTGAGCAATTTGGACTGTTCTTTTGTAAATTTTGGTAATCGTCTTCCAATGATTGATCGCATGGTGTGTGGATAGTCACCATTTATTATTGGGTCCAAAAACCTACAAAAACATGAAACTTTCAAGTAAGAGCTTGTAGTATGTATTCTTCGCTAATTAATGTTACAATTCATAAGTAAACATTTATTTTAGTTGATATATAAATTACTAATATGCTTGCCATCCAAACATAAAATCCAAATATCGTAAAGCAGCATTTTTATCTTCCTTTGACTCTGAAGTGGGCTCAAACCAGACTGACACCAGTGTTATCCCTATCATGCCTTTTTGAGATGCCTGCACAAAAACATGAATTTTGATTCATTTAGACTTAAGAAAAGGTACAACTATATATAGCAATATTCTCACTTATACTGCAACTTAACATCAGTGACTCGTAGAAAATTCTCAATTAGGACCTAATATTCTGATAAAGCACTCAAACCTGATATTTATTCTTGTACAAGGTTACAGCAGCTGCATGAGCAAGAAGGAGGTGATGAGTCACCAAGTATGGTTCAGTAGCCGAATCTCCACCAGTGCAGTTTAGGTTTTGCCAAGCAGAGCAGCGTCCCGGTGCCTGGGCTCCAATTACATAACCATTGTTACTAAAGGTATATGGCTCATTCAACGTGATCCAATGCTTGACTCGATCACCAAATTCCTTGTAACAAAGTTCCGCATAATCTTTAAAATGATCGCTGTAGATACACATTTCAAAATTTATATGTTATTACATATAATACTATGTCTTTAATTAAATGATCAACATTACACAGAGGATAAAAGTTGTTCACTTACATAATACGAGGGCTTAAGAAACCACCATATTCATCTTCTAAAGCTTGGAACACATCCCAGTGGAAGATTGTAACAAATGACTTTAGACCTAATACATGATCAATAAACGCAAATTAAAAGTTTGATTAACTGATGTTTTAAGAGTGCATGTGATTTGTTATAAATCCCTCATGTGATTGTGTAGTTTTTGTGGGATGATTTACCATTGCGCATGAAGTTCATTGATGAGATTGTTGTAGTAATTAATTTCTCTCTTGTTCACGCCTCCACTTAATGTTCCATCTGATAATTAAAACACACGAAAGTAAGAAAATGACTCAATAAAAAAAAAAAAAACTATACATTATTAGCCTTGAAATTCAATTCTAGTTTAATTTGGTTCAATATAACTGAGATCAAAATCTTGCTTATGTTATACAGTAGACAACACAAATACACACTAGTAGAAAAAACAGCTTGCGCGACAAAATTTTAGGTGACGGAGGAAATTTCGTCGGGCAAGAGGATTTTAGGTGACAAAAATCTTGTTTCGTCGCCTAAAATGTCAGAACATTTAGGCGACAAAGACATTTTTCGCTTAAAAATGAAATGGGCGACGAATAAATACAATCGTCTCTCAAAAGATGGAAAAAGTGGCGGCAAAAGGAGAATTTGGTGCCAAATTTTGCGCGACGAATGGTTCGTCGCGCAAAGCCAAAAACAAGGGTGACTTTAGGCGACGAATATGTTTGTCGCGCAAAACCATGTTGATTTAATCCCCTTCCTTAGACCTAAGAGGCAGTTTTTGCAGAAAACTGCAAACAGCTGCCTCTCAATCTTAATCTCTCCCTCTCGGATCTCTCCCTCCAAATCTCTCTCCCTATCTTACTCATCTCCATCTTTGTCTCCCTATCTCACTCATCTCACTCTTCCCATCTCACTCTCTCTCCCTCTAGATCTCTCTCTCTCCCCCAAGCTAGCTACCATCTCCTCCTCCTCCTCCACCACCACCGGGCCCGGTAATCGTTAACGGTAATTTTAATTTTTTAATATTATTTTATTATTTTTGAATTAAAATTAACATAAATTAATTAATTTTTTATAGGTTTGTTGCATAGGATTGTTGTTGGAGGACGAACTTGAAGGTATTTTCTTGATCATTTTATGTTGTTGACATACGAATTTATTTTGTATGGTTTTGTATGCAAATAATTTGTATATCTTGAATGACTTTATGTTGCGTTGTACGTGCGAAGTTAATAGTAATTAACTTCGTATGCATTTTTTTAACAAAAAATTAGTTTCCCGTTTGAGAATTAATTGGATTTCGCGCATGGATGCGAAAGCGTGATTGCGATCCAATTGATTCTTGAATTGTCCCATTTTTGGACAGTTTGGGAGTGCACATTTGTGTGCGTAGTTTGCGGTTCACGGATTAGGTTTCGATCATGGGTTTTTGGTAACATCTTCTTACGTTCTTCGAGTGCATAGTAGGTATTTGATATCTACGTCATGCACTTGGAGAACTGTAGGGAGATGCTGTCAAAATTTCCCCACGTCGAAATCTAATCTTGGTGGATCCGTAAACTAGGAGACACAAATGTGCACTCCCAAATGGGATAGGGTCTTTACCGGAGGCATAATGTGATGAGACATATTTGAAGTTGTTCTAATGCTCCCCTCTCTCTCTTTAATGTGGTAACGGGAAAAATGGACAGACAGTGGATACAGAATTCGAACAGATGTGCTGATGATTATATTTGGAAGGGTAGATAAGTTTATTGACTTCGCAATGAGACACAACTGGGGTTCAACTGATATCAAGTGTCCATGTAGGACGTGTAACAATCATATGTGGGAGACATTTGAAAATGTTCAATATCATTTGGTAATAAATGGGATGACGCATACCTATACGATATGGAATCATCATGGGGAACCATTACATCATGCTTCGTCTTCTTACCAATCACGAGTGAAGACTGTTGAAGGAAGTTTATCTGGTAATGACCAAGTTATGGGTATTGTAAATGACTGTTATCCATACGTCTCGAGCAATGACAATGAGGAAGTGGGGGATGACGTGCCTCCCACCATGGACAAGGAAGCATTCGATAAGTATGAAAAGTTATTGAAAAATGCCAAGCAAGAATTATACCCTGGTTGCGATGACTTTTCGGTTCTTACGGCGATTGTGGAGTTAATGCAAGGCAAGATGAAGTTCCGTATGTCAAACCGGTGTTATGATTACTTTATGGGAATTTTGAAGAGGATGCTTCCAAAGGACAATTTTTGCCTAAAGATCATAAAAGTGCCCATAAGGTGTTGAACGATCTAGGATTGGGATATCAAAAAATTCATGCATGTGTAAATAATTGTATATTGTTCTATAAGGAAAACAAAGAGTTGGATAAATGCCCTGTTTGTAATGAGCTGAGATATAAAATCACACTTAAAAATAGAACGACGAAGATTCCACAAAAAGTGCTGCGTTATCTTCCATTAACGCCTAGATTGCAGCGCTTGTACATGTTTACGCACACTGCAACTGACATGAGATGGCATAAGGAAGAACGGGTTAATGATGATGTTATGAGGCATCCTGCAGACGAACAGGCATGGAAAGAATTCGAATGGATGTACCTTGATTTTGCAGCAGACCTGCGCAATGTCAGACTAGGACTTGCTACTGACGGATTTAATCCGTTCAGAGTTCTGAACCAAACACACAGCACTTGGCCGATCATTGTAGTTCCTTATAATTTGCCGCCTTGGAAGTGCATGAAAAAGGAATTTACGATGATGAGTCTATTAATTACCGAAGATCCAGGAAAGTCCATTGATGTCTATTTGCGGCCGTTGGTTGATGAATTAAAGAATTTATGGGAAAACAGTGTGCGTACATTTGATAAGTCTACTGGGAAGATGTTCACCTTGCGAGCAGCAATGATGTGGACGATATTGATTTTTCTGCTTATGCAATGATTTCTGGGTGGAGTACAAAAGGTTATATGGCATGCCCAGTTTGCAAGGAGGGCGTAACATCTGCTTGGCACGTTGGAAATGTTTGTTATATGGGTCATCGTAGATGGCTGTTGTGGGATCACGAGTGGCGTACGAACGATACATCCTTCGATGGCAACATAGAGATCCGCCTCAGACCCAGAGAATGGTCGGGATATGACATTCTAGCGAAGTTGAACAGTTTACAATTTGGTCCATTTGGCAAAGGTGTTACTGGGCCCAGACCATCTACACATCAGAATTGGACGCATAAGAGTATTTTTTTTAAACTCCTGTACTGGTCCAAGTTAAAGCTTAGACATAACCTTGATGTGATGCATATTGAGAAAAATGTGTGTGATACATTGGTGGGGACAATTCTAGACATTGAGGAAAAATTGAAAGACACGATCAAAGCTCGCCTAGATTTGGAACGAATGGGCATAAGGCGACCCTTGTGGATGAAGAAAGTAGGCGGTGTACTAAGAAAGGGTCATCCGTTTTTCACATTTAAACCGGAGGGGAATAAACAATTTTTCAAGTTTGTTTCTTGTGTACAGTTTTCAGATGGGCATCCTTCGAATATCTCGCGTTGCGTGAACGTGGAAACAAATCGATTTTCGGGATTAAAGAGCCATGATTGTCATATGCTAATTCAGCGCCTTCTTCCGGTTGGTATTCGAAGCCTGTTGCCTTATGATGTGGCGAACCCGATTGTGAAGTTGTCGAGATTTTTTTTAAGTGTCATTGGTTTGATACAAATTCAAATAGGATGAACGGTTCGAATCGTTTATATTATGTCTCGAAATTTATAGTTTAGCGAAATTTGTGTAGGACGTTATATAGTTTATAGAAACTATATAACATCATAACAATTTTCAGTAAACTGTAAATATGGGGACATTCTATCAACGATCCAAACCGATCATCTTATTGCATTCAATAAAGATCATGTTTTAAAAAAAAGAACCGGGATGAAAAAATAATTTACGAATCTAATAACTGAGCGTAAACATAAACGTTAATCGACGGTTAAAAAATAATATTGTCTTCATTGTTTCTACTGTTTGATTTTGGAGATGACCCCTTAACGAAAGTTGTAGGCCTTCTTGTTACGAGCCTTTGTAGTTTTTTACAAATTTTTTCCACTTCTCCATCACTTATTATGAATTTTCCACTGTAACTTAATTTTTCGTACAACTATTAATTTGTAAACACACATACATATTTATTTCTTTAAATCTGAACGTTGAATATGTAGACCTCTTCTTCAAGATCATTGTGTACAAAAATTACTTCATTCGGACATGAATAAGTTATTTTTTAGCAAACTAAAAGAAGAACAGTGTAGAATGAATTTCTTAGGTTGAGGCGACGAACAACTCATTCGTCTCCTCTTGTGACTTTGCGCGACGAATTATTTCAAAATTCGTCACCTACATTCTAAAAATTTTGGCAGCAAAATTTTGGTGTAGCTATGCAAAATTTTGGGCTGGTTTTAAAATTTTAATAAAACTGTGCGCGACGAAAGGATGAGTTTGAGCAACGAAATTGGTTCGTCGCGCAAAGCCTTTGGGTTTTATTTTCACCGTGCCTTTTCTCTACTTCTTCTTTCTGGAAAATCCCTCGATCTACAGATTTCTTTCTGAACCAATTTTTGCAACTTGTTGTTCTAACCAACCCCACCTCCTCCCAATTTCTGCAAACTCGTCCCTTCCTCCCTCCCTCCGTCCCAATCCCCTCCGTTCCTCCCTCTCTCACTTTGCGACTGACGATGGTTTTCCGACTAGTTTTCAATCCAATCTAGGAAGGACGTGGTCAAGATCACCTCAACCCTTTTCTATTGAACTCAGGTACATACTACAACAATAAATCTTCAAAAAATTTCAATTTTGTTTCGGTAGTTTTCAATTTTTGTACACATTGTTTTTCTGGGTTTTAATTGTTGTTTGAAGTAGAAATTGAAGTGATGTTAGTCATTTTTTTTTGCTCATTTAGGTTTGTGGGTTTAGGTTTGAACTAGAAATTGAAGTGATGTAAGGGACAGTGATGATTTTTTGTTTCCGATTTCAATGACTGTTTTTGGGTGATTTTTTCATAGTGGCTGCGACTTGTGTGTGTGTGTACTATGTTTGTGTTTTTGGGTGAATTCTTGTTGGAAACATGCCTATGCTCTGTGTGTGTGTGTATTATGTCTGTGTGTGTGCGTGTGGTGTGAATATGTGTGCTCTGTGTGTGAATGTGTGTGTTCTGTATGATGTCTGTATGTATGTGTTGTCTGTGTGTGAGTATGTGTTTGCTATGTGTCCGTGTGAGTGCTATGTCTGTGTGTGTGCGTGTGTTGTGAGTATGTGTGTGTGTATGCGCTGTGAGTATATGTGTGTGTGGGCGTTGTGAGTATGTGTGTGTGTGTGTGCGCGCTGTGAGTATGTGTGTGTGTGTGCGCGCTGTGAGTATGTGTGTGTGTGTGTTGTGAGTGTGTGTGTGCGCGCGCGTTGTGAGTATGTGTGTGTGCGCGCTGTGAATGTGTGTGTGTGTGCACTGTCAGAAGTTCTGCATTATAGGTTAGTTATCCATTATAGGTAGTTGATATTTTGCTATTTGAAAGTTCTTATTGTTGTGATTGTGTTGTGCTTGTTGTGTATTTTCTTAGCTTACATATAAATTAGGGGTGGTTGAAAATTATAAATTTTATTCATGCATGTGTTGCATCTTCTTATATTCCTATCTGATTAGATAGAAGCTAATACTAACCATTGGAATTGGAATCTGAATTTGTATCCTCAGGTGGCATTCAGTTGTCAATTCAAAGAAAGTAATCTGGAATAAGTGAAAACTCAGTCCAGGTACCTACTTCATCTTCCTTTTTTTCCTCCATACATATGACTTCTTATTCTACAAAACGTGGTTGGAGTTGTAAATTTTATATCATCGTTCTTCTCTTAATTCGTTTGTAAATACTTCCCTGCTATTTCACAATTTGTTTTGTGGATTATATTAACAGTTTAGGCTCACTAGATTTTGAAATTAAGGGTTTAGGCTAGTTTGTATAATTATATCAATTTATTTGTAAATGACATACATATGTTGAATATTTTGATTTATAAGAAATCATTGTTAAAACTAAAAGAAAGCAAGGTCTTTGACACTTTTTATCATATGTATGTCCTTTTATTTAACAATTTGTAACTGGCTGTATTTACAGATGTTGGGTTTGATTTCTACACGACGCCGCCGCTCTAGTCCTAGTTCAGCTCCGACATAGTTGGTTAATACTGCAGAGCCCGCGTCGGCCGCTTCGGATGTCTCTGAGGCAGCTGTCTCGTCCAGTGCTTAGGTGACGCATCCCCCCGTGAGCGCTCGTCGGGCTCACTGGCGACGTCGTCTCGAGGACCAGGCCCCTCAGGCACCCGGGACATCCACAGTCGACATTAAGGGCTCGTAGACAGGTAATATACCCCTACCCCCAATCTTTTACATTTTTGTTGGAATTTTTACTACCATATTCAAATTAATTGATTGCATGTTCCAACTACTGGTACGATTATCAAATTTGTTCGAAATGTTGTGTGGATGTGGATGTGTTGTATTATTGTTTGCAGGTTATGGAAAATGTTAGACTTTTAGGGGAGGTTATGCCGAATTTTCTGTAGAATTTTTAGTACACATTTTAACTATGAATTTGTTCTTTGTTTTGGCAGGGAAGAAAAAGACCCGGGGCCCTTGCAGACAACTGAAGTCTGCGCAGATCACACGGGCGACTTTTGAAAAGATCGCCATCACGTATGCTCTTGAACACCGGACTGCTTCTACATCTGACCAGCACAACACCTTGGTCCGTGACATAGGGTAGATACTACGTGCCTATTGCCCTATGAGATGGGAAACATGGAGATTAGTCCCAAAGCAAACGAAGGATGCGATGTGGCATGAGTTGTCGGTGAGTGTATTCAATACTTTCTACTACTTTTTATAATTAAGTCTAATATTTTTTCATATTTGCATATCAACTTTAATTCTACGAACCTTGTTGCCGACCGAACATTGTACATAGATGAGCTATTCACAAGTCGGTACAAAGAGTGGAAGAGCGACCTCCACAACCATTTTAAGTTGTATCCGGACGCGAAGACTGTTGTAGCCCAAGGATGCCCTCAGGAGTTGCTAGAGCGGCCTCAGGATTGGGAGTGGTTATGTAACCACTTTCAAGATCCTAATTTTTTGGTAAGTTTACTAATTTATTTTATAATTTTACTCAACAATTAATATATGCACTAACAAATTTTGGGTTTAACAGAAACGATCTCGAGCCAACCAGATAAATAGGTCGAAAAAGAATCTTCTACACCACTCCAGTTCGAAGCCCTTCTCCTATAGAGTGGAGAAGCAACGAGAGTTAAAACTACTTTACATTTTTTAATTTTAATATAATTTAATATTTATGAATTTTAAATTTTAACCTTCTTTTATTATTTTTTTTAGGAAGGTGCAAAGTTTTCGTAGATTGACATGTTCGATGAAGTTTATGTCCGCCCTGGTGATGAGACGGCTCAGCAGCTCCATGTAAGTTTCTCTAATTACCTGTTACTTTTGTTCCTTTTATAATTATTATAAACAATAATATTTATTTTCTTATTACAGGCCACTATGGTGTTGAAGAGCAATGCTCTTCTCGAAGAAGTGGCATCGCAGCTTCCCCCTGAGACCCCTATTGAGGACATGACTCCAACTGAGGATGCTGGTCTTCATATACTAACAGAGACGCTAGACCAGACCCTTGGTCGTAGGCTTGGTAGGGTTTACCGGAGGATGGGGAAAGCGCGACTCCATGAGATGGATGCCTCATCTTCTAAAAACAATTCGGGAGAGGTCACCTCGTTGAAGGAGGAAGTTCAAGACTTGAGGCGGCAGCTCGCGACTCAGGGCAACCAGATGAACCAAATCTTACACGCCTTCTAGTTGTCCGGCATTACATTGAATATGCCATCCGATTCCCAACCATCGAGTTCCCAACCCCCTCCCTCACCATATTTCCTGCCGACATCTCAATAGCCACTTCGTTTTAGGATTCTAATTTATTTTTATTATTGAATATTTTGTACGTACATTTCTTTACATAATATAATTTGTTTTTCTACATTGTTTATTATATTTTATTGTCTTTTAAATACCGATTAATTCATTATATTAATTACTTAAAAAAATTAACTTCAAAGAAAAAATTAAAAAAATTCAATGAATTGAAATAAAATTATTAAATATTTTGCGCGACGAAACAAACACTGTCGCCTAAACCTTTGCACAACGATAGAATCATTGAATATTTCGTCGCCTCAAGTATAGGCAATTAATATATTTCGTCGCTGAAAACTTAGGGCAACGAAGGATTTTTGTCGCCTAAAGGTTTGTTCGACAAAACTTATTTGTCGCCTGAACTCTATTGCCACGCATATTTTCATTGCCAAAAGTCGTCGCTCAAATGTGCATTGCGCGACGAATGTATTTTCTTTGTCGCGCAAATGTTTGCTCCACGGGCTTTGCGCGACGACTTTGGGGCGACGAATGAATAGTCGCTGAAATGTTTAGGCGACGAAAATGGGTCTTGCGCGACGAAATCTGTTTTGTAGCCCAAGTACTTTTTTCTACTAGTGACATTACTTTTTGCTAAAAATAGATAAAGGCAATAGTTGTCTTGTAGATATGAAAAGAACAAAAAGAATTGTTATGTACAATACCGATCATTGTTAACTAAATATGACGATGTTGAGAATCAACTTACTTGGTAACAATCTGGACCACAAGATAGAGAATCTATAAGCATCTAACCCCATATTCTTCATAATCCCCACATCTTCCTATAATGACACAAAATGTATATATAATCATAAGAAATAAGCTAAAATTACGAATATCATCTTCCATACCCTCTTCATTTGTTAAGGTGCCAAAATTTAGAATGCATGTAAACATTGTGTCCTTGATGTACTTAAGGCTGTTGATAAGAAAAAAGTAGTACTTCAGGTCTAGGAGAGAATAAAATTATGTGATTTTTTGACCTTATAGCGGTGATATTGATCAACAGCAATATCTCCATTGCTTCCATCTGCGATCCGTTCTGAAATAACCAAATCAAATATTAATTATTTGAGCATATAGATCCTGAAGCCACGCACACACACAAGTGGTATTAGAGCCGACGATGGAGTTGGACCATTTGGTTGGGATACATGGCACACAGTCACTACGAGGTAGAGTTGAAATTTTTTTTATTGACAGACTCAATAACCATATAGCTCAATTTTCCTATTTTAACTAATTAATTATTTGATTAGATCACAAACCTGGATGTTTGTGGGTGTACACATAATGCATATATAAAAGTACTACTTATATAAAATGCAAACTAAAGGGTGATCAAGCCTCAAAAGGGACCGACCTGGTAAGCTGCTGAAGCTGTGCCAAATACAAATCCCTGTTCAAAATTGCTTCTGTTGAGAAAGTCACAATGAATCGGTGGATTTGTATCAGCAGCTTTGCTATTTGTGAATGCAAAGCCAATTAGTAGCAGAACAACTGAGAGCAAAGACCTTAATTTCATTGCCATAAGTGAGGGTTTTGGTGATCAATCGAGATAAGTTGGCTCTTCCTGGCATATTGCATGGGGTTTTATACGGGGGGAGAACGTGTGTACTATTCATGAGAATAGTACTGTGTCAGTTGATTCTTTTTTGTAAACAAAAGTGGCTTTAAAAGTCGGGACTGGCTACAGTGCTCGCAAGCATTGAATGCTCACACCAATCTCACCCTCCTTTCCCCCCTCTCTCCTCTCTCCTCCCTCATTTTAATGGTGAGATCGGTGTAAGCATTCAATGCTTGCGAGCATTGTAGCCTACTCCTTAAAAGTCCTAGGTTATGGTCCATTTGAAAGAAAGCACCTTTTCTTATAACCAATAAAATAATGTACATGAAAAGTACTACGTTTTACTTGTGAGGCCATGTAGATACGAAGCTATTGAAAACCCTGTATTAACTTTTTTTCTGCGTTCACTTCCTAAAAAATTTCATTTATCTTCCAGTCCTAATGTGAAATTTGGGTAAGTAAAATACATAAGTACATAGAGAAGGTTGCAGGGACTAACTTTTATAACTGGACTGACCAAAAAATTTAGGCAGAAACACTCAAAAAACCAGCAATCATTAAGAATTTTTAGGGTGTAAATATAAAGTTTCTGAGTATGGTTAGAAAGAAAAGACCTATTTTCTACAGGGTAAACAAAATAGAAAATATGAAAATAGGGGTAAACTATAACTACCAGGGACGGATCCCTTTGAGTAGTTAGTCCAACTCAAAATCTCACTAATTTAGTAGTAGTTGTTTAATTTAGCCCAACTCAGTCCGCCCGAGTAATTGTTGAGAAATTATAATGCCTCACGTGTTTCACTTAAATTAGGATATGTGATTTAGGATAGGTTGTTTATGTTTGTTGAGCTTTTGTTGTTAATTGTTAATTTGAGTCTTTGAGGTATTTTCATTATATATTAAGATTGAACTTAAGTAGTTTATGTTGTACATATTTGTATTGCATGTTTGTTTCTTGCTTTTGTTGTATATTTTTGTATGTATTTTGATAAACAAAGCTCATTATGTCTTCCTTACTACGTGTATATTTGTTACTTATTAACGAAGTTTACTCGTACCGTCCAATTTTATTCATTATGATTTCATTTATGTCCAATATGTTTATATATAATATATAATATATAATATAATATATATATATATATATATATATATATATAATATGTAAGAAACAATATTAGGAGGCTCTTCAAACAGTAGTGATAACTTTCACGATCTTCTTTCCTCCAATATTGAATAATTTAATCTTTGGAATCCTTTTTTTTCCCTTCTTGTTGAATTAGCAATTTAAGAATGTAAACTCAATCAGTTGCTAGGGAGACCACATATTTTTATACCACATTGGTGTACCATCTGATGTGGCAAGTAATGCATATATACTATGAACATCCAATAAGATAAATTCATTAATTAACGTGACATATACAGAGCACTTGCCATATCAGATGGTACACAAATTTGGTATATAAATGTGGTTTCCCTAGCATTTTTCAAAGTCAATAATCACAACGTACCAGATTGATGAGTAACAAAGAATGAAAGAAATGGTAACAAATTAGAAAAATAGGGCTAACTATATTTTACACCCTCCATGTTTAAGGTGATTTTTAACATGGGTCACGAGATTTCAATTTTCTCACATTGCTCTCTTAGGTTTTGAAATTGTAACAATTTACACCTTTTGTCTAATGAATTATTTGAATTTTCGTTAAATTGAAGACATGGTGAGCATGAAACTCGTAACTGGGTTGATATGTAAGCAATATTTACACCATATTGACTAAAAAACTCATCAATTTAATAAATGATTAGACACTCAATGACACACCTCGACCCGGATATCCCGAAGGGTACTGAAATCGAGGCATGCTGGCCGACACTCCGGAGGGTGACGAAAGCCATGTCATGCAGACTCAGTGAAAATTCTGAATAAAATAAAACCAAAGTCTGGAATTATTAAAATTATGTAGCAGAGTACGCAGAAGTAAGGGTAGAACCCTTGATACAAAGTATGATATGTTTAAAGTATAGATAAAATACAGTAAGGAAAGTATGAATTATTCTCATCCTGAACAGGATGGATAAACATACTAGTAGGAGGAACAAGTCCTACATTTATCTGGTGCGGAAGTCATAAACATCAGAGTGGTTGCGCTCGCCACTAATCCAGCTACTACGTCCTGGAGGGGCGCAAAACATAAAGTGTGAGTGGGCAAAAATAATTATTTCTTAAAACCTTTGTTTTTCGGAATATAATAACCTCTCTTTTAAAATTCAGGTATACTTTTCCAAATCATACTACGTATAGTATGAAAACTGTCAAAAATACAATTAAACACATTTACCTCAACATAATATAATAATCCTCAACAAAACAATATAAAGGCAACAATGCCAAAGGTATAAGTAAATACCAATAAATTCCTCGAAATAAAATGTTCAACAACAATGTATATAATATGCTCATCAACGTATGCAGACACATAAGCCCATGTAGAAAGTAGCTACATGGAACAAGCTGGGTGTAATAAATATATATGCTCGGTACTACGATCACGTGAAGCTGGCGCTAAGCGCATCACATATGAGTCCTAACTGCCTAATGCAGACTAGTACAAGGTGGCACCTACAATGGATCCAAAGTGAGCATACGGTGCGGTGTGAACATACACGTGAAGACTGGTCCTGGCCCGGACGAGTACTAGAAACCGGCGAATGCATGTATGATGAGCAGATAAAAATATACATAATCATGCCATCACAATTTCACAAATCTCAACACAATATAATTATTTATACTTAACTCATAAGTAAAATCATGGCATGATGGAGAAAAGCAATTATAAAAATCACAATGAGAAATAATATAAATACTATTAATTTCTCAAAACAAAGCCCACTCACTGATATGTAGTTGGGTTGTAGCCGCCTTGCCTTGCCTGACCCCTGTAATCCTCCGGATAAGTCTCACCTATATGAGATATCAATATAGTAATGATTAAACTCATAAAGGTTACTAATTAACTTAATAAACGACACTAATTCTTGGTTTGCTCAACACGGAGGTCCAAAACACTCCGAACAATACCATACGTACTGCCCATAGGTAGTATGCGTCGTCACGAGTCACCTCGCGTTGACGGAAGTCGAAAACCTGGTCCCACGCACCCACACGCGCGGGCCTGCCTCGGCTCACGCGCAGTCAACTCGAGCCGGTCAAACTGACGGCGTCAACTGACGCCATTAGATCTAACGGAATATTCTAGCATCTCCGTTATATCTAACGAAATATTCCTAATGGCGTTAAAAGGAATATTCCAAGAATATTCTCCGGTCTGGACTGGTTGCTGACGTCAGCGATGACGTCACCGGCCAGTTCGACTGGTCGCCGCTACAACATTTTTCGGTCGCCAACGAACTCACCAGAAACTGGAAAAAATTCTAAAATTTCTAACTTCTTCATTTCTCAACCATTTTACACGTTACACATGTCAAAATGAAGCTAGAAAGAAGGAGAACACGATTTTACCTATTTGGAGTCCAAAAATTGGTCGAAAATGTCCAGAATTTGGCCAGAAAACCTCGGCTTACAAACAAAGTCTGATCTACCTCAAAACACAACCAAATAACATGATCTTAGTATGAAAATCTATCTACTCAACACGAGGAAACTAAAGGTGGTGGTTAGGAACCTCACCTAGGTCAGTATTCTAGAGAAACTCGCCGGAAAAGTCCGGTTCTTCCGTGTGCAATTTCCGCCAAACGGTAAAGAATTTGGGCAAACGGCTTGTACCGTTGAACTCAGTGAGTTACAACGAACAAGATGGTGGTAGTGTTTTGGTTCGGTTCGACGGATTTTGTATGGCCACTGTGCACAATGTATTTTCTTACGGGGAGAAGAAAATGGCAGAAAGAGAAGAGTGAGGGAAAAAGAAATCAGGGGGAAAAGAAAGAAAGAAGGGATTTTTTCCCAAAATAGCCGGGCTACTGGATACCTGCACCACCATATTTCCGTAACAGGAAATAATATTTAAACGTATGTAACGTTTCCGTTACACGTCGAATTTTCGTCTCGTTCGCGCTCAAGCGCTCATAGAAAAAAGTACTACAAGAATACAACAAATAAGAATTTAAAATTCATAAAGTGCTCAAATGTCCATGTAGGACTTCCACTTAACCCGCTCAAGGGCATTTTGGTAAAATTACATGCTCATGAAATAAAATACGATAAAATTCGGGACGGGTCGTCACACTCAAATATACAAAAGGTATAAATTTATACAATTTTAAAACCTTAGACGATAATATGAGAAGATTGAAACTTCATGACTCATTTTAAAAATCACCTCAAAAATTTGAGTGTATAAAATACAGTTAGTAGCTTAAAAAAAATAACTAATGAAAAGTCAATTAAATTTTGAAAATTCTAACGAAAAGTCAACTTTTATATAGTATATCTTGTCGAACTACAACGCAAAGCATGTATACAATTCCTGTAACATCCCGTAAAAAGTTTGTTATAAAATAATTCCCGGGGGGATATTTTAGACACGTGCGTGATTATTTTGTACATGGGATCGTGTGATCTTACTGTTTTGGTGGGTGCACAATACCCCCAAAACTCAAACTATCTCTTTTTCCTTCTTCTTCCTCGTCTGATTTTTCTCCCTTATCCTCAATGTCATTTTTTTTCTTCCTATTTTCTCTTTTTCTCTCTGTTTCTCTCTTTCTCTCCGTATGTGCACAGTGCACGTCGTCGAAAACTCGTCGAACTGAGGTGAACTAAAATCACCACCTTCTTTGTCTCGACGCCCTGGACTCAACGGTGCAAACCGTTCGTCCAAACTCCCAACCGTTTGACCGGAAAAGCTCACGGAAGAACCAGACCTTCCCGGCGATTTTCTCACCATTCTAGACCGATGTGAGGTCTTTAACTACCACCAATGGGTTCCTCTCGTTGAGTAAATGAATTTTCATATGTGATTTGCTTGATTTGGTTGAGTTTTGACGTAGATCGACGAAGCTACAGTACCCGCGGCCTTTCGAGGCAATTTCAGGCCATTTCCCGAGCTTGTACAGCCAAACCAAAGGTACACCGTGATTCTACTCCTCTCTAGCTTCATTTTGATATAAAGAACGTGAAATTTGGCCAAGAAATGAAAAAGTTAGGAGTTTTAGAAAATTTCCCATTTTTTCGGCGAGTTGGACGGTGGCCGGAAAAAGTTGCAGCGGCGACCGGCGCTGACGTCAGCAACGGTCCAGACCGGCCAGGTGACGTCTGCGATGATGTCAGCAACCGGTCCAGACAGGTTGATGACGTCAACAGATCGGATAATATTCCAGGGAATATTTCTTTTAACGGCGTTAGGAATATGGTATTTTAACGCGTGGAAGCTTATTTTTCAATTCCGTCGACGCGAGGCGACTCGTGACGACATGTACTACCTAGGGGCAGTACGTATGGTATTTTACGGAGTGTTTCGGACCTCCGTGTTGAGCAAACAAGGGATAGATTTAATTAATTAGTTTAATTAGTAACCTTTATGAGTTTAATCATTACTATAGTGATATCTCATATAGGTGAGACTTATCCAGAGGACTACCGGGGCTACCCAGGACAGGGGGGTTACGACCCGGCTACTTATAGGTGAGTGAGTGGGTCTTTGTTTTGATAAATGTATTATTATGTATGGTTTTTCAATGCTTTCTTTAATTTGTTAGCATGACTCATATCATATATGATTGTTGGAGGTAGAACATTCGTATCATATTGCCATACATGTTTTTATACTATTGCTCATCAGTAGATGTATAACACCCCGGGTATCAGTACTCAGTCTTGTGGCCAGGACTAGCCTTGACGTTTGGAGATGTCACTACCAGTACCGCTACGCAACTTTTGATCCATTGTAGATACTAGCCTG
Source organism: Gillenia trifoliata (assembly GCA_018257905.1). NCBI lineage: Eukaryota > Viridiplantae > Streptophyta > Magnoliopsida > Rosales > Rosaceae > Gillenia > Gillenia trifoliata. Next base: position 23,637,790 of record CM031081.1, on the reverse strand, counting down.
TTCTAGGTTGCACTAGGCAACTCGAACTTGTGTGACGCACTTTGTGCACAACGATTAGCGTTAGACTCGCGTCATTGTAGTACTCAGCGTATTACTTATATACCTAGCATGTTCCTCGTAGCTTATCTACTTGGGCTTGTGTGTTTACATATGGGTGCGCAGTCAGTTAGTCATTGATTTTTGGGGAGTACTCGTGTTTTGAGCATTTAGTTTGATGAACGGGGAGTACCCGTATTACTATTATAGTATTTTGAGGATCATACCGGGGAGTATGGCGTATTTTCAAAAACTATACATGTTTTCCAACGAGGGGATAATATGCTCTTAAAAACAAAGGTTTTATCAAACTTTGCTTTTTGACCCACTCACCTTTTTATGTTTTGCGCCCCTCCAGGACTTAGTGGCAGATTCGTTTCCTAGTGAGATGTGGGCTTGCTTCGGCTGTGGTTGGTGGTTATGACACTTCCTCCGGATTATGTAGGATTTGTTCCTACTTTTAGTTAATTTCTACTTATCCATCCTCACGAGGATGTGAATGTTTACACTCTATGCACTATTTACTTTGCTCTGACTGTTATGCACCTGTAATAATGGGTTTTACCCATCACCGCACTTCGACTTCCGCTTTCAAACTCTAAATCTTTTCACTTTTCCACTTATACATGCATCATTGGCTTTCGTCACTTAACACGTGTCGGCCAGCACTTCCCGACACCTGGCGTGTCAGGATCGGGATGTTTCAATTGCAACATGTCAATACAGCCAACCTAATTGTAGAAAAAATTTACGTTGAAGAAAAGTTTGGCCGCAGTGGTTTTAGAAATCAAAAGTACATTGTAGTTCCAAATTAGTGCTTTAGATTTTGTTAACTGTGGTTGCGTACTCAGCTTGGAATAGCCGTCGCAGAATGAGATTGACTAAATGATTGACAAATTAATAAAGTGTAGCAAAATAGTTACATATATACATGTACATATATATGTAGGGTTAGGATCGGCGTCACTTATTTTTTGACATACATTTTGACACTCGTTTTATAGGGTTCAGTTTGTAATGTATTTCAACGATCCAACCGTCTATCTTTTGTGTCTTTCCTCAAGTATCGTCTCTACCCAAAATCACCCAAATCCGAAGTCATATGACCGTTGGATTAAATTTAGTGTTTCTTTGTAGAATCGTATCCGTCCATTTTCTTCACTACAAATGAATATCTTAATGGTTTTGAATTTATCTAATTTTTTGTAAGAATGATTTATGAATGATGAATTTGAATATAGAAGGTTGGGATCTTTGAAAAAAGTTACGGAATGGGAGCCATAAAAATATGTGTCAAAATGTGTGTCCCCATATCCTACCGCATATAGGGTATGTGTGTGTGTATATATATATAGGGTGGGTTAGGATCTCATTTTTTGACATACATTCTGACACCCATTTTGTGGAGCCCACCGTAATGTATTTCAACGATCTAACCGTCTATCTTTTAGGCATTCCCTCAAAGATTGTGTCAACTAAAAATCACTCAAATCCAAACTATATGACCATTGGATTAAATGATAGACATTTTAGTATTTCTTTGCAAAATCGTATTCGTCCATTTTTTTCACTACAAACGAATGCCTTAATGGTCTTGAATTTGTTTAAGCGACTGAGACAGACCCCAAAAAATATATTTTTATGTTTACATAATTAACTTAGTCGCAGTGCCAGTTTGGCTTGCGGATCAAAATGTTCAATGTCGGTTCAAACCAAACCGACATTTGAAAATTCTTAAAAAAATAGGCGAGGTACCAAGGGAATTTAACCCTTGTACTTCAAGATGGAATGTTTATTACTAAATCATAGTTGTATAAGAAATGTATTTAATGAGAAACAACAAAATGTAATGAAGGAATATTTTGAAAATTCAAAAGAATGGAAGGAGATAACAGTCGTCAACAGTCTTGAGGGAATATTTTACCGGCACTTAGGTTGGTTTCGCCGGAAATAATGGAGGAATGCAATGGTAAGCTAGGTTTTGGGTCATTGGGTGTAGAGATAAAAACACTAATATTTATTTTCTTTTATTTTCTCTTCCTTATTTCTTTAAGGGCAAACTTGAAAGTTTAGTGGAGAAAACTTTTTAGTTGCGTGTAGTGATACGATAACTGGGTCCAAATAAAATTTTCCAATCTAATTTGCTTGGTCGACTATGTTCCGTACCAAACTGAACCCACCAAAATTGAAGGTCGATAAACCGATGGCAGTCTGATATGTGCTAAAAAATAAAGAAAAAACTTGATTAAAACCTAATTTTGTGAGCCATTATTAGGAGGAGCAGTCCACTTCATCGAATTACGTTCGATTAGTCACCTTCCTTTACCAGATTTACCCTTACCTAACTAATAAAGTAAATGATATTATCCTTGAGTTTACGATTAGGGATATGTTAGGAGGACTCACCCCCAAAGCGAGTCTCTAACGACTCTCCCTCTACGTATACTGTCTTAAGAATTAATGGTAAATATGGGTTTCACTGTTGTTTTAATTAAAAAAAATTCCAAAAAGTATATTTTTATAATATTACTTTCTCTCTCTTCCACCCTTTTCTCTTCCCCATTTTCTATCCTCCCTGATGAAACCCATTTTGGCTCTTTTTTTTACTCCCCGAAATTCCAGTTGCTCTCTTCTCACGCCATGAATTAGTAAACATGGCTGTTAAGTTGAAAAAATCTGTCCAAAAAATATCCTGGGCAAATCCACGAATTGAATCTAAAAGAAAAAAAAAATCAATATATCAAATATCAAATATCAATATGTAACAGGAAAAAGGTCTGGGGCAAACCCAGATTTGAATGTCTCTTTCGATATCTCTCCCAAAATTGTTAGTTTTGCTATGGGTGTTTCCCAGTATCTTCTTTTTGCTCTTCGAATTTTCGATCGGGATTTCTTGATGTAAGATTGATGTAAAATTGTAAATACATGTTTTTGCTTTTGGGTCCAAAATCCATATTCTTGTACAACAATAATTCTATAAATCTGGAGTATGAGTTATTGGGTCTTCTTGATAAGTTTTTTATGGAGTCTTGGAAATTTTCCAGCCATGAACATCTTATAGTTTGAGAAATGGAACCATTGATTTTTCGGCAAGGAGAAAGGCAAGAAAGAGAGAGAAAATAATATTATAAAATGTTGTTATTATTTATTTTTAATTAAAAATAACAGTGAAATCCGCAATTACGTTTAATTTTTTAGATAGTATACGTAGAGAGAGAATCGTTCGAGACTCGTTTGGGGACGAATCCCCTTAGCATTTCTCTTAGAATTATCTTCTCCTTTAATATTTATGATAGGAGTTTTACAAGAATTAGATCACTTCCTCTTTTTATCCAAGTGCGGATTCGTCTCCTTATTTCTTTACTTTTTTTCCTTTTGTTTATTTCTTCTTCTTCTTCCTGTTCCAATTCACGTAATTTTCAAATCAAGCTTTATCACGGCAAGTCTCCTTATTTCTTATTAATAATCAAATCAAGCTCCATCACGGCAAGCTTGGTTTGCGCCGGTGTAGTGATGTCTCCTTATTTCTTATTTCTTTACTTTTTCTTTTTGTTGGTGTTTTGTTGTTTAAGGAGAATGGAGCCTGATTTGATTTTTTTCATCAAATTGCATGTTTTATTCTTAACTTATGATATAGGTAGATGATCATTGCAATTGTGTGCAAGCTGCTCCTAAGCAGAGTATTAATTATCTACCTATATCTTAGATTTAAAAAAAAAAAATCAATCTGTATAACGAGTTAATTGGTTTATCTACCTATATGACATTATTTCCGATAATCAACTTGTGTCACATATCAACTATATTCTTATATCACAAGTTAATGTGTCTTTCTTGTAAGTACGTATATTATGTTTTTGTACCTTTTAGTTAGGTTTGCAGGTGTTTTTATGTAGCATTTCGTAGATAGATTTCATAATATTATTTAGTTCTTTTTTTTCAATATTTGTTTAATATCTTGCTTATAGGTATATTATTTATTTATGTATGTGTTCCTTTAGTTAGGTTGGATGTTCTACAATTGTGTATATGTTTGTATATATATTTTTTTTTTGGAATATCGGGTAGATTGAAAATAATCCAATTTTTAAATATTCAAAATTCAAAAACTACTGAACAAAAAGATACATGAAAATATATAGAAGATTTTAATTTCTTTAAAAAAAATAAGGGTAAAATGGGTATTATAAAACTTCTAGTGGACACAAAAGTAGAACTGGAATAAATTCAATAGCACGTTGAATTTTTGAACCCGGATCTAAATACCCCAAAATAAAAGGGGTTAATTTTACGGAATTTTAAGATTTACAAATTCTCACAAATACAAACAAATACAAGTTAATTCAAAAGAAAGAAATAAATCAATCATAATTGAACAAGCAAACCTAAATTCTTCAAGAAAAAGAATAACCTCAAATAAAGGGAAACTACAAGACAATGTCGCAAGGTCGAGAGACCTTAGAAATATCAAACAGTAATAGCTACTTACAAGAAGATAGAGCTTGCTCAAAATAGACCAGACCCAAAGTATGAGAGAGGCTCATGTTAGCCAACTCATCAGCAACAAAATTCATCTTACGATAGATATGTCGAATATTACATTCACAGTCATGCAGTAACATCAGACGATAAGCTTGAATCAATTCACAAAGAGGATGATTATTAGTGGCACCATGTGATAGTAGCTAGACAACAATTGCGGAATCAGATTCCACCAAAAGGCGCTCAAGATATTGCATTATTGGAGGATCTTATAAAAAATATGAGTGGATATTATTAGTGGACAGTGACACGTATGACATGTGTCGTGACAATGGTGGTTGAAATTTTTATATAAAATATAAGAGAATAATGACACGTGGCGGATAAGGCCAACAAAGCATAAAAAAGTTAAAATAATATATTTTTCTTTGCCTTTGCCTTTGCCCTTGGAGAAGGACTTACATGAAATAGATTCACCGCCATGTGGCATCTCAAATCAAATAATACATTGCCAAGTGCAAGTTTTTCTTCACATGACAATGTATTATTAGATTGGGACGTCACGCGATGATGAACCCGTTCTATGTAAGTTGCTCTCCTTGCCCTTGACCAACGGGTAGAGTTGTACAAAGACAACTACTTTTCAGAATGAATAATAAAGGCAAGTTAATACCCCTGCTCTTGCCCATGCCCTCCCTTAATGGGTGAAACTGCTCTTAATCCCATGCCCAAGTATCTTGAAACAAAAAAAAGCTTTCGGGTCAAACAAAAAAGGATTCATGTTATTAAAAAAAACTCAAATTCCTTTTTGCTGGTGTTTAATACATTTTTTTCTGGTAAATAAAATATATTGAACAGAAAAAACTATACAAACAAGCAGCAAATACTAGAACAACAAAAAGCAGAAGCCCACAACGCTGCACCAAAGCAGCAACAAAAAAGGGAAAGAGTACACCCCTAAGAAGAGGGCAACAAAAAAACACTAACTATTCATGGGGATATTTCATTCCCGTAAAATAGACTCATTAGTAGTGGAATGGGCGATTTTCAAGGAACTCAACCGAAGTCTAATAGCGGACTTCATTGAGTTGGCAACCATCGCAGTGGGTTGATACAAGTTCTTGAATCTACGATTGTTCCGCTCCCTCCATACAAAATACATGGTAGCAACAAGACACAACTTCAACACTATCGACAATTCCTTCCAACGGTTAACAGCCCATACAACAAAAAGAGATCAAGGGAGTCTTAACCAAGGGACATCGCACTTGAACAACACCGAAGACCAAATACCATCAGTAAAAAGACACTCAAAGAAGAGGTGGCAATGGGACTCCATAGCACTAGAGCATAGGACGCAAGTGACATGAGTCGACAGAGCAAAAGTCAAAATCCTATCCATAGTAGAAAGCTTGCATTTAACGGCCAACTAGAGAACGAAACTCATCTTAGGAATATTTTGATTATACAAGGCAAGTTTAGACCAACCTACATAAGGCTTAGATTGTCGAAACCTTTCCCAAGCAGAAGCAGCAAAGTAGATGCCAGAAGACGAAGGAGTCCATCGAATCATATCAGCCAAGCTAGGATTTGGAACAATATTAGACATAGAAATTTGAATTTCCAACAACTCTGGAGAAGAATTGTGAGGCCAGCACCAATTAGAACCAATCAAAATATTGCACACCAGAGCAGTTTTAGGCAACCCGGAATCAACAAAGATATTGTAACCCCAATTGACAACAAGAGGACCTAACGGATGCCAATTATCAAACCAAAGGAAGGTTCTCCTACCATCCCCAATTTTGTGGAAAAAGAGAAGCCTAACTGAATCTCTCAAACGGAGAAGCTTCCTTCAATTCCAAGAGCAATTTTGGGGGATCTCAATCTGCCAAAAGTTCATATTTCTCAAAAGATAGTTTCTAGCCCAATCTGACCAAATGTTGCCTTCGTCAGTGAGCAAGTTCCAGATGTGTCTAACCACAAGAGCTTTATTCCAGTCAATCAACTTTTTAATCCCAAGACCTCCTTCAGATTTCGGAAGACACACATCATCCCAAGCTAATTTAGCAACACCATGACCAGAAATCTTACCGGTCCACAAGAACTTTCGAACCCTTTGCTCAATGTCGCGGAGAACTTTCTTCGGGAGCATGAGGTGAGAGGCCCAGAAAACTTGCATACTGCAGAGAACAGATTGAACAAGTTGTAAACGACCGACAAAGAAAAGGACCTTGTTTTCCCAAGCTCTAATTTTGGCCTCAACACACTCGATAAGATTTTTGCAATCTTGGAAATTAAGCTTTGTTGAGATGAGAGGCACACCAAGGTAGCGAATAGGCAACATACCTATGGCAGCATTAAAAAGAAGCATAATTCTGGAGCGTTCAACAGCATCCACACCCGCAAGAAAAATGGAGCTTTTAGTTGGGTTAGCCTTAAGACCAGACAAAGAATTAAAGTTAAATAAAGATTCCTTCAAGATCTTAGCTGAATGATGACCCCCTCCACAAAACATAAAGAGGTCATCAGCAAAGCAAATATGAGCAAGCTGCACTGCCTCACAACGCCAATGATATCTGAACGACGGGCTAGCATTTATGTTAGAAGTGATAGATAAAGAGAGAAGCTCCATAGTAATAACAAAAAGGTATGGGGACAAAGATCCCCTTGTCTTAAGCCTCTCTTACTAGCAAAGAACCCAGTTAATTCCCCATTCACAGAAATAGAAAATTTGGGGGACTAAATATAGCAATGGATCCAATTGATCATAACAGGAGGGAAGTTGAAAGCAGCCAAAGTGCTAAGGATGAAGTCCCATTCAACCATATCATAAGCTTTCATAGGTCTACCTTGAGAGAACACCTAGGAGACCCCTCATCCCTGTGATAGTTTCTAAGTAACTCTTGGACTAGAAGAATATTATCTCCGATCCTCCTACCATGAACAAAAGCTGTTTGAGACTTGCTAATAATATGAGGAAGAACAGATTTGAGCCGATTAGCAAGAACCTTTGATATGATCTTGTACATAGTACTGCAACAAGAAATAGGCCTGAAATCATCCATGGTAGATGGATTGGGAACTTTGGGAACTAGAGTGATGATGGTTGTGTTGAACTCCTTTGGAAGCTTTTCGGAAGAAAAAAACTCTTGAACAGCACGAATAATGTCTCCACCAATCACAGGCCAAGCTTTTCTAAAAAAACAATCCGTTGAAACCATCTGGACCAGAAGCCTTGTTGGGATTCATAGAGAAGCAGACATCTTTTATTTCATCTCCAGTAGCCTCACAACATAAGGGATTCGCCATGTCACTGGAAAGCGGGATAAGATTATTCAAAACCTTTAGCTGATGGTGATTGCCCTTCATGGACTGACACAACAGAGATTCAAAAAAGGCAGTTGCTTCATTTTTAATGTCGCAGTCACTAGTAGTAATGGTACCACCACTTCTCGAAATAGAAACAATCTTGTTTATGTTCCTCCTCTTAGTCATGACCTTGAAAAAATATGACAAGTTTCTGTCCCCAGATTTCAGCCATTGGACACGAGCTTTCTGTCTTAAAAAATCCTCTTCCACAAGAAGAGCATCAGCGTAAGATTTAAGAAGAAGTTTCTCCTGCTCCCTAAGGTCAAGATCAAAAGTATTAGCATCAAGATCACGCTGGCAGCAATCCAGAGCAAGCTTGGCATCTCTAGCCTTAATGGAAGCATCCTGGACAGTGGACATGCGAGCGATTTAAGCATTTTAACTTCTGCTCAACCATTTTTAATTTAGAGCACACCTGGTACTGAAAAGTGCCATGGACACTAGACTGCCATGCATCATGAACAATGCTGAGAAAGTCATCCCGATTAGCAAGAAAGTTGAAGAACTTGAAAGGAACACGTCGAACCCTAGAATTGAGGCCAAGACGAACTAAAGCACAAGCATGATCAGATATACCCGGAGGAAGAAACTCAGTGAAGCTATTAGGATATTGGAGGAGCCACTTTTCGTTAACAAGAACCCTATCTAGCCTTTTCGCAATACACCCATTGTCTTTCTTATTACACCAAGTGAACTGAACACCAGTGAAAGCAAGATCAACGAGATTGGCATTATTAATGCGCAAGACAAACTCATCCATAGCAGAAGATATCCCTTGCACTCCCCCCACAGCCTCATTAGTAAACCTAGTCACGTTGAAATCTCCAAAAATGATCCAAGGCATATTCGAAACCAATATGGATTGAGCAGCCAAATTAGACCAGAGCTCCCTACGACCAATATCACCATTGGATCCTTAAACAAAAGAAGCAAAAAGGTCCAATCTCAGATTGAGAATAGTCATCTAGCAGTGGATAACCTGATCAGAGGAGGAGAGCACCATTCTTGTCATGCTTCTTACTCTTCGACTTCTTGGCACTAGATTGGATTTTTCCCTTTTAGTTTCTGAGGCCAAAGAGACATGTCAGGGGTTGCAGTATTAGCAAACTCTTGATCAGATAAACCGTCGTCTTCAACCAATGCATCAAAAGCATTGCTGGTAGTGATAAGCAGCCCAGTGGAGGGAGAAATAGGGCTGGTGAGGTTAAGGGAATTCTGAAGTTGGATATTAGGTTTGAGGGTATGAGTTGGGGAAGTACTGGTAAACATCTCAGCGGTGGGTGGGTTCAATTCGTAGGGACACAGTCTTTTCTCTAGCAAAATTGGGACCAGAAGAAACAAAGGGGAATTGAGGGCTAGCCCCATTGGATAAATCTGTACCCATAGGAACCCATGCCAAAGCATTATTCACACAGCCCTTGCCCACCACCTTAGTTGGTTGAGGAGAGGGGTTATTGAGCGGGCACGTAGATTCCGAGTGTCCCAACACCTTGCACTTGGAGCAAATTCTGGGCCTCCATTGATACTCAGCTTGAATTTCCATAACAATTGCATCACCAGAACCGTCCAACGACAACATGTTGAGATCAAATGAGTCGATCAACTCATCATTAACACCAAGCTCCACACAGATTCTTGCAAAAGAAATTCTTTTTTATTTTTTTTTATTCCGTTAAAGAGTCGGCAAAGAGGGGTTTTCCAATTGCATCTAGCAATATAACAAAGGCCCTCAGTACTCCAACAATCAAGGGGAATATTGTAAAACTTGACCCAAACAGGTCCTTTGGAATGGGTTTCCTTGGTAAGTAACATCATGGGCTGCCACTAGTGCAAAATAATGGGCTTGCCAACAAAGTGCCAAGGCCCATCCTCCAAAACTTTAGAGCACTCCAAAGCATTGTTGAATTTAAAAAAATAGAATCCCTTGTCATTAGCTAAAACATCAAATAATCCAGCATTTCTCCAAATTTTAAGGGCAATAGTATTAAAAGGCAAATTTTTATCAAGAAAATAGCCAACTAAACAATTTTCCCACTCCTTCAACGGCAGCAGAGATGGGCGGAGTGACCACCTTACGTGTCCCCTTCGGAGACATCCGATAAAGTTTAATACACTTTGGGGGTTCTAAGGCTGTCTCAAAAATTACTACTCGACTTATTTTTGCTACTAGGCCCACCTACTAACCCATAATAAAAGCGTTTTATGCCCACATAATTGTTTTATTTTTTCACTCACCTATTAGTAAAAATATTCTTGAAAATGCATAACAACACTCATATTACAATGATTGAAAGTTCTTAAGCAGAAATAATGGTAAAAATGGTTTGATTTCTAGTTGAAAGTTGCTTCGTCAGAAGTTGCCACCTGCTCCTTAGTTATATTCATGCGACTCAAATTAGTCCAATAATGATGATATATATTTTTTTAAATAAAAGATAATAATCGATTAGGCGAGTCGAGCTACTCATAAGGCTTGGTCATTGGTCTACCAAAATAGCCTTACTCTTCAAACCTGCACAAGACGGTCAGAAAGAACCAAAATCCCAGAAATTAGCCATGAACTACAAAGTATGCTACTTCCTTCCCGCTCATAGTGATTAGAAAATGGCTAACTCCCCGATAGAACAACCCCTATGTCCCCTATCTTCGAAATTTTATTAAATAATGAAAAGCAAAAATAAATAAATACAAACAGGGGGATGAAGCCAAGACCTGCAAAGAAAAAAGAATACATCATAAAAAAAGAAAACGAAGAAAAAAAATTCCTCAAACCAAAAGTCTCAATTCCAACTAAGCGAAATGTTGAAAAACGGTGAAGCACTAATATGAAAAATGAAAACCACGCAAGGCAAGAAAATCTTAATGCAAAAAAGTAAAAACTGCCAACGGAGGAGAGTCATGCTAGACCAAGTTTGAGGGAGATAATTCAAAATTACAACGTTATCTCCACATGTAAAGGAAAGAGGAAGAATGATGGTATGTAAAACACTAATCTCCACAAAATCTCAATAATGATTATTATCTTTATTACTATTACCCAATCAAATGACCATAAAAGGATGAATTCTCCCTTTCAAATCATTAAATCTAGGGGCCGTCAATGGACTGGGCCGGGTCAAATTTTTTCAAAATTTTTAAAGCCTAAGCCCAGCCCAGCCCACGGGCTGAGTTTTTATGGGCCAAATGGGCGGGGCTGGGCCACATAGGCTGGCTGAAATGACCTTACTAAAGAGTTCGGGTCAAGTGACTTATGGCTTCTTATTTTGAGTATATTTATGTAAATTGAGATCTAAAATGGACTTTCAAGCTGGGCCTCTGTGGGCTGGGCCTTCTTGGGCTCAAATGGGGTCGGACTTATGGGCCGAGCTGGGCCTCAAACACCCTTGCCCAAGCCTAGCCCTCTATATTACGGACCGAGCCGGACTGGGCCTGGTGATGGACAGGGCCGGGCTTTTTTCTCAATGGGCGGGGTGGCCCCTCGGGCCCCCATGGACCACAAGCCAAATGAAGACCCCTAATTAAATCCTATAAAAGATAAATTCACTCTTAAGAATCATTAAATCCCATAAAGGATAAATTCACTCTTAGAAATCATTAAATCCTAAAAATGATTGTTTTGATGTATTATGTAAATTCTTTCAAATGCAAAAATTCACTCTTAGAAATCATTAAATCCTAAAAATGATTGTTCTGATGTATTATGTAAATTCTTTCAAATGCAAAAATCAATCCGTGGTTGAACAAAATATCTCTCATTTCCCCCTTGAATAAATTCATGGTATGTAATCCACTATAAGACCATTTTCAATGGTGAGGATAAAGTCTAAAATTTAGAACTTAAACCCCCTCAAACCTCTTCTAATAGCTGGGCTAAAATTTAAATAGGGGATAAATTTTAAAATTAAGTCAAATTTAGACCAGAATTCTCACGACAAATTTTCCACCCAGAATGCACGTGAACACGCCTAGAAATTTGGAAAAAGCACCGAAGTGACGCACTTGAAGCCTTGGGCAGTGCAGCCACGCAGGGTCTGCAAGCCGTGGGCCCCCTGGCCTGCAGCCTTGTCGCCCAGCTATTCCACTTGCAAACAAACGGCTAATTAATGGACGGCTTGGATTACTAGGCCGTTGAAAATCCAACGGTCCAGATGCAATCTTAAAAAATAAAAATTGTAATTTATAAATTCATTAAATCTAACGGCTGAGATCGAATGTGATCAAATCTAACGATAAAAAAATAGATCTAACGGCTCAAAATTTTTTCCATTTCTTAACGTGCACTTGCATAAAATCCAAGCACAAGGAGAAATTCAATACATCAAGTTTGCTATATCAAAACAAGGAAATAAAGAGTACTGATAAACCCACTTTTTTGTTTTGTTTTGTTTGATTTTTTTGCTTGGAGTAATAATTGTAGTTGGACTCTAGCAAAAGTCTGCCGGTCATTGTGTTTGTTGGAATACTCTAGATATTTTAACCCTTAGATTTTTACTTTAAAATATAAATTTAAAATTTAGCAGTTAAAAAATTAAAAGTATATATACTCCGGAAGACCCAACAAATTTAAATATTTGTAATCGGATTATCGGGATCCAAACAGCTATCAAGTAGGTGGATGAAACAGCTGCCACGTGCACTGCTTGTCCTGGCCACCCACTATCTGATGAGAACCAAAACCAGTACTAATAGCGGCACCGCTAGTATTTTGCATGTATGAGAGATTAGAGAGCAGAGAGATGAACAGCAGACACAGAAGATGGACTCTTGAGGGAATGACTGCTCTTGTCACAGGTGGAACCAAAGGAATTGGGTTAGCTTCTCTAAATTTAGATAATTAAGACCACTAATCTTCTGTATTTTCAGTTTTTCTTTTACGTGCAATGCAATATTCTCTTTATTTCTCTAATTGATGTTTTGGTCTCCGAATTTTGGTCTAATTGAAGCTTTTGGTCCTTAAATTTGTAACAAAATAAAGCAATGGTCCTTAAACTGTCACAAAATAAAGTAATGGTCCTTTTGATTAATATTGTTAGAACTTTCTTCCAAAATAAAGGACAACTAAGGGGGAAAATAAGGAACCCAAGTGATAAGAAAGTTACCCAGAAAGATCATTGATCCGTCTACAAGTTTAGAAATCAATACTCATAAATATTTAATTGAAGGACTAAAGCTCCCATTCGACCAAAATTTAAGGACCGGTGTTCCAATTTTTTTCCTAATTTTAATAGTCCATGTTAAAGTTGATAATGCAATTATATAGGTATGCAATAGTGGAAGAACTGGCAGGGCTGGGTGCAATTGTGCATACCTGTTCCCGAAATGAAGTTGACCTGAATGACTGCCTGAGTCAATGGGAGAAGAAGGGTTTTCAAGTCACTGGCTCAGTCTGTGATGTGGCGTCTAAAACCCAAAGAGAGGAGCTTATAAACAACGTCGCATCACTCTTTCATGCCAAACTTAACATCCTTGTAAGTACAGGACTTATCAATTAATTGAAACAATAATTTCAAGACTTAATTACTGCACTGCCTCTGGAAGTGTTTTCGAAACCCACTTTATCCACCGAACGTCGATTTAACCCACTTTGCCCCCTAAATTATATTTTCTTGTCCCATTTTACCCTTGCCATTAAATCCGTTAAATATTCCATTAAAGATGTTGAAAGTGTTGGCAACAATTTCATCAAAGTGTTTGCTCTCTGACCTGTTTCTTTTTGTTGCCTTTTGGCTTGTTGTATTTGGGTTTATTGATAAAAAAAAAAAATCATCAAAGATAATGTTAGAAGTCAATACAACGGCTGGCATCTAGAGAGGTCCATGCATGATTAAGTTAGAAGATTAATGTGAGTTCATGAATTTGAAGGTTGAGAGGAGTTTAGGACTGAACTCAATTGAATCGAAGTGAATCAAGTATTAGTCAGTTATCCATAAGAAGAGTTTTCAAGTAAGTGAGTAAAGGAGCTATGTGTAGCCTTCGAGCATTCCGTACATCGATGTATTGCAAAACTTTTACGAAGTACCACTCAATTTTGGGAGACTGGCTACAGTGCTCGCAAGCATTGAATGCTTACACCCATCTCACCCTCCTTCCCCCCCTCTCTCCTCCCTCCTCTCTCCTTTTAATGGTGAGATCGGTGTGAGCATTCAATGCTTGTGAGCACTGTAGCCTACTCCCAATTTTGGCTTTATTATTGTTTTGTTATGGATTTTTTGTCTTGGAGGAAATTGAATTGGCAATTTGGTATTTGTTCTCTTAGTAGCAGACAAAATGCCTGTTTTTTTTGTTGTAAAATCACAAAGTCAATTACACTCCAGCATTGTTATGCCAAATTGTCTTAATATCCTGTTAAGTTTGAAAAAAGTTAACTTTTTGGAAAAAAAATTAAGAATTTGAATTGAAGTTAGTAGAAGTTAAAATTTTCTTTTCTAATCTATAATTGTCGTACATTAAGAAGTTAAAATTTTCTTTCTAATCTATCTATGCGAGTATGTATCAAATAGTTGTTCGCAAAGTTTAGCTTTTTGGATGGCAGGGAAGAATGCCGAAGAATTTAAGAGGTGATTGATTGTCGAATAGATTAGAAATTCTATAATGAGAACTTGTTAATTCCTTAATCCTCATTTGAAGATCATTTCTACAAAAATCATTTGAATCGAAGATCGTTAAGTCATTCAAATTCATCAAATAAATCAACCTTGTAGGTATCAAGTAAACATATTAATGATGAACCGTCTATTTATTTGATATATTTGATGACTAAACAATCTCCGTTTCGAATGATTTTTTGTAAGAATGACATTCAAATAAAGATTAAGGAATCAGGTTCCGGTTATGAAATTTATACGGTGAAGATACGTTATTTGCAAATAGAGAAATGAATTCATCTCCAAAATTAGAATGCAAGTATTATTCTTGATTGTCGTACACTGTAGCTATAGTATTTGAAATAGGAACATCTACTTATGTTATTTTTCCCCCTCGTTTAGACAAGAGACCAAATATAGCATTACCACAATTCTGACCAAAAATAAAAGGACTACTACAATTAGATTGGATAATCATTTGAGACATGGGTTTTTGAGCGATGATAATTAGTCCGTCCAATGTATAGATAAAATTGTTATGTTTATGCTAAACCTTTCCAAAAATGTGTGGCTGTAGATAAACAATGTGGGGGCTAACATACCAAAAGCAACACTAGAGTACACAGCTGAAGATTACTCATTCATGATGAGTACCAATCTTGAATCTGCTTACCATTTGTGCCAACTCTCACATCCTCTTCTCAAAGCTTCAGGAGCTGCTAACATTGTTTTCTTATCCTCCGCTGCTGGTGTGGTCGCGCTAGATGTTGGATCTATATATTCTGCCTCTAAAGGTACTCAGTTAATTTCCTTATATAGTTTTGAACTTTACATAAAACATAATAAAAAATTATTAATAATAATAATAATAGGAACTGTGATGCAGTTGAAGAATTGACCTTAAATTGTGTGGCTTTTCTGTATTGTATCTCTCAGGTGCAATGAATCAATTAGCAAAAAACTTGGCTTGTGAGTGGGCAAAAGATAACATAAGGACTAACAGTGTTGCACCTTGGTTCATTACCACTCCCCTCGCTGAAACGGTAAGATGATCATCATCACGTGCTTGTGCGTGCTTTTTATTTTCATTTGTTTTTAAATACAACCGATGTTGGGGGAGGAAAATCAAAACAGGACCTAAGGAACATAGGTGAATTTTCTTAACCACTTACAATACATCTCATGTCCTTATGCATGCTTTAACTTCAAGCCAATCAACATTTCATTGATGAGTCTTTCAAAAGTCTGTAATCGATCGGAATTAGAATAAAAAGTTGGATTGTTAGTAAAAGAAATTATTCATGTGTTTATTAAACATAGAGGAATCACAATTCACGACACTAGTGGATTGCTCATACAAAATAAGGAATTCAACACTTGATTTTCGAAGAATTGGATTTTTTGTTTGGAGTAATATTTTGAGTCTTTAAGAAACAAGCCAAAAAACTTCATAATTTTTATCCAATTTGCCCTCACATTATTTTTAAGATTCCAAGTTTGGCCATTCTTTAACCTATGCCAACAACTAGGGTATTTAAGTAATGTTAATGTTAGAGAAGAGTTCTCGTTAGGCAAGATATCCAAGCATGCATCCTTATTTTTTTTATGAAGAGCTTCACCAAATATTAAAATCAATACTAATATATATATTTGTCCTATACATCCATTCTCTCTTCTATACATGCAGTTTCTCGGAAATGAAAAGAGCTTGGAGATGATAAACTCTCGGTGCCCTTTAGGACGTCCTGGAGAGCCAGAAGAAGTGTCTTCCTTGGTAGCATTTCTATGCCTACCTGCAGCCTCTTACATTACTGGGCAAACTATTACCGTCGACGGTGGGGCGACTGTCAATTGCTTGCTCTTCCAAGAAACATGACATGGAAATAGTTCTATATGTATGCATATGTACTAGTAGAGACAGTGCTTGAGGCGAGGGGAAAAAAAATTCTATTATCTAATTCCAAAGTGGTGTGCTTTAATTTTATGTGAAAATAGGTGACATTAATGTTCTAACTAAATAAGTAAATAAAAGACCGCCAATTATTTGATCTATTGATATTCAACTTTTTTTCTATTAGAAAGAGCTTATAAACCTAGTTTGGTGTTTAGGATTGGATTAGAATAGAATGAACGCTAACTTTCAAATTTTGTCCAAAATTAAGGTAGAAGATGAGTTCGTTATTAACTACATTGAGAAAAATTAAGGTAGAAGATGGTTTGGTGCTACACTCACAATCCAGCTGGTCCTGGGTTCTAGACTGGCATGAGAGAGAGAGAGAGAGAGAAATAAGAGAGAGAAACTTGAAAACTCTTTGTATTATGATTGATGATTAATTGATACTACATTTCTTCCTCAGCTATATAAATCTCTCTTAACAACATAACAAACAACTAACAATTCTTAACAAAACTATAATAGCTCATTACACCAGATGATGTCATATGTTAATCTTTGCTATGTAAAACCAACGCATTAGATAATGACACATTACTTAATATTAGTTATCTAGGAAACTTATATCTTGTAAGTTGACATCTATTTATTCATTCTAACATATATTGAATCGAGAAATAAATAAAATACTATTACAACACTATCCATCTACACTGCCAAGCGAGCTAACAAGAGGTGCATATCCAGACATGGCCACAGTAGCTAGAATGGATGTGTTTCCCACTGCATTCGAGTTCGAATCAAGTTTCCCGAAGTTTAGATGAATACAAATTTTCATCATGATTCTTGAGGCAAAAATAATAAAAACTAAACGAATTAACTTCAAACCTCTCCTGCGTACTGATCAACAAAAAGAGAAAAAAAAAACAAGAAGGGAAATGCACTCCTTTTAGAAATTGAAAGATTTAAAAGGTACATATATAGGTAAAGGGTGGTGTTATTCACACACTTCTTTACGTCTTTACGTCTCACAGATCTCCTGTTAATTTTTGTCCTTTGATTCTTTTCAATTCTTTCGATCCGACGGCCGAAAATTGAGAGGTGTATGTGGAAGATAAAAAAAAGTGTATGGATAGCACCATCTATAAGTAAAGTCATATGGCTTTTCGTCTCAATTTCATAACCTCTTACATAAAAATTCAAATACAAGGAAAATTCTTCCATACTATCCATACTACAAGCATTGGATGACATAATTAATTTGGATGATATGGTTCTGTAAAATATTCGAATCATCTAATGCTCATAATATAATATTTCATACTACGTAGTATGACAGTTGAACCCAAATACAAAGACAATCAATTTTCATAGTTTGGAGAGATCAAAACAAGCAAACAAAAAGTTGCAAGTTGCTGAGTGAACAGTTGGCATGTATACTTTTTTTTCCTAGCCACCAAAATATCTAATAATAATCACCATCAATAAGGAATACATTCGAAACCACTAGTATTTGCCTATGGATAGTGTTTACACTAAAAATATCCACTGGCTAGAACTTAATTTTGGTAATGGGTTGGGCCTAAAAGAGGAAGGGCCCAACCTAGATCGGTAAACAAAAGAAGAAAGTATGTATCTCTCTCTCCACCGACAGCATTAAATGCAAAGCACTAGGCATTTTGGAGGGAATAAGGCTATGTATAAAAAATTCTCTCAGTGGGAGTAGGTTGATCAGAGATATTATCTATGACTTCCTAATTAAGCCTTACCTCGCCTCACTGAGTTTTCAAGACAGTCACAGGGAGATTTGACAGCTACGGTATAGACTCCAACTGGTCTATATAAACAAAGGAAGAGTTCAAAGAAAAGGACACTCAAACAACCAAAAACCAGAACTCTTAAGTTCAAAAAGCAAACCTCTGAGGAAATCCCTCAAACCCACTTTCAGATAAAGATTTTATCTCTATCTACTGTCATCTCATTCACACTACCTGTGTAGTTCGTGACGTTGAGAATCAAAGACTAGAATCTTAGGATCATACTACCCAACTCCTCTGAGAAGTAGTGAATTAAGCTCTGCCATCAAATCAACCCCATTTGATAATATCAATTACCAATCTCAGGCCAAAGTGTCTTTGATTTTTCCCTTTACAAGGAAGTAGCCTTTAGACCATCCTAATGGATCTATATCCAACCTGATGGGAGTTCTATCAATCTAAAATGAACATTACATGTAATATTACTGAGCTTTTATCTACATAAAGTCTAAATATCAGTTCTTACTTTATGTCTTTACTTTCAAGTCTTTACTTTCTGTATTTAAATTCAAGTACTTCAATTTCAGTCTTTACATTCAATCTTTAATTACAGTCTTTACTTTCTTATGTATGCACAAGAGTGGCGCGCTTTGCTATAACCAGTTTATAACAAACCCCATCTCAGCAATCTCTGGTATAACATCGAGAGATATTTAAAAGTCCTTAACGAGCAAGGCATTAAAAAGAACCTAACCAAGAACTTTTCCGATAAAGTCACAATCCTTTGAAAGGAAGTTATATTACTTGTGGTGCAAGTATCTAACACGTTTATAACATAATTTAACCGAATCTAGTAATACATCATTCTATTGGCAGAAGCCAATAGTGGCACGTCTGACGAATACACCAACACAAAAGGCCTCACAATGATTCCTCCAAAGGAATAAAAGTGAAGCTTGCAGAAACCAAAGCAACATAAGGTGAAATCCAGCGATTAGCCACCATATGTTCCCCGCCTGCATCCTACAAAAAAGGCCAACGAACAGATAGATTAGAGAGCAGATAGGGAGATTAGAGAGCAGATAGGGAGATAAATAGCAAAGAGAGGAGATGGTCTCTTCAGGGATTGACAGCTCTTGTCACTGGTGGAACCAAAGGAATTGGGTTAGCTTCTCTAAACTTGAATAATTAGGAACATTAATCTTTTTTTAGTTTCAATTTTTCTTATACATGCAGTGCAATATTCTCTTTATTTCTCCACTTGTCCCTTGTTTTCTTCTGTTTTTGAATCAAGAATTTGATTTTTTCTTTTACTGCTCCATGTTAAATTTAATAAAGTATTTATTTAGGTATGCTAAAGTGGAGGAATTGGCAGGGCTAGATGCAATCCCGAAATGAAGTTGACCTTAATGACTGCCTGAGTCAATGGGAGAAGAAGGGTTTTCAAGTCACTGGCTTTTCTGTATTGTATCTCTCAGGTGCAATGAATCAATTAGCAAAAAACTTGGCATGTGAGTGGGCGAAAGATAACATAAGGACCAACAGTGCTGCACCTTGGTTCATCACGACTCCCCTCGTTGAACCTGTAAGATTATCCTGATCACGTTCTTGTGCATGCCTTTTATTTTCAGGTTTTTTTTAATACAACCGATGTCGGGGCCGGAAAATCGAAACCGGATTTAAGATGGTGAATTCTTTTGACCACTTATATTGCAAGTCCCCTGCATCTCATAACTTCAAGCCAATTAGTATTTCATTGATGGGTCTGTCAAAAGTCCATAGCAAGTTGGGTTTTGAATTTCAGATTGTTTAGAAAACAATTCAATGGAAATCTAGATTCTAGTTCCTCGTCAATCCAATTTCCCCACAATCCAACTCCTCTAATTTTAATTTCTTTTCTTCTTAAAAAAGGGATCAGCTGGTTGTCAAGTCACGGTAATCCACCATTTCGGAGGCCAGGGAGACTCATCCCTGACCACCATCGTGTGATTCACCAGCAGCAAGAATCGAACACATGACGAGCCGTGTGGAATACGAGCTTAGAATTCGCTCTAACCACTGAGCCACTTTGTGGTGGTTCTCCAATTCTGATTACAAAATAATAAATGTGTTGTGAAGTACTTGTTGAAAGTTTGGTATGACTTAGATTTATGGATATGTAAAACTTTGACACACAAACTTAGTCCACACGGTGACTGCTTACACTGATAACATGCAAAAACTGAGATTGAACAATAATCTCTACAATCCACAACACTCAGAATGGACAACCGATAAACTGCAAAAACTGACACACAAATGCAAATGTGCTTAGATCTTGATTATGTATCAAGTAAGGTCATGCGTTCACAAGCATACAAGGTGTAAGTCCAACAGATAAAGGGATGCAAATCTCCAAGCTTCTCATTCAAGCAATTGATCCAACGGTAAATCAACACAGAGGAGTACCCAGAAACCTACACTGGAAAATTGGGGATCATTCAGTTGACCAAACTAGAAGCAAATCCACCAGCAATCATTTAGTTGGGTACAATTTTTCAAGCTCAAAAGTGGCAGCTATATATAGTACTTAACAATGATGCTCTCTCTTGCAGATTTGGCTTCCCATTCATATGCACAACACGTCAACGATTCGTGTTCTGAGTCTTGTTTGAATCGATATAAAGAAACTAGTTTAAGTACGAATCATATAGATACGAGAATATATATAGATTCAATAGTCTCATATAGTCTCGTATAGAGAGACAATTAAACCGATGATCAATTTACAGAAAAGGATTCGAAGAATCAAAACAATGAAGATCAAATGGCTGGATTCATACTAGAGTTTGGCCGATTTCCCCCGTAACTTTAATTTTAGCCAATTAATCCCATGAATTCTTATAATTAGTCAATTTTCTACCGCTGTTAAATTTTTAAATTTTTCATCCAAATATTTTGTTGACCCCTCCCAAGTTAGCAAACTTCAAACGGTAAGAAAGTCATTTCCCTCATTTAATTTTAATTTTACTTTTTTCTCTTTCCTAAACTTTTACTCTCTCTCTCACGACACTCATCAAGAACCAGGCTTGTAGCCGCATGGTGCGGGTGGTGGTGCTAAAGTGCATCATCCGGAACACTCTTCTCATCTTCCTCTTTGAGTATCGTGGCGCCAAGTTCTTAATCATGGAGCAGTTTCCGGAGACCGCCGCCTCCATCATCTCCTTTAAATTCGACTCCGACGTCGTCTCGCTCGACGGCCACGATTTTTTAGAAAGAGACGCTGAAATCAGCTACGACAGCAATCTCCACTTCAAGGTCCGGAAATCCAACGCCACCAGGCTCTCTGTAATGACATCGCGGTCGTCGAACCTCACCAGCTCCTCTGGGAACCCCACGCCGCAAGACTCCAATTTCAACCCCTCCAATTTTTACTCTGTGATGAGAGTTAAAGGATTCAATACCCGTCAGTCCAATTTCGAACCCACTGACTTGTATTCGGTTTAATCTTCCCGCGGTCCAACTCCACGGCAAAAAATTTGTCATGCGGACATCACGTGACCGAGATGGATGAAATATTAAAAAATTTAACAAGGGACAATTTGACTAATTATAAAAATTTATAGAATAATGAGCTGAAATTAAAATTTATGAAATAAATCAACTAATACCTCTTTTCCAAAAGAATTCTAGAAAGATGGAGTTTCTCTCACTAAACCTATTAATGCAGCCGAAAAATCCGTAATGAACAATGATGCATTTCAACAATGCAACATCTAGAAAGAGAGGGAATCAAGGAGCTACAAAGCTTCTCTCTCTACAACAGATTGATTCTCTCTCTACAACAGTTATGAGTGAGGGCAAATGAGACATTTCAACAATGCAAAATATCTAACACTAATAGCAGATTATTGATTTTCAACAACTAAGGTAAAAACCGAAGATTAATCATATTTATCGTAACATGAGGCCAAATTACATGTGAAATGTAAATGCAATACCTTAACTTGCAGCCGAGACTTGAACATTTAAGTAGTATACTTGTTGCAGAAGTACTCCTCCAAGTCAACAACCTAAGCTAATTAGTCATAATTGTGTCTATAAGTGATTAAGCCAAAGAAAATTACATTTCATATGAGGTTGTAAGTCAAATAAACCAATTCTATAAACCTACACTTTTGGGTTTTGAGATTGCTGTTGTTAGGGTTTCTTGTACTTTTGGGCTTTTTTGTTTTCAATTTGTGGGCTTGGGTATTTTTTTTTTTGGACTAATGTGTTTGGTTCTTATGTTTGTGGGTTCTTGACTCTTTGTATTTGTGCCAAACTTTAGCTGTCCTTTTGGACTATTTAATGAAATTCACTTTCCCCGACCAAAAACAAAAAAAAAAAGCAATTCTATAAACCTACCCTTGTGTATTCACAATTTCACATTGAGAGAATTAGGCACAGCAATTTGCCCAAAGAGTATTTAAATAATGAAAATGAAAAAACCCAATGCAAGATTGGCAATTTAATCTTATGCATAAAAAGGAGAGGAGAACCTACTATTATGCCAAATAAATTTTTTTTTTTGAGACAAATGATAGGATAATCGATACTAAATTTATTTAAACTAAAGAGAGAGTGGAGCAGTTGAACCCGGAACACAATGGATTGAAAAAGAAGGTCTATCCATAACTTGCATTATTCTAAACATCTTAGATCACGTTCATTGTCTTTTTTTTTTATTCATGTATAGGTTCAATTTTAGTCCTGACTTGATGTAATCAAGTTAAAATTTTTTGAAGTATACATGCCACATCATGAATTAATTAGGTAACCGCAAGTTTAGATCATACTTCTAGTCTTATTTTGTTTACGAAGAGCTTGAACAATTATTAAGATCGTCACTAATATATGTGTCGTACACATCCATTCTATTGGAAGAACATCCATTCTATTGGAAGAGCATCCAAGCGTTGATTTTCAGTTCATTGGAAATGATCGACATGTATGATCAGAACAATAAAAAGTAGTACTCGAAGCAGGAAATTCAAATGACTAAATTTTATTGAGAAACAACAAAGGACCACCACCGCGTGGGACTGTAAAGACATCGATCTCACTCTGGATGTGGGACTGTAAACACAAAAGTTCTCTCCCACTCACTAATACTTTCCATTTGTTTTCTATTTGTCGGTGGTCCTTTAATCTTCAATTCTTCATCTATTGCATTCTTTCAGATTTTAAGTTATTTGTCATTATATTACGGTCTAATAGTATTCATTTTTATTTAAGAAATAAAATCTTGAATTTAACTCTCGTGAATAACGAGTTTAATATTAATTTATTTTGTTAACTTATTGTGTAACTTACGCTGCATCCTTAACTCTTTTAGTGCAAAAATTGGTGTATATAAAATATTTTTTTCGATATTTTCTTTTGGTTTGAGCTACTCAATTATTATAGCCAACTTGAAGGTGGTAACAGCCACGCATTAGCTGTCAATGTGGCAGTGGATTTCTAGATATGGCTCAATGGCATAGCCAATAGACAGTATGAGAAAGAAGATATTTATATATGGATCCCTACACTACCAGAAATTTTTTAGTGTTCTCCAAATTTGAGTCGATATATAATATATTATAATAAGTGGTGGAAAAAATATATTTTTAAGTATTTCACCATTTATATTATGATATATATTATACTCAGTCGTATTCCTAGAATATTAAAAAATTTCTCGTACCCTAGAATATATATACTATTGTTTTTGCCTGGAAATTCCCAAGGGAGCCAAATTTTTCCCTAAACTAAATTAAAAATGGCAGGAAAAGATACGATCCGTTCCTCCAAAAATAAAAGATTGGATTTTGCGACCTTTGTCGGAAGAATAAAAAACTAGCCGGGTCTCATTCTTTTGTTTCTTTAAACAGCCAGGTCATAATCAGATTTTTATAAACAACGCGAATCACGTTACTGGACCCCCAATAATCAATGCGATTTAGTTTATCCCTCTTAAAACAGATAAAAAAGATTGGATTGTGAGTAGAATTTCGGTTTCGATTAGCCACGTTTTATTCAAGGTGTTGTTCGGATTTGAGGAATGCTAACAACAATATTTTGCAATATTATCGCTTTAACTTTCTCGTTTTATTTTTTAAGTCTTATTTTCATCTTGCAATATTGTTTTATGATTGAAAGTAGTCTAAAATATAAACATTTTCGATCATCAAGTAATATTGAAAAATGAGAAAGAGAATTGAAAATATAGAAAGAAAAAATTGAAGTGATAAGTTTGCGAACATTCCCTTTCAAATTTTATAAACATTTTGCACAGTGCTATTAAGGTAAGAAAAGTGAAAAAAAGTATTATTTGGCCCATTTTATTTTGCACAGTGCTATTGAGGTAAGAAAAGTGAAAAGGAAGTATTATTTGGCCCATTGTATATTAAATTAATTAACTCGTAAATGGAAAATTATGAATTAGTACGCATTAAGCTAGTGTGAGGTTCAAGAAAATGATATACATACATAGTTCTCATATGTTTCACTTAGGCCTGTTTTTCGGTCGGATTGGATCAAAAACACATACTCCCAATTCTAATTTAAAAAAGTTTCAGAAATGAATATACGTTCTAAATTCGGAATCGGAATTCCATAATTCCATAAACTCATGCCAATTCAGAATTATCGGCATTTTTGGAATTTTCGGATATTTCATAATCGGATTAATTTTGGTACACGATAAATTAGACAAATTCAAAACTATTAAGACATTAATTTGTAGTGAAGAAATGGACAAAAATGATTCTACAAAGAAACACTAAATTTAATCCAACGGTCATATGATTTTGGATTTGGGTGATTTTTGGTAGACATAATCGTTGACGTAAGATATAAAAGATAGACGGTTGGATCGTTGAAATACATTATGGAGTGGGTCCCACAAAAATGCGCGTCAAAAGTCTGTGTCCCTAGATCCTAACTTATTATTATAGGTTAAGTATTTGTAAGTGTATCTTTGAGACTTTGAATATATTTACATAAAAGGGAATTGCAAATAATGCAAACATATTATTATACATATATATATTAGTAAGCATATTGCTATAAATTTGGCATATTTTGGCACATTTCGGAATTTTTAGATGGAAATGAATTTGGCAAGTTTCGGTTCGGAATTCGGCAAGTTTCAGAATTTTCAAATACATTCCAATTTCTATCCAATTTTTTTTTGGATTTTTCGGGTTTGGGAATTTTGGGTTTCAGATTCATTTTGGGTGCGCTAAAATTGGAAATTTTCGGTTCAAAGTTGGTCGGAATCAAAATTTTCTATCCAAGTTGCACCCCTAGTTTCACTGACTGTGAGTAATAAATAATCTCTGAGTTCGAGAAACACTTCGGTTAGATGATTTTTATATAACACTTTCTTTTAGTAGGTTGATCATTCATCACATAATACTGTCGTCATGTGAAAGGGTTAGATTTAAACTATTTTTCTCTAAGTTGAGGAAGATTCTATAGAGTAAATTTTGAGGTTGTGATGATTTAAATTTTCAAAATCTAGTTGTAATTTTACATGCAAGAGAATAGCATCTCACACAAAAAAGAAAAGAGAGATAATATGCTTTAAAATTGAGATTCTATTTGATAATTATTTTGCTTTTTGTTTTTTTTAATACAAGTAATATTGGCTCTTAATCAATTGAGCTACAAGTTTCTTACGTTTTTTTTAATTATTAGTTTTCACTTTGTGTGTTTGATATATGGAGAAAGTATATGAATAAAACGAATGATGAAAAAGTGTGACAGGGGAGATGAAACAAAGAAGAGTGAATAAAAAACAAATCTTAAAAGTAAAAACAAGTTTTTTAGTTTTCATTTTTGTGAACTTTTCCTTATACATTTTTTTTTCATCTATCTCTCATCATTGATCCTTCTTCTACTCTTCTCTATCCCTCATTTCTTACATGTACCCTTCTATTTCTGTTACAAACTTTTGATTCCACTCATTTCCATGTGTTAATTTGATGGATGCTCAAACAAATAGAATATAAGATAGAAAAAAAATATATTTATTCAATTTTAAAGATCGATTTCACACATTGTTATAAAATAAAGGTTAACTATCAAAAGTTGGCGTATCCACACTAGATAGGATGGATGTGCTTCTCATGCACTCGAGTTTAAATCTCTCTCTTCACAATTTAATTGAATTTAAACAAAAAAAAAAAGAACTTGTATAAATAAAAAATAATCAAAATTTTAAAAATCTAAAATAAGATGTAAACTAGTATTGAGGCTTGGGTTGCATTTTATTATTTTTTTCATGTTTGGGTGTGTGGAGCCAAAAATAATCCTGAATATTTTAGAGTTGACACGTGAATTTTCATTCATTGAAACCCTAGCCCACAGAGCATTAAAGGCTAGTGGGCTCGTTCAATGTGATCCAAGAGAAAAATGCTCGTATTTATTACCTGGCATTTCAACCGAGCAAAAAGCCTTGAGATGCTGACTACAATTACACCAACCTCACTGTTCATGGCAAAGAGATAAAGACAAGGGAATTAAATATAGAATTAATCACTAATTCCTACCTTTAAGCTTTTCTAATTGAAGACAGATTCCTTTAATCAAGGAAACACAATCAATTCCAATCAAGGATTCTTCAAGTTAATTCTTAAAATGTTATTAATCAACTTAATAATATTTTCAAGGATTATTCTCAAGCATCTTTAAAATATTTCAACATTTTAAAAATATTTTCCAATTGCATCCAACAATAACACACTTTGCCCAATTGGATGCCAACACATGGCATGGGATCCCCTAGACATGTGGCCGGTCCTAGCTTCTGTAAGTACCTCATTCTACATCACTTTTGAAGTAAGTTAATTATATGCAATTCAACCCTAAATCATCCACTCATTTAAGAGATACTGACTTAGGCGTCGATGGTTCATTAGCCAAAACCTCCATTTGGGCTTGAGGTTTGGTCTTTAACCTAAGGTGTTTATTTGTTTTGTAGGTACAATTTTGTCAAGTCGAAAACGGCGGAAATTTGCTACCATAAATTTGTGCTTTCATTGAGAGCTCGATTGAACAATTCTCAAAGAAGCTTTCGCAATTACTTTATGAATTTCTATATCTTTTGAATTTTTGTAATGCACTCAATCTCCGAATTTTTTGAGCTATTTTATTTATGTGCCCTAGAAAAAGGAAGAATTGTTGGAAATTTCGAAACCACAACGAATGACACTTTCTATGTGCCTGGATTTAGACTTGAGAATAGAACCAACGGGAGGCTCGAGCCCCACTCCGCTGCTCTATGTGGATGAACACGGAGGCTAGACGGCTGTCTTCTCCCACAGCCTTTGCTGCAGCCACTGCAGCAATAGCAGCCAACGCTGCAACCTAGACAACAGGCCCAGGCACTGAGGTTGTTACCCAATCTGTGTTGGAGCCCATTTCAGAAGCCTAGGAGGGTTAGCACCTTCCCAATAAGTCTTTCAGGCCCAAACAGCACATGCCTGCTCCTCTGAAGTTCTTGCGGGCCAAGCCGCATTAGCGCCCGCGTGCCTAACCGGCTCTAGCTAACTATATTCAAAATCAGTCCAGCCGAACTGGTTATAGGTCCCCATATTGGACCTGGTTCAGACCAGATTGGCTAGTCTGATCCCAAAATCGGCGATTGAACTCGAGCCGTTTTGACCCGTTTTCTGCTAGATCTGTTCCAGCCCGTCAACTACACTTCCACCACTCATGGAGATGCCTATTAGCCTTTGGATCCGAACCTATCTTGGCAAGTCCCGACGAGGTTTTCTGAAGTAGGACAAGAGTCGAAGATGAAACCTTCTTCCAAATATGTCTTGGAAAGCAGGCAGTCTACCAGTCTCGAACCACGTGTTCAGGCAACGTGCATTCTCGCCTTGGGCCTCGAGGAAACGTTCTCTCCCCCCTTAGTGTGTAGAGAAGCGTACATTCCCGCCTCGGCCCTCAGGCAAATGCACACTCATGGTTGGGTCTACGCTTTGAAAAACACTCAAGACTTGAACCCAGGCGCAATATCCACTCGTGACTTAGCTAGCATGAAGAACCTCTCATTTTACATCAGAGCAGGCAGCACAGGGAAGAAGAAAGAGCTATGAAGAATTTAGGATCAAGTTCAGCTGCCTCTCATCGTCAAACGTGATCATGAGCAGCTCGCTCACCAGCTATAGATGAACATCATGCCCCGTAGAAGCAGTGAGAACGAGCAAACTACTGGGAAAAACAGCAGAAACATCCATATCACTGCATATAGCAACCCGAGGCACTATTGCCTCAGCAAAAGCAAATCCAATAGGAAGTAGAAAGGTTTTTAACTGAGCGATTGCACAAATTCCAGCACATTGACCATGGATAAAAGTGCTCTGAAGAGACGTGACCAACATGAGCAAGTTATCACTCGGTGAGGAAATTGAGCAGATGGATCCACCCTGCAAGTTTACTATGCTGCACTTCACCTATTTCTGCAGAGAAAAGGGTCTGGAAAGCTTCTTAAACACTACTGTAATGCCATGATCCTCTACCAGAACAGTGATGCACTCATGTACAAGATATTCGCCGCAACTCTGCCAGGCAGAGTGCAAGACTGGTTTCACACCCTAGCGTCGTGGTCTATCTGAAACTTTTACAAACTCTCCTTGGTTTTCACTAAGAAAAAGTCTGAAACGCCTATTCAACATTAAAAAGGATCTGAATGATGAGTCAGTCCACAACTATGCCAAGACGTTCAGGGCAGAGAATGCAAAGATTGTCAACTACACGCCCAACAACGAATTCCACGCTCTCTAGTACGAGAGGGTAAACGAATTCCTTGACACTTATCTGTGTATGCTTTCTAGGTTTAAAGGGTAAACCAACTCAACATCCATCTGGATATGCTCTCACAAGGATAAAAATGGTAAACCTATCCCGACATCCATCTCGGGTATGCTTTCTAGTGTAAGAAGGTAAAACAATTCCTTGACACCGATCTCGGATATGCTCTCTAGTTCGAGAAGGCAAACTAATTCCCGACACTCATCTAAGTATACTCTTATGAGATTGGGTTTAGAAGGAAAAGATGAGAAATTGGGTGGTTGGTCGCGAGGAGAAGGAAAATAGCGCAGAGATTAGGTTTAGGGAGGAAGAGACGAGAAGAAGAGATTTAGGGGAGGTTCTTGTAGAGTTTTTTTTTTTTTTTTTTATTTATTTGATTTATCTTTCGCGTCGAGGAAGAGAAGAAGAGATGGGGAGGTGGGAGGCTGGAAAGTGGCGCGAAGACGAGTGATGAGAGCAAGAGAGATAAAGTGTCAATTTAGGATTTCAGGTGGTAAACAATAGCATATACGTATAAGGGGATTTTGGGCTTGAGGAGAGAGTTGTATACTATGTGAGCGAGAGAGATCAATGGCTCATTGATTAGTAATAGATAAACAATAATTAGAGGGAATTCAGAGGGACGAGATTTCTCATGGGGCGGGTTAGTCAGCCTGGGTGGGCCTACGGGCCATGCTCATGGGTCTGGCCGGGCTTCAAACACCTTAGCCCAAGCCTAGCCTACTAATTGATGAGCCGTGCCTTTTCTCTTTGGACCGAGTGGGCTCCTATCCGACCATGGGCTTTTGGGCCAAATGATGACCTCTAGAACCAATTGTCTGTTTTAGGTTTCTAATTTTCTTTTAAGTTTTTTGCTTTTTTTAATTTAAGGCAAATAAAGTAAACCCCTTAACTTGGTGTCAAATAAAGAGGCTACGGTGCTCGCAAGTATTGGATACTCACACCGATCTCACCGTTAAAAGGAGGGAGGAGAGAGGAGAAAAGGAGGGATGGAGGGGAAGCAGATCGGTGTAAGCATTCAATGTTTCTCATGGAAGATCAGAAATGCTAAACCCTCAAATAAAGGAACACTTTCAATACGGAGAGAGGGCAGGAGAAATCTTGACAGAAGATTTGGACTCCCAAGGTGCATGCATTTTTCATGTGTTTTGTATGTGTTGGCACGTGTTTACGGTACATAGTAACAAGTAGATACTTCATTTCCTATATACAAAATGCACGGATGGGAGTGGGATGAATTCAGAGAGAGAGGAGAAAGAGAGATAGAGATGGCGAATGCAGAAATCAATGGCAGAGGTCATAGATGGTCTCTGGAAGGAATGACTGCTCTTAATACTGGTGGAACCAAAGGAATGGGGTTAGCCTTCTTTCAATTTTTGTCACTTACTTTCGTGCATGCTTTCCCCTCAGCTGATGAGTGCATATTGATTTTCCATTCCAGTTGTTGGTTGGTACATAGTAAGAAAATCAATGGGATATCTTAGATTTCAATGGCAAAAGTTTTAAACTACAACCCTAGCAAATAAGGCAGTTTTTCAAGCAAGCAGCTATACTGGTTGTTCCACATTTCCTTAAACATGTTTATGCGTTATTACTGACAAAATTCATTGTAGCAACTAGCAACACAACCATCTTCTAACCAGCATTTTCTACAGCTGTCCTGACATCTCTTTTAACCACATAGATTTTGATAAAAACACACAAAATCAAGATTTTGATAGTTAACGTTCGAGCATCCTACAATTCGAACCATAGAATTTTTGTCTAAACTAACATTATGACAGTTTGAGAAAAGAGATTTTATATTTGTGCAATGGATCTTTACTCTGTCTGCGATAACACATATGTGGTTATTAGGTGTGCTGTTGTGGAGGAACTGGCGGGCGCTAGGTGCAGCTGTCTATACTTGCTCGAGCCAAGGGCAGCTCGCTGATGACTGCTTGAGTAAATGGAAGGGGAAGGGTTTTCTAACAAGTCACTGGTTCAATCTGTACATGTGTCGTCAAGGGCACAAAGAGAGGAGCACAAACAAGGTCTCATCACAGTTTAAATGAAAGCTTAACATCCTTGTAAGTACATTAATTAATTTATCACTTGAAATTGTTGCAGTAATAGTTAATAAGAAAGAAATTCATGATGAAACTCAAATACCTCCTAATTATTTCAGATTTCATTAACATTTTCTGTTTGATTAGAGCTTTTTTAATTGTTGTTTATAGCTGTATTATTAGTTGAAACCTGACTCAGCAAATGCATGCACGAACTTTTGAGCTAGAGAAAACCAAGATAATATTATTACGTCAAAGTTTTTTTTTTGGGTCAAAATTATTACGTCAAAGTTTAATTTGATTTTTATTTACTGGGTCAAAATTTGTTAATTGGCTACAATATGTACGTATTTAATATAATTACCATTTGATCAAGTCAAATATAATTATGTGAATATATATATATATATATTTAATATAGTGACCATCATACCGTTTTGAGATAATAATTGTATTAAATATATGTAAGTATTGTATTAAATATTTAATTTTCTTTTTAAATTAAAAATAAAATGCTTTTTCCTCCTTTTGGTAATGAGAAAAGGAAACAAAAGATAATATTTTTAATATTGTCGTCTCTTTTCAACAGATAAGATAATATTTCTGTTTGGTCTGACCAAAAAAAGATAATAATGTTATTAAAAAGGAAATGTTAGATATCTTCTTCAAAGATATTCATTAATACTCAATAAAGGTTTTCTATTATTGAAAAAAAAACACATGTTGAATAATATTTAAAAAAAATATAATGATATTCATTAAAATAACTTTAATCTCTATATATAATGTGAGCACTTTAAAAATGGTGAAACATTTCAAATCCCTTCATTAGTTTAGATTAATTAACAGGGGTACAATAGTAATTTAACTTCAGTTTTAAAATTGAAGAATTCTCGGGTATTGGGTGGGTGGTTATTTTCATTAATTTTCTTCAAATTAATAAGGGTTTAGATTTAGGCAAATAGAGAGAATTTGACACGATTTCTAGATCCACATATGCTACAATGTTTATTATTTAAATACCCAAATATTTGTATGTATAGGATTTATTGGGAGAATTCTCTTAGTTCACTAAAAGAAGGTTTACCAAAAGAAAAATTAAAAAGGTTAAATGTCTATTATAACCTCATAGTAGTGTTGTTTGTAAGAATATATTTATCAAGGAAGAATGTTAGCCACCTTCTTCACTTGCCTTTCCCACTCAATTCATGCCATGTGGACTTCACTTATACCTAATCTATGTATTAATTGTGTTAAAAACTTCTTTCTGTCTTTCCACCTGAGGCATATGGCCCCAGCCTCTTCGCGCACGCGCCCACGAGCGCGCGAGAGGCTTTTTTATCTCACCTGCGCCACGCGCCCTAAAGATATGTTACACGTTAGCCTCTCTCGCACAAACCTCACTCTTTTCAATCACATAATATATCTCATTTGGGGCAATGCAAAATCCAAACACGCAAACACACACACATCCGGCTAAATAAAGAATTTTTCAACAATTACACCAACTAACATCTCAGAATTCTTCTCTACTATGCTTCTACTAACATCGTGGAAATTACATTGGAAAAGGCATGTAATAGTAATGGAGTCGCTTTGAGTTTGTAATATTTCAATGCACATTTTAGTACACAACATACAACAACAAAAGTTATCAAACTATCCCATAATTACGCGTATATCTAGGATGCTTCACATTTGTAAAATCCACAAAGTGGACAATGCAAAATCCATATATCTCATTTGGAGCAATGCAAAATCCACACACACAAACACACACATCGCAATAAAGAATTAATCCGTACCTTATCGCACTTTCTGTTTTCTGGCTTTTTTAATTTTCTTTGTCCAATTTCTCCCTCCTCCTTTTCTTCAAAAATTTCAACAAAAAAAAAAAAAAATCAATTACATAAAAGATAAAGGAAATCAATATACTAATTGAACATCCATTGTTCCTTCAAATGAAAAGAAAATGACAATCAAGTTCATAATATAAAACCTAATTCAAATTCTCCAAAGAAATTTGGGGAAAAAAAAAATCCGTAAAATTTGAATCTAATTCCTTTAACAAATAAAAGAAATCAACAATTACATGACAAATAGAACGTACAAAAATTTTTCGATACTCAAACTCCACAAAACAGAAAGTAAACATCAAAATTCCGTGATACCCATCGCCTCCTAATCTATTTCAAGAAAAAATTGATTCGATTGCGTAAAAAAAAAAGAAAGAAAAACAATATACAAATTGCCGCAATCAAGTTCACACCATAAAAACCTAATTTAAACTCGCAAAGAAATGCAAAATATGCACACACACAAACACACACATCCAATTTTTTTTCGCTTTCTACTCCGCCTTTTCTTTTTTTAGCCTTCTGTTTCTCCAATTTCTCCATCTCCCGTTTTGTTCACAATTTTTCTTTAAAAAAATAAAATATAACAAAATGATTCTTTGGACACAGAAAGAGAAAAAACAAAGATACTCAATTGCTTCTGCTTCTTCTAAACTTAATGACACAACATAGCAAAATTTTTAAGATACCGCACCAAATGACATCAGAAATCCACAAAGGAAAGGCAAGAACGCCATAGAACTAATGTTTTCATTTTGAAAAAGATGGAGCACAAATAAGGATAACACACACTCCAAAATTGGAGATTTGGACACGAATTTGACTAAAGGCATTCATCGAAAGGACACCAAACCCAAATGATCACAGAGGAAATTCGAAACCCAAAATGACCCAAATCCAAAAAAATAGTAAAATTGAAACTGGGGTTATTTGGGTGTCCAAAAATGCAGAAGCAAAGGGAAATCACCGTAGCAATAAAGTGTGACCTATGGATTCAAAATCAAAAGTAAATATCAATATTGCATCCACATGGCTTGCTAAGTAAGTTCCCCAAGAATCGAGATGAGTGGCGTATTGTCATTTAGTCACTGAAATTAGTGAGAGACTCCGAACAATACTTACCAATGGCATACGAGGTGTCTTTGTGTCCTTAAATCCATGAAATGTGCCTCACGCTAGGGGCGCAATTACAATCACTGAGCACCAAAACTGCTCGGGGCAAGAAAGGGCCTTGTGTATTCACATTGGTGAATCCTATAATAGAAAACCTCAATTAAAAATCCAGAAACATCCGTATAAATGCTACATATCCCACAAAGGAAAGTTTTCCTACTCCATATGCTAATCTTTTCTCTTCCATGATTATCACCAACTTCAAAACCTTGATACAACTTTCAATTTACTTGAATACAAAGTATGATACCCTATTAATGCAGAAGGAAGAAAAAAAGTTTGCTAGATACTGTGAAAAGCGACGGTAAAAAGTACCTAAACAAATAAGAAATTCAACTCCAAATGAAATCATGATATTCGTAATCATGTGAAAATAAATAAACCGGATTCAACGGCACACTATACTAAGATATATTTTGGGGAATAAAATAGTACAAATTAGCACGCATGTAATACATATGCATGAATTTAACATACAAATAGATATACCCATGGCATTGGTCCTCTCGATATAATTGGTGAAGATTGACATATAGCAAATATACCCATGGCATTCATCGTATCACCAAACCCAAATGATTGCAAAGGAAATTCAAACTCAAATGACCCAAATCCAAAAAAATAGTAAAATTGAAATTGGGGTTATTTGGGTGTCCAAAATACGTAGCAAAGGCTACACAAATTCAATTCCGCACCAAAACAACAGAATAAAAATCCAATCTTTCGATGCTTCTGAACGAATAAATAAGACTTAAAAAATTTAACCAAATGTATTGCATCAAGAGATTAAGCAAAGGAACACAAGAGATCGTAAACAATTAAGCAAGTATGTTGAACATATTGCACAAACATGGTGGAAGGCTGGAATTTGGGAATCGTAAACTGACCGAATGTAAAACAAAAACACAATTCTCATCCACACCAAGTTCAAATTGGAAAGGAAATAAAATTTATATAAAAAGACTTAAACATACCACCTAGCTTATTTTTCTTGGTTGGAGGTGAACCGCAATTTCAAGGCTCAACCCCGGTGGAAGGTTGGACTGGGGGATTAGGGCTCCAACCCCAATAACTGAAATTAATTGAAACTGCATAAGAATAATTAAAATTAGAACCCTTAATTGAAACTCCAAAACCGAAACTTATACGATCACAAGAATCAACAACAACATTGAAACCTATACAAATAACACACTGAAATTATAATGAATACGCAATCAACAACAACAAAGTAGTAAATGATTCAATTGTGCATCGAATTTAATCTTACCGTGATCACCGATGAGCGAAAATAATAATTAGCACGAAGTGCAAAAATGGTCTAATTTACATAAACCCATACATTACTAATTGGAAAAAGCCTCACATTTCACCAATTATATAACCGCACAGAAATTCCAAACCCAAATGACCAAACTAAAAATAGTAAAAGTGAAATTGGGGTTTTTGGATGTCCAAAATGCAGAAGCAAATGCTACACGTGACCAATTCGCACCAAAATAGAGAATAAAATCCAATCTTTGATGCTTCGCTGCACGAAAAGCGTAATCGTGAACTAAAAAAGCGTAAAATCATCAACAAAACAATTCCTAATATGCAAATAAACAAATAAATAAATAAAATACAATGGCTTCTTTGACCAAATTTAGGACGACATCCAAACCCCAAAACCGAAATTTAGACGATTAATTCAAACCTTAATTCAAACCCCAAAACTACAATGGCTTCAACTATTGAAGAGGAGAGGAGAGAGAGAATTATGTTTACCTAAAAATGGCTTCAATGGTGGAAGACGAGATCGGCTCCGTGCTCGCCTGGATTCCTTCGTTGTTCGTCAGTCCTCAAAGTGCCGCAACCCAAAGATGCCCGTGTTTACCTCTCATTCTCTTCCAAAGTGGACTCGCTCCGCGAAATCTCGCCGAGAGGTGGTGGGTTGTCGCCGAAATGGTGATAGGAATCTTGTGCCCGCCGAAATCGTAGTGCAGAGAGAGAAATAGCAAAATCGTTTCTTGGCGATGGGATAGTAATTTCTTAGCGCTAGGATGGGTTTGAAGCAGAAGAACGTGGGAGGTGGTTTTCGGGGTCGCTTAACACGGGCCATGAATTTGCTTTTGCAAAGAAGTTTTCCCGCTCATTTTATTATTTTTACCATTATGTCCCTACTTTTTATAGTATTTTTATATTTTTTATATCCTATAAGCATGAGCATTTTTGATATTTTATTAAAAATTTAAACTTAAGGCCTTCTCATTTTAATAATATAGATATACCCCTAATTAAATCCTTATATGTCAACCAAATCATTAAATTATCCACCGAATTTGACAAATCTAATTATTAAAAAATTTTGAAAGGAGAATTATTTTAATTATTAATATTATTTTTATACAAGTTTTTTTTTTTGGACTCCTTTATTATTATTATTTTTTTCCTTCTAGTTTTAGGCTATCGTTACCTTCTTCCATTGTTTTTGACGTCTATTTTCCCATTGTGCTTGCTCCAGACTCCCTAAACAATACATTGCCCAGACGCTACAAGAAAAAATCGAAATTGTCCCTAGTGTAAAATTGAACCTGATTAAAAACTAAAATTATACACATGTCAAATATTGCAATTGTGCCACAAAATAAAACTTGATCATCGTTTCAACACTTCATCATACTTAAATTTTCACTCTAAGAAAAATTAACTGAACATTTTCCATCTGGTGCAAAAACAACAAAATGTTGTTCTCTTCACGCGAGTCCTTTATAATTTCTCTAATCAAACAGTACAAATTAACATTAAACCTAAGCTTAATTATAAGCCTCATAACTTGTATAATTAAGTGAGAGACTCTTGAGAGCTTCCCCATCGGAGGGAAAGAAAAGCGCGCCATAAGGGTTTGGGAGAGGCGCAAAGGAAACAAAAACGTCAAATTACGAGAGCCTAAAACTAGAAGGAAAAAATCGTTCAATACATCGGCAAGGGTATTAGGCGGTACCTAGACTGCCGCCTAGTCGGGCTAGGGGCTTGGCGGAGCGGGTTAGGTGACCTCGGCATTCTGTGACTGCGGCACGTTTAGCATCTTTTGGTTAGGTAGGGTAGTTAGGTTTTAACTATGGATAATGGATTGATACTATTTTTAGATTTTTCTATTTGAATAGTATTTCACTTTGTGTACAAAAGTATCTTGCCAAATAAAAATTTGTAAATCACGTTTAGCATGCAAAATTTCACGAGTGACATTATAAACACCAAAAATCTCACGAGTGACATTATAAACACCAAATGTTTGACTAAACCTTAATGTGTTTTGGTTTCTTGCACAAAAATAATACTATGAAAGTAACAATCTAGTTGCCACAATTATATCTCTTGATTCCATATGCAACGAACAACTTTGTTCCATTACTCGCTGACATAGGCCTTTTAGCCTTTTTTGATTGTGAACATAACTAATAAATCAAAACATACATCAATTCTAATAAAATTGAAGATTAAATATAAAATTTGAAAACCAAAAAAAATTGAAAACACAAGAGAAAACTAAAAGCTCATGAATCCGCATATGTTGTCAGTTGGTGGAATGGCCTTAGGTCGTGCGAACCACCAAATTGTTGAGTCAATTTTCT
Organism: Gillenia trifoliata; assembly: GCA_018257905.1. Taxonomy (NCBI): domain Eukaryota; kingdom Viridiplantae; phylum Streptophyta; class Magnoliopsida; order Rosales; family Rosaceae; genus Gillenia; species Gillenia trifoliata. The sequence goes on along the minus strand of CM031081.1, from coordinate 23,600,150 downwards.
TGAAGAGTACACTCGTAGTTGCAATATCAAACTTCGGGCCATCTTTACATATTTATAGGTGAAGAATGAAATGAATACAAAAATATTTGAAAGAAACAAAACGCCAAATTATGTATCTTAATGTGTTGTCTAAACCCCGTGTCAAACAACGAATTAATGACCTTGAATCCTTGTAGGAGGAAAGGATTGTGGAATTATTTTTTGAAAAGAACCAAAATGTATGAGACTTCCCGATCCTCTCGGCTAAAGTTTTATTTCTTCTAAAATGGTGGTTTGTGAAAAGTGTGAGGAGAGGAATGATGATGAAGTGGGATGCGATGAGAAGAAATTTTCACAGGAAATATGCCAATGAAACTACAAGTCTGGGCTTTGCCTTCCCCTATTTTTGCCAACTTCTCCCTCAATGTGGATTTCAATCCTATTATTTTTAATTTTATAATATTAATTTGTGTTCAAATTATCTTAAATAAGCCGTCTTAATTTACCTCTCTTTACTCCCCCTCATTTTCTTTGCATTTCCACTCCTTTACCATCCTATCCCCACTTTTTTTATTTGATTGTTTTTTGATGGCTTGTAAATGAAGGGTATTTTCGAAATTATATGAATGTTTAACCATAAGGCATTTTGCCCAAATAATAAAAGATAAATCAAAGCTCAATCTTTTTTAAGAGAAAAAAGGCCCAATAAAAAATATGGCCTAATATACTAGACATATATACTCATATTTTATAATATATAATAAATTTTTATTAAAATTAAAAAAACCGTCTTGGCTCCTAGCTACTAGGGCTCCCTCCTTGCCACCCACTACCGCCTAGCGAATTTTAGAACCATAAATACAAATAAAGGAAGTAATATATTTTTTTTGTTTTTTTGTGCGACCGTGCAATTGGTAAACATCATAAGCCGCCATTTTCTTATAGTACTACCACTGTTTCAAACAAATCTGATCCGATTCAGATGTATGGGGTCCCGTCCGCTTCCTCTCTGTCAAGGTATAAGTACTATGTACTTTTGTGACGAGTATAGCAAATATAGTTGGATGTTTCCTTTAAAGGCAAAGTCTCGAAGTCTTCTCTGCATTCCTTTGTAACTTCAAATCATATGTTGAAACTTACTTGGCAATAAAATCAAAGTTTTTCGCACGTATTCGTGGGTGAGTTTACAAGCCTGTTTACTTCTTTCTTGCTTCAACATGGTATTTCACGCTTAGCCGCCCCCACACCCCCGAGCAAATGGGTGCGTGAACGTAAGCATCGACATCTTACCGAGACCGCGTAACACTTCTAGTTGCTTCTAAAGTTCCACACCGATTTTGGGTGTAAGCTTATGACCGCACTCCGTATCTTATCAATCGACTACCTATTTTCCGGGATTCCCCATCTCGCCTATGGGAAATTTCGTTTCACAAGCCTCCCGATTATTCCAAGTTGAAAATTTTTGGTCAGCCGGGCTGCTACTCTTGGCTCAAGCCTTATATGCCATCAAAGTTGGATGGTAAAAGCAAACAATGTGTCTTTCTCGGGCTATAGTCTCCAACACAAAGGCTACTGCATGCTTGGATGTTCTTCCAATCGATCTATATTTCAAGGTGATGTTCTTTTTTAATGAAGACCACTTTCCATTTCATGCCCTTCATTCTCCCAACAAGGACTTCACAAAGTTCGTCTCCTCTACATTACCCTAATTCTCTCGCCATTTCCCCACTCAAGCATCTCTGGTCCCACAAGCCATTTTCCATCTCTACACCACGCCATCCTCCATATCTCATTCATCTGAGGATCCATGTCTCGCATTTCAGACAAATTTATCATCATCATTAGTCTTACCACCCCAACATTCCCAAAGAAATCAAGATTCTCCTCATCTCGGAGCATTCCTACTTTCTTCAATTTCTCGCTCCACTTTCCATTTCCACGAACAATCATCCCATGATCACTCCTGGCCTAAAGCCGGAATTTTCAAGCCCGAGTATTACAATACTAAATATCCTCTTTGACTCTACTCTTTTCTTCAGGCTCTACAACTTATTTGCAAGCCTCCAAGCATGATCATTGAACTGCTTGCGTCGGAAGAATTTCAAGCTCTCAAGTCCATTCGGCACTTGGACTCTTGTTCCTTCATCTACTCCCAAAACTTAGTCGATGCAAATTGGGTCTTTAGATCAAAGAGGAAACCCGATGGCTCGATTGATCTGATATAAAGCCCGTCTTGTAGGCTAAGGGCTTCCATCAACAAGAAGGTGGATTTCAAGGAGACCTTTAGTCCTAGCTTGCCAAACCCGTTACCATTCGCATTCTTTCTTACATTTGCGCTCAATATGATTTGCTTTAAACCAACTGGACATCGTAATGCTTTTCTTTCCATGGGACTCTTCAAGAAGAGGTTTTTATGCAACAAACCTCCCGGTTTTATCGATCCATTAAAGCCCTCCTATGTCCGCAGTCCTCAACCGATCCTCTATGGGATTGAAGCAAGCCCTCTGGAATGGTATGACAAGCTCTTTCAAACTTTGCCGTCTCTTGGTTTTACCAACTCTCAACTGATTGCTCGTTTGTAAAGTTTCAACCATTCTCGTGTGCTAGTTCTCGTTTATGTGGATGATATATTGGTAAACCTGGCCCTAATACCTCTCTCTCACAACATTTTATTCAAAGTTCTTTAGTTCCTTATTTCCTAAGGATTTAGCCCATTACACTATTTTCTTGCCCAGAAGTTCATCGATCTCCCGAGGGCATTTTTCGTCTCAAACCAAATATGCTTGCATCTTTAGCCAAGACGAACATGGACTCGTTGTAAACTTGTGTTACTCCCTTAGGGAACTCAAAAGCCGGATCATGCTCATGCTCCATTGCTGATCCCAAAGAATAGATCTATTGTTCAAGCCTCCAAGATCTTTACTTGGACACGACCCGACCTTTCATTTGTCATGAATCAAGTCCGCCAATTTCTCCACGTCTCGTGACATTTTCAAGTCAAGCCAAGAGAATCTGTACGATTCTAAAAAGGTACATTTGATCAAGGAATGTGGTTTAAAAGGAGTCCCTTGCATCTGCTGCCTCACTCGATGCATTGGGCCTATGAGTGTTTGATCGACGATCTACCAAAGGGGTATTGTATATATTTGGGCAAGAACTTGATCACTGAGGCCAAGAAGCAACATACCGTTGTTCATCTTCTACAAAGAGGCCGAATATAGATCTCTTGCACACACCGGCAGCTCTGAACTCACATGGGTGTGTAGAAATTTTCGTGAGATGTTGACTTTCACCTATCTTTTCCTACTATTTGTGTGACAATATTTCGCTATTTCTTTAGCCTCAAATCCAATTTTTCATGCTCGCACGAAGCATGGGAAATTGATTACCATTACATTCACAGGAACTGGTTCTTGCCAAATTGCTCCGAATACAATACATCAATACTCGCATCAAGTTGGGTTTCATATTCACACTAAATCTCTCTTCCAAAGCTCTAGCTTTCAGCTAACCAAGCTTGCACTCGGTTCTCCTCCGTTTAGCTTGAGGTGTAAAGAGACACATAATTAGTTAGTTGTATTTTGTTACAATAATTACTAGATTAGTGAGTTAACCAAATGTAATTAGCTACTAAGCTTGTTTTTCACAGCTGTATAAACCCATTAAATTCTTTTTTATTCTCATGAAATGAAATATCAGATTCATTTCTCATAGTAATACCTCGGCTTGAATCCTGATTGCTTGGAAAAATTTCTCCACTTGGGTGTCATTATTGTGCATTTCTTAATTCAGTTTCAATAACTGCATTCTAAGCAATGCATAGCATGCGTGGACTAAATAGTTTTATTTTGAAATCTGACAAGAAAAACTAAAATCACGAATTTAATCTAGAATAATATAAAAAGTCTGTAGCATGTCTGCAATATATATATATATATATTAATTTATGAATTTAGCTTATACGTTCGTGAACGGTGAACCTAATCCACTTCTAGTATTTCATGAACTCTTGGGCTAGCAGCTAACTAATCATTGTCCCCCACTCTTTTCTTGTAGATAAACAATGTGGGAACTTCCGAATCAAAACCAACAGTTGATTGCACAGCTGAAGATTACGCATTTGTTACAACTACAAATCTTGAATCTGCTTACAATTTGTCCCAACTTGCACATCCTCTTCTGAAAGCTTCAGGAGCTGGTAACATTGTTTTTGTATCTTCTATTGCTGGGGTGGTATCAGTTGCAGGGATTGGAAGTGTATATGCTGCGACAAAAGGTACTGTTTTTCCAGCTAATTACAATATTGCTTCAAACTTTCTTGTAGAAATTTTGTGTTACGAACAAATGATTATAAAAAAGATCCTCTGATGATCTTTAGACTATACATATCAAACTGTAATCTACGTAGTGAAAATTGAGGAAAATAACTAAACCAAAGACAACCATGGCATGATCATACTTTAATAAGCATATCGATGTGTTTGCTACTATATGTTGTGTTATGTTGATCAATCAATTAAAATCTTGGAGTCACCTTTAACAATAACCTGCTTTAATAGTTTAATCATGGGCCATTGAAGTGCTTGTCTCAAAACCAGAACTTCGGCTACAGAAATGTTGAATAACTTATTGAAAAGTAATAAACAGCCTGCAGCCGCTTGACCATTGTGTTTTACTGAATATTCACACAATATTTTTAACTTCTCGTACACTTATGTTTAATTTTGGTAATTGATTTTGTTGAATTTATTTAATCTGATGACCACAAATAAAGAGAGATGTGTGATAAGCTAAAAATTGTATGTGCAAATCACTAACCTTACTAAACCATCAAAATTGATCTTTATGTAATCACAACGAAACAATAATACGAAGAATAAAATTTTCTTTTTTCATTCATGTAATTTCAGTTTTTAAGCGCGGTTGTGTTATGAAAGGTTGCGACTCTTCTATCTTAATTTATTTTCAGGAGCAATTATTTCGTTGTCAAGATCCTTGGCTTGTGAGTGGGGAAAAGATAACATAAGGGTCAACAGTGTAGCACCTTGGTTCATTCGGACGCCCCTCTCTGCACCTGTGAGATCTCTAAACTCATAGTCTTCATATATGTGCTTGCAATTTTGCAACGTACCACCCAAGATTTTTCTTGCAATTTTAACTACTTTTAATTTTTTTTTCCTTTTTATATAAATTTTGCTACTTCATAGATATGTACATTATTTAGAAAGATAAGTTCTTATAGATAGGTATACTATATATGAGTAGTGCTATCTATACACAAAAATATAAACATATTGCTCACGCATTTTAATATAGGTAAGTCCTATATAGAATTACATACACTTGTATTAAAGAATATCAACACTGTAATTAGTTTTGTGTGACTGAATAGCGCATAGAGCATTGGTATATTATATATATACTGCGTGTATATAGTAATGCACCTAATGATCAAACTACCAAAACCAAAATCTAATCTAAAGAATTCATCTTCTCAAAGAAGTGGAGTTGGCTACCATACTTGCAAGTATGGAATACTATCACCAATCTCACCCTTAAAAGCATCAAACGGCTGAAAAAATTTGACACAATCAAAAAGGAAAAACCGGTGAACCTGCTAATAGCAGGTCTCACTTGGTTCAACACCAACGGAAATCTAGTTGCAACGATGACGAACGGGAGCAAGAGCTGGAACGGGAGCGGTCGGATTCGCTTGGGTTCGCTCGGATTCGCTTGGGTTCGCTCGGATTTGCTTGGATTCGCTTGGATTTGCTTGGGTTCGAATCGGCATCAGCATCGGCATCGGCATCGGCATCAACTTGGATTCACGAGCTTGGATTCGCTGAGCTCATGGTGAGTGATGTGGGAGGCCCATGCGAGGACGATTTCTTCTTGGGAGGGTGGGATAGGAGGGATTGTGGAGGTGGAAGGGTCGGAGTTTGGGTTTCTTTGATGGGGTTGAGGTTCGTGGGGTTCTTGGGAGGTTTGGAAGAAGAGGGAGGATGGTCGCCAACCCCCTCAGCCGGTTTTTATTTTTATTTTTTATTTTTTGGTTGGTGTAAGCATGTAATGCATACAAGCACCCTAGCCAATCCTCAAAGAAGTATAATTGAAATGCACATTTTATTCGTTCAAATTTGAGACAAGTGTGATGCTGACTGTTGAACAAAATATGTACAAAATAAATCCAACACAATTTCATCATTCATTCGTTGTAGAGGAGAGCTTTATTATTTTGAGCTCGACCCATTTTAGACTACATGTCTATCAATTACAATCCCTTGTTACAAGAGAATATCCTTTGATTCTAGTATGAAGAAAACAAGGATTTTGGGAGATTGGTGTGTTTGTTTGGTTTTGTGGCTGCATTTAGGCAAATGCCTAAATTGCCTACGTACTCCTTTTGAGGGATCAAGCCACTCGTAGTTCTTTGGGATGAATTTGGAGTGTTTGGAATTTGAGTGAATTTGGTTGGATGAAACCAGTGATTCGTCTTTGTTTGTGGTTGTGTCTAGAATGTGGTACTAGATTGCCTATGTTCTCTTGGCGGGATCAAACCGTCGTAGTTTGAAACTTGGAATTTGATTTGGATTTGATTTAGGTGGTTTGTATCAGCTATTTGGTAAACGACATGCATCGTAAATGGTGCATTGGCATATAGCTAAGCCATCTCCACCTTTAATTTTGCTTTCCGCTATGTTTTAGAATAAAAAATCTAGAACCCACGTTTCCTGAATATTGCTGCCACTTTTATATATATATTTTATTTTTTATTATTTTATTTTTTTAGCACTGACATATATGCATTACTAGAGTAGAAAATTTGGTGAGCAACTTCGGTTGACCTAATGCATAACACATATAAACTTATCTTTGTTCTCTAATCTTTACTTGCAGTTTCTCAGTGTGGAGAAATATTCGAATGCGATCAACGCTCGAACGCCTTTAGGACGTCCTGGAGAGCCAGAAGAGGTTGCAGCTGTGATATCCTTTCTATGCCTCCCAGCAGCTTCTTACGTAACTGGGCAGACTATTGGCATTGATGGGGGGATGAGTGTCAATGGCTTCCCTTTCCAAGAACCATGAATTGGAAATAGCACAAACTAAATAGCACTAGTAGGTGATGCTAGTGCTAACTACCATAGATGGTGAATAAAATCTTGGCTAGTTTGGTAATTTTATGCTTTTTTAAAAATAGTAATTATGTTGTAACGTGAGAATAATCAGTTATTCTATATAAAATACGTGAACGAGTCTTTCGTAAAAAGTGTTGTTAAATTCATTTTATTGTCTTATTTTTTAATTCACTTTGTAATAAAAATATTAATATCGTATTTATTCTTTTAAAAAAGGACTTTTAGACTCATATTTACAATTTTATAAAATCATTATAATGTTCTTAAAACTCAAAAAAAATAAAAAAATAAAAAAAACTGAAAAATGCCCAGCAACCTTTCCCCTGCCCCCACCCCGTTTCTCACCCCCCACCATCTCTCTCTCCAATTATCGGATAAGAGTCTGTGGATTCTAGTTATCAATAGTGCAATCAACGAGTCCACCAGCGATGGCTTGGCCGACGACAACCTGTTCAATCTCTCAGAGCTCGTCAACTCGCCCACTACCGGGATATCACGATCGTCCGACTGTAAATCAAGCTTGAAGATCTCGATGTTGGCGGAGGAGCCGAACGATAGATCCACTGCTCCGGCCATTGTCCCTGCCGCCATGTACGATCCGTCTGGAGCAAGCGCCACGCAGGCCAATCGATTCACCCCTTTTACGCACGCCATGTGATCTGTGTGTGTGCAATTTGGCTTCTGAGTTGAGGCCTCTCTCTCCGGCTGTTTTGCTCCTCGTCCCTAATTTCTCTCTCCCCCCCTTGCTTCTCTCTCCCTCTCCTTCCTGTTTCTCTCTCTTCCAAAGGAGATTCCGCCAAGCAGGTGTCAAAGGTTTTGGTTGCTGACGGGGGCGCGTGGCGGGTGTGGGTGGGGAAATAGCATTTCATTCTTGTGAAAAATTAAAAAAAAGAATTTGGTGTTGTAAATAATATTAACATGCACAAATATGATTGTGTAAATTCTAGGTTTATATGAATTGAGATATTTTGAATCTCCTAAAATTACATTCTCATTATGATTGTACTTGTTTCACTATAAATAAAGGCAATTGACATGAAGAATATGTATTACAATTTTTCAAGCTCTTTTCTCTCTCTCTACTTTTTCTCTTTGCCACACCTCTCAATAAAATAAGTCACAACACGTTATCAGAACACTCTTTTTGCTGTGCTAAAAAGAATTATACCAGAGTTTTGACCATCTTCAATCGTGGGGAGTATTATTTTTAATAATTCTTACTTTGATTTACTTTTTATTTTACTGAATTAATATACTTGCTATTGATTCAATTTTCTCCTTGTTATTTTATATTGAACGAGATTCAACACATTGAAGATGAAAATCCGAAGTTGAAGGGGATTCTTCTACAAACCCGTTCACAATATTCATCAGCAATCCAAGTACTTCTAAAACACGGTCTCAATGTCGATATTTTTTCAGCCTTAATTGTATGAACCATTCACCATGACGCATGAACCCTAATTTTACGCTATTTCACGAATTATAATCTTCTGCTTAAATTATTGTTCACAATTATCATTATCGTTATATTATAATTGTGATGATTTGAATATATGTGAATCAGAGAAGAAAAAGAAAAGAAAAGAAAAAAAACCTGGTAGCCACGACCTGAAGCCGAGTTGCACCAAGCCGAGCTGCGACTTCAAGCCACTTGAGCTGAGACCCTAAAACCACAAGATCCCAACGACGTCTTCCTTCTCGGACCCATCCACCGTCTGGGCTTCGCCTGCAGTCGAAACCCCAACATTTTTTCACCAATTTCTGGTGCATTTAGACGGCTTGATGTCGTCCATGGTGGAATCCTGACAAACCAATCGAGATTTCTCGAAGAAATATCACGGTTTTTTCTCGAAAAAAAAAAATCCAATTTGAATCCTCGTATGGTTTTGGACACCCCGACGTCAAGAACCATTTTTCTTCTTCGATTTTCCAGTTTCTCGTTGAAACCGAGGCTCGCCACGTCATTGGTCTTTTTCCGGCAGTCCCACAAACCCAGCTTCGGCTGCACACCTGCATAAGCCACCCAAGCCCTTTTGGGCCTCTCTTTGGTGTCGACCCACTTCAAACTTAGCCAGTTGGGCCTCTCTTTGGTGTCGACCCACTTCAAACTTAGCCAGTTGGGCCTCTTCCTTGCAACCTCCTCAGCTTGCACTCAAACCAGCCCACATTGGGCCTGGTTCTTCCTTTCTGGTAGCCCACTGGCATTCCACACCAGCCTCTGTTGGGCTTCGGGTCTGCAGCCCGCACCCATCTAAAACTCTGGGCCTTAAAAAATTTTTTCTTTCTTTTGGCTACTTTTTGGCCTGCCTGAAAATTTAAGTTAATGGATTAGAAGTTTAATTTTCACTTTTTCTCCTTTAGCCCAAATTATTGGGTCTGGGTTCTGTTAACCCTACTTCTCCAATTGCTGGCCTGCAACCCAGCTTCTTCTTATTTGGGCTTGCAGCTCCAAACTTGGCTCACCCAAATTATTTTTGGGCCGTAATTTTCACACCCCATAGGCCCTGTAGACCTACGATCATCTACCTGTTTTTGTTATATATATTGCTATTATTCTATATATTGCGTTTATTTGCAGGTACCCATGAACTTGAAGTTCATGTCTTTAATTCGAACCCGTAGTTTCGAATAAGTGTTATAGAAACATTTTTATGTTTCCTAAAACTCACCACTCATGTAGAGACCTAAAGTTCTCCATGATTAATCCACTAAACCAAACCATGTTTTAGAACCTGAATGTTCTAACTTTTATGATTATGGAGAATTTATTTCCCATAAGCACCAACAACAATCTTGTTCCCTCCATCCAGTGGATTTTCGAACCGTAACAATTTTGACTTCACTGACATGGAAGTTTCTGGCAGAAACTACTTTATGTGGGCACAAGTTGTGAAGCTTCACTTGACTACCGAGAAGTTGAGAAATATTGAAGCCAACAATGACGTGGATAGAGCTAAATAAGCCTTCACCATGATCTTCATTTGAAGACTTATGCTTGAAGCATTGTAAATTGAAGTACCTCGATGACGAGGATTCCATGGCTTTTTGACTCACTCTACTGACCATTCCAATCATGAAAAGACATACCTTGCCTGAAGCAAGACATATTTTGCTTGACGCAAAACATGATTGAACCTCATCCGTGAATAAGTACAATTATGAAGTTTATAGAATCCGATTGAATTTTAACTGGAGAAGATTTTTTCGTCCTTCCATGCTTCTACAATGCTCTTGAAGAAGTATTGTAAAGAGCGGAGGTTCACTAAGTTCTCGAATTTGATTACTACCATATTGCTCACTGAAAAGCACAACAGTGAAAGCGGCACCCCAGTGATTTGGCAGTGAGGTACCAAACAGAATAGACCCAGCTTCAGCTGGAATCTATCGAATGGCATGCTCTGCTTCGGCGGGGATGTACCGCAGGTCACACTTTGCTTCAGCAGAGGTGTACCGAACACAAGGCTTTACTTCGGAAGATGCCTACCAAATATACTCATCCTTTTCGGCTAAAGAGTACTGATTAGTTGTAGAATCAGGGTTTACCAAGGGGGTGGCATCACAACCAAACACGTGATCCCTTGGCACCTAAGACCCAAAACTTCAAGAATAAGAGACAGTATTCCCGAATCTCAACCACGCAAAATCTGCCTCCGTTTTGATGGAATAGATCATTGGTTATGCACTTATTTGTGCCCATATCAATGTTGTTAAGGAGTACCATTCCCGTAGTCAATCTGTGAGACTAATTTTGCTTCACCTAACACATATGGAAAAGCATAATTTTGACATGGAAGACTATGTTGGCCGAACCCCCTATCCAATTTGGTTTACTTTGTGAAAAATTTCCTATGTTCTCGGATTCAAGTTTGGAGTTTGTTTTAGTTATGGATATTATTATGGATATTGTCCTCGAATATGAGTTAATTGAATTATGTTTCTTATACATGTGACTGAATTCAATTAACATGTGATAAGGTATAATTGTCAGAAAGTTAGTTGTTTGGATGAATGTGCTACTATGCACGCTAACGTCATACCTAAATCACCCCTCTAGTAACGAATTTAGGTCTACTTAACCTGATTAAGGGCATTGGAACCGCTACTTGTTGTATTAATGATACTGAATTACCATTAAGGGGCCTTATATTCTCCGTTCCGGAAGAACGTCATTGAGTTATAAGGATATTCAAGAGAACAATGATCATGAAAACCATTGTAGAAAATAGGGTGAAGTATCTTTGCATCACCTCCAAAATATGAAGCCTAAAGCTATGCTTTGGGGCTAATGGGCTGCCTCCCAACTGGGACATGCCACATATAGGCCAGCCTGGAGCCGGGTGATTCGAGCAGTTCACTTGCTTTGGCACGATCGTTTGGGACATTCAGATCGAAACACGATGCAACATGTTACACAACGCATCACCTTACCTGGAGTAAGGATTTTTGTGCCTACAAGCACCCTTTGCCAAGCCTGCTCGTTAAGGACATTGGATTTTTATATCATCCATAGCAAAGCTACTACGCAACCCTCTTTTCACAGTGGATTAAAGGGAATCACATGGACTCATCCAACCAAAATGCGGATCATGTAAATATGGTTTTTGGTTGATATATCGACACAATGGTCACATGTTTGTCCACACACATTGCTGCTAAACTCCTGGCCAATTCTTACTTAAGGGCTCACCACCCAAATTATGCCATAAAGTCTAGAAGACTGGATAATGCCGGAAAGTTTATATCGAAGAGTTTTCGATAAGTGTTGCATGTCTTTTGGGTTTGAAATTGAACATTGAATTCCCCATGTTCAACCCCCAAACAACCTCGCAGAAGGGATCATAAAGCGCATTATCAATTGATCGCCCTGACCTTGGTGAACGCACCAAGCTTTCAGTTTCTGCCGAAGGCTATGCAATTTTGTATACAGCCACGTTGTCTGCCTGAGGCCCATTGCTACCTGATACTTTTTAGCGTTAAAGTTGGTTATTGGGTAAGAACATGATGTTTCGTATTTGCGCATTTTGGCTATGCACCTTATGCCATATTGTGCCGCCGCAATGTACCAATATGGGTCCTTAAAGAAGGATGTGAATCTTTGTCGATTTTGATTCTCCTTCGAATTAGCTCTTTAGAGCCCTTGCACGCGATCTCATTACCGCCAATTTGCGGATTGTCACTTCGATGAAAGAGTCTTCCCGCCGTTAAAGGGAGATAAGAACGTCAACGTTCCTGAAGAACGATGCGAATTATTGTGGACGTCCCCACTATGTCTCATCTCGATCCTCGTATTCTAGATTCTAGAGTATTGTTCCAGACGTTTCTCTGATCTAGCTAAAGTGACGAGATCACATATACCAGCTGTAAACATGGCTGCAAGAATAGACGTACCTAACGGACGTCGAGTCAACATCCCCGAAGGGTGTGCCGCCCTTGAAGGACGATTGGTCGCCCCTGCTGGACAGCCCGGTACACCAGCGGCTAGCCAATCAATCTATTCTTGGGCTGAAGTGCGACAGATCACTCGGTTCGAAGGATTCACTTCCTTAGAAGTGGAGAAACATGGCACAAAATGAATCCCTTCCTCGTTCACTATCTCAACCATTCCACCTCATGAAATTAATCAGTATTATCCCGAGACTTGAAGTTCTTGGTCCATTATGCATGCATGGATGAGTTATGGAATTAGAATGAGATTACCATCGATGATATTCACGTATATGGTAGCTACCCGAAATAGTGAAAAGCCATGATATCGAACTGCGTTTCGTTGATGAATGTCGACGTAGAACTGATTAGTCAAACTGGAAACAAGCAATCCAGGTTGAACTTGATTCACTTGTGAAACGTAAAGTGTTTGGGCATGTAGTTCCTACACTTCCACATGTGAAGCCCATTGGCTACAAGTGGGTTTTCATAAGGAAACGTAATGAGAAGAATGAGATAGTGCGATCTAAGGCACACCTTGTGGCCCAGGGCTTCTCTCAACGCCCTGGGATTGATTACGAGGAGACATGTTCCCCTGTAATGGACGTCATAACGTTCCGCTACCTTTTCAGTTTGGTAGTTTTCGAAAAACTGAATATGCAGCTTATGAACGTGGTTGTAACGTATCTATAAAGATCATGATATGGAAATCTACATGGAAGTTTCTGAAGGACTTTCATAGACTGATTCAAATAGTTGTAGACCACAGAACACCCTCTTTATTGAATTGATGCTTTCACTTTACGGATTGTAACAATCTGAGCGGATGTGGTATACCCGTCTAAGTGAATATTTGATCAGTTAGTTATATGTGAATAAATTATGCCCCTGCATGTACAAAACTGAATTTGCTAAAGTTGCAGCCTATGTCAATGACATAAATCTCACTTAGACTCTAGAAGAGCTTGAGAAAATTGCCTCGCACCTAAAGTCGGAATTTGAGATGAAAGATCTTGGGAAAACTCGTTTATGTCTCGACCTGAAGTTTTGAGCATAGTTCAGATGGTATTCAGGTCCACCAATCGAACTACACCCAGAAGGTGTTGCCTTTGAGTACACCCATGACCATTCATACGCTAGATGCAAATGAGATCCTTGAAAAGGTTGTGGAACCTGAAGTTCCATATCTAAGTTCAATTAGCATTTAATTGTACGTAGCTCATTGCATTAGGCATGACATCTCATTCGTTGTTGATCTTTTGGTAAGATACAACATTGCGCCTACACGCTAACACCAAATAGGTGTTAAAGGCGTTTTTCCGTTACTACGGATTTGGGCTTATTCTATCCCTACGCATCTCAGAATTAACTACAACGCCTTGGTTATAGGAATGATGCCTACCTTGTAGGATACGCTGACACAAACTATTCGTCTGTTCCGCACAACACACGTTTCCAAACGGATTATGTCTTTACCGTTAGGAACACCGCAATATCTTGGAGGTCAACCAGATAGACCGTAGTAGCTACGTCTTAGAGCTCATCGCCATACACAAAGCCACCTGTGTATATGAGAGCATATTTGAAGCACCTATAATTCTTCATCCTTCGTTGAGTTCCAACGACGATCTATGAAGACAACACCACATGTATCAACCAGACCATAACATGATACATCTAAGAAGTCAACACCAAGCACATTGCGTCTACATCACATCAGCATGAGCATCAGAAGATTGAAGTCAAGCAGATCTGATCCGAAGACAACCTTGCCGACCTTTTCACGAAGTCACTGCTGAAGAAGCTTGTTCAAGGATTTAGTATGCGCAAATTTTCTCATTTGCAACACTTGTAGTTCTCAGGGGGAGTTTCGTCGAACTCAGGAGGAGTATCCTGAAGTATACTCATTTGACCTTAATGTACTCTTTTTCCCTACGATCAGGATCATTTTTTCCCATTGGATTTTTGTTGCCTGACTAGGTTTTAACGAGGCACCCATCTTAGGCTGGTCATACACTTGTGTCTTTTCTTACTACTTGCGTCTTGAAGATGTTATGTATCGACATTGCATTAACTAACTTTTCTCCTTAGACTATGGGTTTTGTCCCGCCTTGGGTTTTACCATAGCCAAGTTTTGTGAGATTTTTACTTTTTTTATATGCAAGTTCCTTATATGAGACTCGAGTGTTGTCTATCGTGCCTACGAGACGACTTCATCAACTATCTCTACATCATCTTGAAGATTTGATGCGATATCTACTTGAAGATTTGCACACTCAAAGGGGAGTGTTGTGAATAATATTAACATGTGATAAATGTGATTGTGTAAATACTAGGTAGATATGGATTGAGATATTCTGAATCTCCTAAAGTTACATTCCCATTATGATTGTACTTATTTCAATATAAATAAAGGCAATTGGCATAAGGAATATGTACTACAATTCCTCAAGCCCTTCTTTCTTCTTCTGTACTTTTTCTCTTTGCCGCACCCCTCAATAAAATAGGTTACAACATTTAAATATATATTATAAATTATTTTAAGAATAATAGTGGGTGGAAAAATAATATCTTAATTTTTTTATAATGAATGTACGTAGAAAAATTCTCGCAGCACTTTTCGTAAATTATATTTTTAGAAGTTTAATTTACTTTTGCTTTTGCGATTATCCTGATGGAACTTGATAACCTCGTCATTGGTGTATGCATGCATGTCTTCTCACGACTTCAGTGAGAGATTTGTGAGCCAATGAATAAGAAAGCAAAGTCCAAAAGAACTTCTCGAAAACATCTACACCCATCGCACGTCTCGGTACTAAAGTAGGCCTTTTGATAACTAATTCGAGTTGAGATTAAATGGATAACGGAAAAAGACTTATTTGATGAATGAATGATTCAATCCCTCCCACCCGCACGGTTCCCCTATTGAAGGGGTTCCACTTCTTCTTGCAGATCAAAATGATTAGCTACCAGTAGCATCCGAGCCAGATCTTAACCAATGGATCCTGAAGCTTTCCCGTATTCAGACTTGTTCGGACATATGGTTCCTGTGAAAGATCAGGTTGGTGAGCCGTGTGATGGTAAACCTTCCTGCACGGTTCGGAGAGCACTGAATTTGAGTTCAGTCCTGTCAGTGCTCTCAAAAACTGGATCAATTAGGGCTAAATAGACAAGCGCTGAGTCAATTGAAACTAATGGCCTAAAATACATGGCCCGATAGTGTGAAAATGGGTCCAAAGAGGTACATGGGCCAAGCGTGCAAAAATGGATCAAAACAAATATGCATAGAAGAAAATTGAAGGGCAATGACTTTCACACTCACTTATTGCAATCCACATGCATTCCTTTACTTTTGCCCTTGATTATATTTTGATTTATTCAATTACATGACTACAAATAAAAGTAAGAGTGCAAAACAAAATAATATGAGTGTGAAAATATTTCTTAAAAAAAAAGTCCTTCTATGTGAGCCTAATATAATCAAATTAGATTTAGAAATTGGGCTATGAAATAAATTTCTTCAAGCTCACATAGAAGGACTTCTTTTTAAGAAATATTTTCACACTCATATTATTTTCAGCCTTGATTAAGGGCATAAAAATATGTTGGTTGACAATGATGGATCACCTATTTACATGAGGTTACTTTCATGGTGAAGAGGACGTGGGGGATGCAAAGAGAATGATGTAACTCAGTTCAAGAGTGACCCATCGAGTGAGCAACAATAAAAAAACACATACATGGCCTAACGAGGAACAAAGTCCAAAAAAATAAGGTGCTTTCTGTTTAGGTCACATTTGGAAACCTATTAAATCTCGTTGAGTGGGATTATTCATTCTCGAGAAAATTAAGGTAAATTATAATCTCGTACTTTTCATTAAAGTAAAGATATTATGTGTTTATCTATCCGTTTACATTTTACGAATTTAATTACATAAGCCAAGAAAGTTACGAGACAAATAAGTACCACGAGTGTATGTATGTAGACCTAGAAAACTGAGTTCCTCTTTTAAATCAGGTGGAGCTGGATTCATTCTGAAGCTAGGCAAAAAGAGGTTGGGTTCCATCACTTATTTTTACAATATTTCTCTTTCATTTGAAAAACAAATGAAATATCAATGAATTGACACCATGCATCTTTGTCCCTCGAATGTAATCTGGTATGAAAAATCAGTACCTTGAAAAGAAAATTGTACTGATTAATTTATTTGGGGATATGGTTTAGAGGGTGGAAATTCCGACAAATATTAAGTTGAGTTAGTTGCAAAAGAAAACCGAATTTCGTAGCCAAATACTTATAATCTTGATTATGATAAATGATGGATGAGGTAACATGTCGTTCTCCATCACTGGACAGTTCTATTTGACATTTGTCCCAAATGGCGCTCATAACTCATTTTTACAAATCATTTTCGTCATTTAGACATGGAAGGATATTTTATGAGGATTAATATTGAACGTCAATTTTTCTTGCTAAAAGAGTAATTATCAAACAAATAGTGTTAAATGATAAATCGTATGCAAACATTTTACTCATTTGGACTTTTAAGTGTTTGTCCATAGGAGTATGGTTTTTGTTGATGATTTCATTTAATTATCACTTTTATGAACTTGAAAGAAAATTTTACTAGTTGAGTTGTGTAACTAAATACTATATTCTCAGTCAGAGGAGCACCGATGTAGTGTTTGTCAAAGACTCTTTTGCGATTAAGTTAGTAAACACACTAATTAGGAGAGGGAAGAAATATTGAGTCTTGAAAGTTAAGGGTCTTTTCTTCTGTCTTGTAGGTTTTCGGCGATCATTTTCCCATCTACGAAAGGTGCGAGAATTTGGTTCTAACAGTTGATCATCTATGTACTTGATAGAATAGTGATTAATGAGAAGGTTCAAAGATGCTATTTCATCTTTGTAATTGTAATCACCTTCCTTGTATGCTTAGAGGAATCATTGCAAAGCCGAGGACATAGTCCAATTTTGAGGGTGAACCACATCATATCGTGTGTTCATTGTACTTGCTTGTTTCTTGACTTAGTTTGGTCATTTCTTCTAACATCTCGTCAAATTTTATTGTAATTTAATCCCCAAGGGATATTTTGGACACGTGCGTGTTATTTTGTACATGAGACCGTGTAATATTATCTGTTTTGATGGGTGCACAGTGCCCTCAAAACCAAAATATCTCTCTCTCACTTTTTTTTTTCTCTCACTTTCTCCCTGTCACTTTCTCTCTCTTTCTCACTCTCTCTCCCTCACCGACTATGTAGAGTGCACATTGTCAGAAAACCGACGAATTGAGGCAATCGGAGATCACCACCTTCTTCGTGTCGACACCTTGAACTCAACGGTGCTAATCATTTGTCCAAACTCCCAGCTGTTTGACGGAACAAGCACACGGAAGAACCGAACCTTCCCGACAATTTTCTCTCAATTCCATATTGAGGTGAGGTTTCTAACTACTACCATTGGATTTCTCTCGTTTAGTAGACGAATTTTCATATGTCATTTGCTTGATTCGGTAGAGTTTTAGCGTAGATCGAAGAGCTACAGTAGTCGCTATCTTTCGGGGGAAATACATGTAATTTTTTGAGCTTTTTCAGCCAAACCAAAGGTATATAGTCATTCTACTCATCTCTAGCTTAATTTTGACTTAAAGAATGTGAAATTTGGCTGAGAAAAGAAGAAGTTATGAACGTTTGAAAATTTTCCAAAAACTGGCCACTTTTCCAGCGATTGCAGACATCGGCAACCGGCGGCGCCGACGACCAGCAACTGCGCGAGTTGCAACAGCGATCATTTTAGACCGGCCAGAACCAAGTCGAAATCGGGTCGTGACGTCAGCAAATCGATTCAGACCCAATCCAGACTAAGAATATTCTCAGGTATATTTCTTTAACACCGTTAGGAATATTTTGTTAGATTTAACGAGGATACCGGAATCTTCAATAAAATCTAACAGAGTCAACTGACGTGGTTAGTATGACCATTGTTGGGGACCTTTTTTATCAAACAAAATCTAGGCTTTGAGACGTTTGAGTCCCTTGGTTCGTTTCCAACACTAGGCCTTGAGATACCTCGAAAGAAAAAAAGCATGTCTTAGGAGATATCTCAGTTAAATCAATAACTCCAATTTGCAATGATTGAATAATTATAATAACAAATTATAACTTGTCTGAATGATGCGTGGTGTGGAAGCTGAAAGTCCACAAGTTTGGCGAGAGAGATATTGTGGATGTTGAACTGACAAATTAGGGTTTCTAATGGGATGACAATTTTGAAGGTAAGTAAAGCTTATGGAAAGGGTGAAGATGAAGGAAAGGCTAAAACTCATAAATTTGAGGCTTATAGCACTACAGATTGCTTACTCTATCTGGTGCCCCATTTTTCCAAGCATGTTGATGGCTTGAATTTATAGGCCTAGGAATTCGCCAACATCCCCGTTGGATAATCCTTTAGTTTTCTAATCTCCCTTCGATTTGTTAAGTCTTCCTTCCCTTTTTCTATTGTTGCAGCTACACCACGCCTCTTTTGGGTAATACTGTAGGGAGTTGGTAGCCTCGTGAAGGCTAGGTTGAACACTCTGCCCTGAGCTCTTTCTTTCCAGCACCAAATTTTGTAGCAAAACTTCATCTTTAGCTGCTCCTTCTCCGTTTTCTCCTTTGGTTTCCTACGAGAACTTAAAATGGCAAGATTCTTCATGCACGTTAAAATGAGGTGCGCGGCTCAAGGTCGGGCTCTGTCAATGCATGAATCTAGGAAAACTATGTTTTGAATCTGGTTGGTTTTAAAGTATTTTAGCTGGTTTGTAAGGGAAAGAAAAGGTAAGTGATTATCTCTCTCAACCTTCCCACGTCAGATTAAAATTGTGGGCTTGGATTTTGATGCTCCCAAGCAACCCAAAATCTTCACAATCTTTAATTTCATGTAGGCCCAATGGACTTTTGTAACCAGCAAGCCCCGTTGTGTCGCTTGGGCCCACTTAAGCATGTTGGATGAAGAGTAGTTTGGCATGATTCGGATTAAAATGTTAATGTATTAATATTATAAGCTTGTTTCGATATAGCCTGGCCTGATGAATATGCGTGATTTTGTATGGGCTTAGTATGATTTCCCCGAATGTCCGAATCGTGAATTATCATATCTTTTGGCGTGGCATGATTGTGAATTTGCACCCATTATTTTGCACTAATGAATTTGAGCTCGGTTTGCTACACATATGTGATCATTAGACTTTCGAATATAATTGGGCTTCTTAGTGAAACTTTTTTGGGGCCCCAACATTAGCCTTTTTGATTATTTGGTTCATGAGAGAATTGAATTGGGCCAAAGAATCAAAACCTAGCGGAATACTTAAAATGTGATTTCTGATGAGACTTCCTCTTTCCCGCGTGTGCGATGACGACAGCATCATGATTGCTTTTTTCTGGGTTTCCTACCCCAATTCACTCTCCTGAGGAAACTCTGCGTATTTTGAAAGGCAAAAAATATTAATGTATTTTTTTCTTTTCTCAAGAAAAACAAAAGATATAAAACTTTTTCTTTTATCTTTCCTTGTAGTTTCTTTACCACCAATTTTCTCTTGTGCTTTCCTATTCATTCTTCTTCTTCACACTTCCCTGCTCCAAAATTTTTTATCACGCTTGTCCCTGATTTGTGGTGTCAAATGGTTTCGTTTTCTTGTTGTTTCTGGTCTGCTTTTTCATGCAGTTGATAATTTCTTATTTTGTACGTCTGGCACTTGAATGACTTGTGCAATTGCTGCTACCAAAAATTATTAAACTCTTCTTGCGTGAGTGTTATTTGGATGTACCCTCTCAGCCCGAGCTTCCTACATTAGATTCGTTTTCGTTTATTGGGATTTTGATAAATTATTGTTTAATTTGTTTGCTTGATAGAGCCATACGAGTAGGGTTGCCTTGCGTGAAATGATAATTAGTTTGGCATGAAGGGATTTTCTTCAATCCCAATAGCTTGGCATGACCGGGTTTTTATTATTATTGTTATTATTCTGGTAGCTTGGCATGACTAGTTAGACTAGTTTTTAGTTATCCGCTTGGTTTCGATATGGACATTTGTATGGCGTGTTTTAGTTTGTTTCCCTCGATGATTATTTTGATGCTCGTTGGCGTGGTAGGGAAAGGAATAATGAGTACAGGGTAGTATACTGACAAAAAGAAAGCTTCCGGCACTAAGAACTGGGGCCTGATGCATGTGTTCGCAAGTTACTCTATATGATTCTTCCATTTCATTTAACGCATAAACTGAAAAGACAAAGCTTATCTCTTTTTCATGTGTTGATTTCCTCACTTGGTGTAGTAATGGTGATTATAGAAATAATACACATGGTATTTAAATGCTCAAATATGATAGCTAATTTGAACTGTTCAATTTGAATGGATTTTACACCTTCTTGCATAAGTGAATCTTCAATTTCTCTTTTCCTTTTGCTTGCTTGGCATGCTTTTTATATAGTCTGTGGAGTGCAAAAGGCAAATTATGTGAATATTTTTTTTAGTACTTGAAGCAAGTCTTTTCATCCTCTTTATTATTTTTTTGCTTGCTTTCCTGTTTGGATTCTATTTGTTTGTAACTCCCATCCTTTTTTTGTCCACGTAGAGTCAAGAAATGGCCTCGAGTTCTTTAGATCCTTTTTATTCAGTGGTGGATAAATTATTTTCTATAGAGGACAGAATGCAAAAGGGAAAACCACCCCAATGCTTGGTACTCTAAATAAATCTTTCAAGGATGCAGAGCCTGCCCTAAATTCTGTCACCTCCATCAACCCGAAGTATATTTCTAGATGTTGTATCGAGAGCGGGAGATTTTCAGTAGTTCCATTGTTCTTTGATTCTCCTTGTGGTGAAGCTGTAGGATAGGCCTCATGGGTTGACGATGAATTGGGAGACGCCAATCATTGCACAATCTTAAAGAAAGCTAGATTTTTAGATGCCATATTTCTAGCAAAAAAGCAGGTTGTGTATTGAAGCCAAATTCCTCCGACACGTGATTAGAAGATGGAGCACGGAAACTCACACATTTGTATGTGCTTGGGGAGAGTTTACCTCGACGCTGGAAGATGTGGCCAACATTCTACATCTTCCCTTAGTAGGCGACACAGACCCATTCCATATCGGAGTGGAGGAAGCTAATCAAGGCGCATTCGAGATTTTGAAGAAAGGTTCTCCGACCTCCCTAAGTAAAGTCTTCCGGTTCAATGAGTGGATCAAGTATTTTTGGCTTGAGGGGCGGCAGAACAGTTGCAGATTCGAGGTTATGCTTTGTCTGTGGTTGGGAAGATTTATACTTTATAGTAGCCAAGACAATTTTCAAAAGCGAGTGTTCCCTTTGGCTTTGGCGCGAGCGGTCGTGTGCTTCCATTAGCTCCCATGTTTCTTAGGTTCTTATATCATCAATTAGATGATATTCATGATCTTGAAGAACGAGCTGCTGGCAGTGCATCTATAAGGACTTTCTTGTGCTCGAGCTTCCTGCAAGTGTTTCTTTGGGAGCGCTTTAAAAGCCTTAAAATAAGTCATCATCCGCATGAGAGTGCGAAAGAGCGTTTGGTGGTTAGTACGCAGTCTTATATGTTGTTGATCTTTTCCCAACTTGCTTGTCTCGAGATCACTACCTTACCCACAAGAGAAGAGTTGGCGGTATCTCAAAGTTTTATATGGGCTATTGGCTGCGTTGTTTTACCGGCATTACCAAATTCCATGGTAATAAACAAGACAGGCTACATCCCACCCCTACTAGCCATTCAAGACTAGTGTTAGGCAAGACAATTATTTCCCTCAGCTCCAAGCGTAACCTACCCTTCGTCACGAAAGAAAGTAAAATTTCTGGTGAATTTCTGGGAAACGCAAAGAAGAGAAAAATGTCTTGTGAGGGTGAAGAAGGAACGAGTAAGAGGAAGCGAGAACATCAACAAGCCTCTAATGACATTTCCAAGAAGCCGGTGGTGCAGCAAGTAACATTTCAGTGAGTGAGTATTTCAGCACCGTCAACAAAGCCTCAGAGAGCAGACATCTTGTTTTCTTTTTGCTCGTTTTTTTTTACTCTACTTACTGAAAAATGGTTGGTTAGGTGGCAAGAAAAGGCATTTCAAGTCAAAAGTTGTGCAAGATGGTCCCCCTAGTAATAGAACAGACAAGAATAATTCTAGAGCTCAACCTATAAATCCGACTCATTTGAAAGCATTTCAAGTTGAAAGTTCCGGCACTGCGTTGCGTGTCACTTGAAAGCCCAAAAACTTTGGGAATACCCCAATGAAAAAGGGTAATAACTCATATGCCTTTTCCTTCATGTACTGCATATGTACCTTTTTTTAAAGTTTTTTTACCATGGATGTACACATATATGTTATTACTTTTATTTTTGAAATTGCAGGTGAATCTTTTAAGGAAATAGCAAATTTGACTAGTTATTCCGTTGCGTATAGACGCAAGAGCCTCCGACTCGCAATTCAAGTATCTCCCAATTCTCCTGGATTAGTAGAGTACTTTGACGTCCTTGATTTGAGTGAAAGGGAAAAGAGTACTCACTCCGATACAGAGAGAGATGCAAACATTAGCACATATTCTGATACAGTAAAGAGTTGTGAACCTCATAATGTTTTCAAGAGTAATAGAGATAATGAAGATGACGATCAAGGTCTAAGCAATGGTGACAATGGTAATAAAGTAGTAAATGTTATGGCCGTCGATGATGACGATGATAATGGGGGTAACACTATGCTTGTAAATGATGTTAACGGGTGCGATTATAATCATGGTACTGATTTTCAGTCAGATTCTCCACATCCTCCAAGCATGACAGAAAATGAAGAAAACAGTGATTCATTTGATATGTTGGGGATTGCCACCGGAAACACGGATGATAACCATGTCTAGGTATTATATTAGTACACTTTACCCTTTTGCTATGGTTCTACCATGATTTACGTTTCAACTGTATGAAGGTTTATGACTACTTTCTTTATGGCATATGATTGCATGATGTGAGTGTGATTATGAGCATGAAAATCCGTTCCAAAGGGCGAATGAAATTCCTCTTCTAACAATTGAAGAAAGCAATCACCTCCTCTTCTAACAATTGAAGAAAGCAATCACCTGATTGACCCAAGGCGTCTTGTTGATAAATTTTTGAGGAATCACCTCAGACCTGTTTGCAAGTCTCGATACTGGTATTAGTGTCTGCTGGTAGAAACTGAATCAATTGGCATCATACATCGTTATAGAAGTGATAATAAACATATGATCGCTTTTTCAAAAATGGTGATACTGAAAGTCCTCACCATTGAAGAATGGGGAGATAACCCCGAAAAAATGTACTTTCTCTCAAGTCACGAAAAAATGTACTTTCTCTCAAGTTCTGAGATTATCAAGAAGCTTGGAAGAATGTCCTTTGCCTCCAGAATATAAAATTTTCTCGTACTTGGTTCCTACAAGTCAAATTGAAAAATCTGAAAGAGTTACCCAATTGGTTTAAATGGTTCCTGATATGGGGCTCAATTGAGGAATGCCTTCCCCTGAAGGTGATGATTTCTTTCAGAGATATCTTTTCCAGGCACAATTCTAGATACCTTTATAAGGGATCCCGTTTCTTTGGTTCATTATCCTTTATGAGCTTCCATGGATCTTAAAATGGTCGTATGGCCTTGATTCAAATGATGGTGACTCTTCTCCGTATTTACCCCATTTGGTAAGAAATATTCACATAAGATGGTGGGATAAATTTATTCCGTCATACTTGGAACGGGAAAAGTTCTTTCCTCGAGATATTTCCCTCAAGCTTAATCCTCATCCTATTCCTAGTGCTTATAAGTTCCGAGAAGAATTAATCAAGCCCATAGTCGACTCCGCTAGATCTACCTCCAAAGCAGATCTAAAGAAAAAGGTTCTAGAACTGTT
Organism: Gillenia trifoliata; assembly: GCA_018257905.1. NCBI lineage: Eukaryota > Viridiplantae > Streptophyta > Magnoliopsida > Rosales > Rosaceae > Gillenia > Gillenia trifoliata. The sequence goes on along the minus strand of CM031081.1, from coordinate 23,575,698 downwards.
CTAATTAGATGGCGATGAAGTAATGGCAACCGCATCCTCTTCATCACAAGTCAATGATGAAGACTATGGTGATAATAATGGTGATGATTGGCATGGCATTTTTTCCACCCATTAAACAATGATATTGCCAGCTGTTTTTCCGTATAAGGTTTTGTTTTGTTGTAATAATTTGGCTACTTTTACTATAGCCATTTTCTTTTTTTTTTTGTCTTGTTATGTCAGCTTTTTTTCCTGTAGCCCTTTTTCTATTTGTCTTTTGCGTCGGCTGCTTTGTATCTTGTCTGATGACTCAGTCTTCGTCAAAATGTGAAGATGCCGCCTACTTGCGTAAGCTGCCTTTTGCATCTCCTCTGCCTCGTCGACACCTAGATTCAAAACTGCCTACTTATTAAAGCTTGAAAGCTCTCTCCAAGAATCAGAAAATTTTAGAGTTCAGAATTGAAGTTTGTTGTTAGCTCTTCTTGTAAGAAGAGTGTGATGTGTGTTACGTGCTTTCTGCTTTGTAAGCTTGGAACTGTTTTTTATGTAAGTTTGATGTTATCCAGTATAATTTCTTTGATAATTGATGTTTATACATTCCCTTTATTTTAGTTGTGCTTGTTCCAATTCATGTTCATAATTCTTCTAAGCCTTACTGCATTTTTGGCAACTCCAGTACATAAGTACAAACAAAATTAGGAGTTTCGTCTGTAAAATTCACTGTTATAATACCTGGGCCCGATTTGGTTTCAGAGCCTAACTGTTATCAGTAGGCTTTTGTTATTGATCTTAGTAAACATAACATTAAATAAGATACTCTGCAAGAACTTGTCACTCAATTGTCGATCATCGCGCATAAGGCCCAGTTTAGCCATGTGAAAGGCGTTGACGGCAGAGGTGGTGACACAATTGTTCGGAACAAACAAGTAAAGAAACTCTGATTTAATGACGAGTTTTTTTATATCGTTTAGTAAGAGATCTACAGGTAGTAGTGAATGCTCGATTAGCGAATCTAGCTTGAAAATTATAAGAGTAAATAATACAGAGGAAGCGACTATCTTCAACGTCGAAAAGGGCTTGGAGAATCGGAACATTCCTAAAGTACCAGTCTATGATATTTATAAGAAATATACTTTTGCATTTAAATCTGATTATGCCATTAAGACTGTTAAAAGAACAGTCTCGGTAACTGATAAATCTGCAGATTTTACTTTGCTAGCACATAAACAGGTTGAAGAAGCTCTTAAAAGAGGGCACAACTACTTGCATATTGGATTGGTTCAAGTAGCGGTGAAACCGTTAACAAGAACAGGTCTTGATACTTCAATTTTGGTAAGTCTCAGAGATAAGCGGCATAGAAAATACATAGATACCAAATCGGGCTAGGACTAGTCAAATCTTCTCTTAGCGAGGGTCATGTGTATTTTAATTGCTATCCAAATTTTTCAGTAACTTTGACCGATCCAGGTGTTTTGAAATCCCTTACCCTTAGTATAGATACCTAGGGTTACGACATGGAACAAGGGTCCCGAAATCTTGTTGCAATCTATCGTATTTGTTGTAAGGTAATGAATACGGTAGCTCCTAGAGCTAGGATTATGGACAAAAAAGGCCAAATTACCCTTTTCCAAGCCAATTTAGGGAAAGCAAACACTGTAGTTCCAAAATTGATTTGGTGGAAGAAGTCACGTTACTTAATAGGTGGACCTTATCTGACGCAACCGTAGCAAGACCTCTCCAAATTAGAAAGCTTTCCCAGATAAGCCAGTTTGATGATGGGGATGTAGAAATACGCTAATAACAGATATGCCCGCTTAAGTGTCGATTCTGCTAGACATAATGTTGATTCTTACAGAACACCTAGCCCGTCTCTGTTAAGATCTCACTCTTCTAGAACAACCGACTCTTATGAAGTAGATTATGAGAAAACCCTTTTAGCAGGTCTTAGAAGAACTCAGAAAAACATCCAGATTCCCTATTATAAGAAAGAACCTTTAGAACGGTGGACTAGAAGAAACCTAGTCCAGCCTGAACCTGTTTGGAATGATGTAGACTCCATAATCAACATAATCTCCAGTTTCAAAATCAATATCCGATTTCATAAAAGAAAATACTTGAGCGAGGAAAACAGGTTAAAAAGATAGTGGTTTGAACAAACCTATAGCCTAGAAGACATTAAGTTTTTCCATAAAACTCATTATAAATTCATGAAGGAGAAGCAATTTAATGCTTGTTTCTTTTCATGGTATGAGTATTATGGAAGAAAGAAGAAAGTTTCTGAGTACTTAGAGTGTATTAGTGTTTTAGACAATCCGTTTAGAACCTATACTACTAAAACAGGGAAAGAACAAAAGGCTATCCATCAGCCTGAAACAGCAGTTTTAGTAAATACCCAGGGAACTATAGCTGCACCTTATAAAGATTCTAATGATGAAGGAAGCACTAGTGATCTTTCTGTTGTAACCCAGCAGAATAACTACACTAATCTATTTCTCCAATCATTTGGAAGACAAACTTCTAGGACAGAAACATCCTTGAACAAAGAAGAGTCAGCCAGCTCTAATTTCATTGAGACTAAGAAAAAGGTAGAATAACCTTTAGTAAGCCCTGTCTATTCCACCCCAGAAGGTTTTAACACAGCCAAAAGAGATGAAGATTTTATAAACACTTTAGGAGATAGGCTAAGTGCAATTAGTAAGGGTAAGAAGACATGTCCGACGGTCTTAGTTTTCACTAATAAGAAAGTGTTAGAGATAGAAGAACAATTTGCCTCTAATTTAGGTGTAAATCGTGTCGGGTATGGTAGAAAGGTAGGGCCAACAACTAACACTAAGAATTACTGCCCTAAACCTACCCCGATAGACATCCAATTCGAGGAAAATTATATGATCAGCCAAGTCCACTATGATGGTAGAGCCATTGTGGAATGGAGCATAGACGGACAAAGTGAATATCAGATTCTCAATACCATGAGACACATGATGATGTTCGCTGCAGCAGTAAGGATGACTACCCATTCTGATAGAGCAATCACCATGGTAATAACCTTCGAGTTTATCGCACAATTATGACGTTGGTGGGACTTTAACCTCAGTCCTATTGCTCGTAATCAAATAATGGACATGACGACAGAAGATGGAACTGAAGATGCGGTAAATACTCTAATCTATACTATCATTCTTCATTTCCTTGGTACTACTACAATTCATGATGATAGGACTAGAGAACTATTGATTAATTTGAGATGTCCATCTTTGTCACATTTTAAATGGTATAAAGATGTTTTTTATTCTCGAGTTTTTACTAAGTCTGATTGTCATGAAAGTTTTTGGAAAGAAAAGTATATTTCAAGATTGCCTGCATTGTTCGCTGAGAAGGTGCGGACGAGGATAAAAAACAAGGATAGAGGGCACTTGAGGTATGATGACTATACTTATGGTGAATTAACCGCTAAAATTTGTGTTGAAGGTTTATCACTCTGCAACGACATGAAACTTTGTAGTTAGCTGAAAAAGAAAAGGGTTGAAGGAAGTAAAGAGCTTGGATATTTATGTGAGCAGTTCGGCTTTCAGCCAGTACAGAAGCCACCTGGAGAAAAGCTCAAGAAAAAATCCAAAAGATTTCAGAAAAGAAGTCGGGATGAACAAGCTCGCTCGTTAAAACCAAAGTTCAGGACTTTCAAGAAAGGTAAATTCAGGAAGTCAAAAGATTTTCAGGGTAAAGGTAAATCTAATTTCGTTTGCTTTAAATGTGGTAAAGTAGAACATAAAGCTAACGAATGTAGAATGAAGGAAAAAATCAACAACCTTTCTGTGGATGAAAGCATGAAAAACCAGCTAAGAAACATGCTATTAGAATGAAACTTGTTATTAGAATCTTTAGAATCAGAATATTCTGATAACGAAATAGCTGCTATCGATGACGAACAACTGTTCGAATCAAGTACTGAAAAAAGTACTAGCACAGATGAGGACGAATGTAAGTGTGCCTTAAATAATTTAAAATTTTGTGTTTTGACCAGAGAAAAAGGTCTGATTTTAGACCTAATAGTACAAATTTGAAGATCAAGTTGAGAAAAGAGAACAGTTGGAGAAATACCAATCAATGGCCAAGGAAAAACAAGAAGAAAAACCCCTTGTGAGAAGCCAGTACAGACTTATAGTCTAAAAAAAGTTTTTGACAGGATAACTGAAAGCTTGAAAAGGGAACCAACTCTAGAAAACTTGCAGGTTGAAAGAAAAACTACCAAGGAAAAGTTAAAAGGTCTGAAGAAGAGGGTTAAATACTAGAGCTCCATCAAAACTCTAGTCTAGAAGAAAGTGAAGCTGATTCTAAAATGCACTTTGATGAAATGTTTAATGAATTTAACATAAAAAATAGTGCAGAGAATCAAGAAGAATCTTTGAAGGAAAATGAGCCAAAAATTATAGCACTTAGATATGTTAATAGTATTGATAAAATAACAACCCATAAATGGTTCTCTGTTGTTACCTTTATTATTAACAAGGTTTATAAATTTTCGATGGAAACATTTATCGATACAGGTGCTGATCTAAACTGTATTTGTGAAAGGGTGATACCTAATAAATACTTTTCTAAGACATCTTAAGGATTAAGAAATGCAAATGACCAGTCAATGAAGATACAATACAAAGTCTCTGATGCAGCGGTCTTGCAAAACAGAGTTTGCTTTGAAACATTATTTGTCATAGTAAAAGGTTTGAGCCATACAATAATTTTGGGTACTCCGTTTATCAATATGCTTTATCCCTTTCAGGTTTTTGATAAAAGAATAGAAACCAAGGTGGATGGAATTGAGGTATTGTTTGAGTTTTCGAGAAAACCTAAAAAACAATACATTAATTTAATCCATCAAAAAATTGTCAATAAAGAAAAGTTTTTATGTTATTTGAAAGAGGAACTTCATTTTAAAATGACTGAAGAACAACTGCTAAATAAAGATATAATTAACAGAGTTGAGTCTATTAAAAAAGATTTTGAGAAGCAGGCCTGCGCGGAGATACCTAGCGCCTTCTGGAACAGGAAGCAGCATGTAGTGAAACTTCCTCATGAGCCAAGCTTTGATGAAAGAAAAATACCCACGAAGGCCAGGCCAATCCAAATGAATGTAGACTAATGGAGATCTGCAAAAAGGAAATTGTTGAACTCTTGGAGACAAATCTAATCAGGAAAAGCATGTCTCCATGGAGTTGCTCAACCTTCTATGTTGAAAACGCCACAGAACTAGAGAGAGGAGCACCGAGGTTAGTAATCAATTACAAACCTTTAAATAAAGCTCTTAGATGGGTTCGGTATCCAATCCCAAATAAGAAGAATTTGTTTGACAGAGTTAATAACGATGTTGTCTTCTCTAAGTTCGACATGAAATCTGAATACTGGCAAATCCAGATTGATGAATCAGATACATACAAGACTGCATTTAACGTACCATTTGGGCAATACGAATGGAACATTATGTCATTCGGATTAAAAAAAGCTCATTCAGAATTCCAGAATATCATCAATAACACCAAAAGAACCCAAGGACATTATCAGTTGCCTCCCAAGGAATTGAGGTAATATGACAATTTTGTTTTCTTTCAAATCACATTATTGTAATCGATTCAAATTTGTTTTGACCAAACCTAATTGCATGTAACATGCTTCAAACAAAAACAACACAAGTCTATTTGGTTTTAAAATCATGATTGAATGCACTGAATTTATAACGAGTTTTATAAATTCCTTAATATACTTGAACTTTTATGGACTTTCATAAACTGGAATTTATAACGAGTTTTATAAATTCCTTAATATGCTTGAACTTTTATGGACTTTCATAAACTGATTTTAAGTCTTGAGATTTTTATAGAATTGTTTAAAATACTGAATGAACATTCTTGAATTCTTAGACTTATTTAAAAACTTTAAAATCCAAATTGAAAGATCCTAAAGCATATTCTCACCTATTAACAATGAAAATCTAGCCAACCGGCTACACTATTAGAGCATATCTAATGTGTTTTGGCAAAGGTTGGAGGCTAGAGGTTAAAGCTAGCCTCTCAAATTAAACGATGATATAACTTATCAATTTTTTTTTTTTTGTTCTAGTGGTGAAGGGCTAAAGGTTAGAATTCTAAATGTTAAGTGGGTCTCACGATGCCTAAGGCTTGGATTGGGGCTAGTTTGGCCTCACAAGGTGCCTAGATTTCAATTTGACTAGGCAAATTTTGTTCAGTTAGAAGTTGGTTTTTCAATTTTAAGGCAAAATTATCAATTTTCCTGGGCCAAAAGACTCCCATTAAATATGCTCTTACAACTAATTTCAATTAAAATGTAAAAATCCTTTGCTATATAGTCATTTCAACAGCAACTTACAAAACTATGAAACTAGAACATAGAGTAGAATCATTTGATTAAGAATTGTTCACATCACACATAACTACTTCAAACTTTTTCTACTCAAATTCAATGGCACCAAACTAACCCAAAGACATTATTAGCTTGCCCACGAAGGAATTGAAGCAATATCACAATTTTGTTTTCTTTCAAATCACATTTTTTAATGAATTTATATTTGTTCTGACCAAACCTAATTGCTTGTAACATGCTTCAACTAGAAACAACGCAAGTCTATTTGGTTGTAATAAGTTCTATTATTTTCTTTGGTCAATGTCATGATAAATTCTGTTGGTCGTGATATGTGTATAGACTATCAAATCCGAGAAACAAATAATAAAATAAAATAAAAAAATGCGACTCGTCTGCCTATATATAGTGAATGAATATTGACTCTCTGCGTAAGCTTGTAACTGATTTTTAAAGATGTTTTTGTCTTTGGCATATCATTTATTGTGTAATATTTAATCAAAACAGAAGCAGAACACAGAACAACTGTAACATTCCAAAAATAGAAACCAAAACCTAAAGTGGTCGTTCCGCCACAGCTGTAAAAACTCGAACTTTAGTGCTAAAAATATCCAATCCCAATTTCCAATTTCCGATTCTAGATCCAAATATTCAATTTCTTTTCATCTATTAATTAATTATTTATTTATATAACTGATTTAAGGAAGATGTTATCAGCAGTTTAAAGTTATTTTGCACTTCATGTATTTTTTATCAAAAATATATAAAATTTTAGGTACAAAACAAATTTTTTGAAGTGTGAATAACGAAAATTTATTTAATTACTCGTATTGCGCTCTGCCAGATAGAAATTTTTAGTTGCCAATGTGTCGAAACCTAGTTCCTCTGCAGAAACAGAAATACATGCAGCTAAAGAACCTAAAGCTTTGCCCTCTCTTCCTCTCTCTCTGCGCGCATGACATAAACAGCGCCAAATGTGTCGAAATCTACGCTCCGCTTCCCACAGCCCTCCGCGTGTGACTCATCTTTCCAACCCACTACTCACCCCACCCAGCTCACCACGTAACCCAAAAACCCTCGCAACAGTCCTTCACCATCACCGACATACGTGTCCGAACACAGCAGCCACGTACTAAAACCATTGCATGCATGAAGCTCCCTTAAGACCCTCTTTGCCACGTGTCCTCCATTCCGACCCCCTACGTAGAACAAAAGAAAGATCCTCCGAGTAGGGTTTTTGCTCTTTTAGGGTTTCATCACTTCAAAGTCGGAAAGAGGGTCTTGATTAAGCCGACCGGATCGGATCGGACCGGGCCGTTTTCTTTGTACCATGAAGGAAACCATCAGACTAACTAGGGTTAGTTAGTGAGTTTTTGGCCTCTTTATCACGTGGCATATTTAAGTACAACTGATTGACAGCGCAGTTTTATATGTGGAGATTTACTTAAGGGTTTGTTACAAGCTTTTGTCTTGGCCCCTCCTCCATGTCCCGTACTGTACCCAGACATCTCCACGTCGTCCTATGGTGCTTGACCACGTGTTAAACAAAGAGAATGACATATAGAATCTGTTCAGTGATACTTTTTGTCTAATAATGTATTGTTATGTGCAAGTTTTTTTCTATATAACAATATTTTATTGAATCAAAACGTTATGTGAGGGTGAATTCATTTTTCATAAGTTGTTTTCATTAAACAAATCATGTTTGGTGATTATGTGGCTGCCTAACTCAAACTATAACTTTCTTTTGATTTAATTTTAGTATAAGCATTATATTGTGTTTGTTAAAAAATTTAAGAATTCATATTAGATAATTGATAAAACTAAATTATGTCTCTTATTGGGCAATTTTACTTTAACTACATCGACGTTTTTTGTAATAAAAATCTAACAACTTTCGTGCCATGCAAATGGTGCGACGCAAGGTGGAAGACATACCAAATTTATTGGTTGTAGAAAGTTGTTAGCCGCTCTGAAATATTGACATTAATTGTTATTAATCTACGGGTTAGTAAAGATGAACAAGTTTTAATAGTTTTCCAACTTAGAATATATCAACAGCTTATAAATACACGTGTTACATATAATAGATGTGAAATGATAATATACACGCGGCGGCATAACAGCTTTCACAGACAATTCACTCGCAACGTTATAATAGATGTGTTGCTAATCCGTTTAACATTAGAAAAATGCTAATAGAGACTATAAATGTTTTGTGCGACGTTATACTTTCTCTATCAGACCTTCTGCAGTCTTCAGGTCATGAGCCTGATGAGTAAACCAATTCCTCTACCCCGCTTCTTCCACTTCTTGGTAGTCCATAATATTGTAGATTGTTGAGTTCTCCCAGATTTAGAAAGTTTATCATCTGATTGGGTGTTGATCCTTTCAAATCTGTGGGATTATGCAACATGCTTGACTTTTAAGTTTGCATTGGGGTTGATTCGGTCCGTTTCTTGCAAATCAAGAAAAGAAGCTAATGGTATTGTGACTTTTGGTGCTTCGGACTCGGTGGAGATGGAGTCAATGTTTGGATGCTCATCAGAGTGTCGGGAGGAAGCTGAGTGATATATGCCTTTCCTTTTGGTGTCGTTGTGTCTGTCTCAAATTTGAGGCGAGTTGCCGACTGCTAAGTTCTAACATCGAAAACTCAATATCGAAAGTTTATAAACAGATTTGTTTCCTGCTTCCTGCATATATATCGAAAGTTTTCAACACCAAGAATCCACTATATTAATCTAATTCAACACGACAAACATTACTCTACAATATAATTTTCTATCAGAACAAACTGATGTTCTTGATATATACTTAATTTATTTACACGACCTGGGCTAACAAAATCTACAAACATTGAATACTCTGCGATATCTATCTTATACCATGAAATGAATTACTTACTCTTTAATACTTTTCTAAAAATGATGTATAAAACGTTTGTAAATGCCAAAACGCTTGAAACGTGTTCCCCCACAGAGACACGATTGCGACACGCGTATTGACCAAGACATCATCCGATAGATTTTTTTGTACTTGAAATTCTGCTGGATATACCGATATATCACGTGTAATAATATAAAATAATATAAAACAAGTAGAACAGACGATTAGAAAAATAGCATGTCCATTTATATTATGAGACGTGGTGCAAAAATCCTTCCTGCCTTTAGAAATCCTGAAGGGGTCAACGACGTAGACACCTGGTCCCACCCCTGAATGCAATCTCCTCTACGTAGAGCCATTTGAGTGGACCACGCGTCGAAGTAACGGAAAATTAAAAATAAAAGTAATCTTAAGCTTGCCATTATTAAATTAAATTACAATGAAATAAAATTTACCCAATCAGTTTTACACAATCATTTTTAAGAGAAAAGATATCGATTTTAAGAGAAAGTTAAGAAAAAGTACAAACATTCTCCATTAAATTTAAGATGGTTTCTAACTAAAAAATAATCGAAAACAAAAGGCAAGACAAAGATAATTAATTTAAAAGGTACCATATTATATCACCTTAGTAATATAATCTAATAATTTTTTTTTTCAGTATAAATATATCATTTTAAAAAAAGTATAATATTAATGAGTTTATGGAATTAATAATCACAAAAATTAAAGAAATATAAACAAGAATATATATATATATATATATATATTTTATGAAAAAATGGTTTTATTCAAACACTAATAGATAATACATATTTGACATCATGAACTAAATTTGCGTATTTTAAAAGGATACATTGTTTGAAAAAAATTATTATCGAGCAAAACAAAACAAAGTGCAAACCAACATCGTCAACTTATGTGTATAATGATGCCAATTAAACCAAAGCAACAACTAGCTAGACATGTAGACTAGAGATGTGAGCCTTAGTAAAAAAACTTTTTATGAAGAAAACTAAGTGAGACAAAACTTCAAGATAGGAAAAAAAGCGCCGCACGTGCTATAACTCGAATCCACAAATCACATACTTCCCAATCCTTTATTATCAGCAACATCCTTTTTCATTATCTAAAAACATCTTGCAAAACTTGCTCCAAAATCTCACAGGAAGAATTTGAATTTCAACTTGACAAACCTGTTTAAACAAACACTAACAAGTAAAACTAATTGAGCATTCTAACTTAAAAAATGGTGTAAAACTTATTTTATATTATAATTAATATAGTATTTGACATATCACTTGTCACATAATATGGTGTAATAAGTGTGACAAAATATGCGTTACTAACTTTAATCAAACAAATCCCCTATTTCGTAACAGAGGAGGGGGACACATGGCTTTACCTAGTGAAATTTCGAAGGGAAACTCCAGAGAGACCACGCACACCACATGCGTGTCAGGAAAGGAAGCTCACTGCCGTCTCGACTGTCGGCTTTTGATTGGCCCACGTATCCCCGCTCTCCGCATAGTTAGGTACACGTGTTTGGTCTTGACGGACAAGATAAAACCAATATAAGAAGATCGACGGTGAAAATTTGACTAGCCTGTTTAGGTTGAAGAGCACTACGTCACGCACCATTTTCCCTGCCCGGCCTGCCCGTGACGACCTCGGGCAGCAAAGAGAAACCAGAGTTGCAGGTCTCAATGTAAAAAGCTGGGGTGGGCCCGAGGACCCACAGGAGCTCGCCCTTTATAAGCTTCACTCATGAGCGCGCGACCCTTCTCTTGCAACCAGTTGCTTTCAATTAATTTTCTCATTATATTTTTTCAAAAAATAAAATAAAAATTTTCCCCATTTTCCAGCGTTAATGAATTTGCAATTTTGAAATGGCGGAGATCTGCTACGGAGTAGTGAGTGAAAACGACGCGTCGTCAAATCCCTGCGAGCCGAGTTCACGAGCTGCGAGGCGGAGGAGGATGGAAATCCGACGGTTCAAATTCGTCTCCGGAGTGGCCCCGCCGGCGACGGAACCACTGGAAAATGCCGAGAAGCGGAAGAAAGCCGTGTCCCGTACAACGTCGTCGACTTCTCGCGAGTTGGAAAACGACCTGCTGTGCTCCGGTTCTTCCGATGAGGAGAAAATCCCCCCGAGTCAAAAGAAGTCAACGAAGTTCCTAGCGTCCACCTCATCGAACGTTCCAGAAGCTTCAAGGGAGTTGCTGAAGTACGGGCTGGCCTCCGTCTGCGGCCGCCGTCGAGATATGGAGGACGCTGTGTCCGTACACCGCTCGTTTTGCCGACGCATCTCCGCCGGTCAATTGCATTACTTCGGCGTCTACGACGGCCACGGCTGCTCTCATGTACTTGAAACGACTCCAGAGTCTCTTTTTCCATAAACCATTTTTATTAATTGTCGTTTGAAATTAATTTCGTCGTTTCGTATTTTATTTCCAGGTGGCGACGAAATGCAGAGAGCGGTTGCATGAGCTGGTGAAGGAGGAAGTGGAGAGCATGGAGGAGTGGAAGACGGCGATGGAGCGGAGCTTTGTGCGGATGGACAAGGAGGTGGTGGCGTGGAGCCGCGAAGGCGGCAGCGGAGTCAGCAATTGCCGTTGCGAGCTCCAAACTCCCGAGTCTGACGCTGTCGGATCCACCGCCGTCGTCGCGATCGTCGCTCCCGATAAGATCGTCGTGGCCAATTGCGGCGACTCGAGAGCCGTGCTCTGCCGCAATGGCAAGGCCTTTCCTCTCTCTGTTGATCACAAGGTCAATTAGCTTCATCGCATTGTTTATATTCTGTTTGGTTGCTGAGGAAAAGTGGAATACATGCGAGTCCACTTTATTTCGATGGACCTGCGTTAACTATGTTATTGTAACAGCCAGATCGTCCCGACGAGTTGAATCGGATCCAGGAGGCGGGTGGGCGGGTCATATACTGGGACGGCCCACGGGTTCTCGGAGTTCTGGCGATGTCAAGAGCCATAGGTACGTAAAAATTGTAAAAGCTTCTCAAGCAAAAAGCTTGTGGAGACGGCCTTCTTACGACAGGATATTAATCGTCGTTTCCTTTGCAGGCGACAACTACTTGAAGCCGTATGTGAGCTGCGATCCAGAGGTGACGATCACGGATCGGACGGTGGAGGACGAGTGTCTGATCCTGGCGAGCGACGGGCTGTGGGACGTGGTGTCGAATGACACGGCATGCGGGGTGGCGAGAATGTGCCTAAAAGGGAAACGGGCCGCTGCCGTGGCGGAGCACGCAGGGGCGGGGGCGGAGGTAGAGTCGGACAGGGCGTGTTCCGACGCGTCGATGCTGCTGACGAAGCTGGCATTGGCCAGGCACAGCACTGACAATGTGAGCGTCGTCGTGGTGAATCTCAGACGCAACACGTAGCAGTCTGCGCTGCTGGTTGACGTGTCGCCGTGGAACGTTTTTTTTTTGTTATTTTGGAGTCGAAAGTTTAAAGTCTAGCTTTGGGTTAGGTAACTTTAGTTAATCCTATTGGGTCATGGGTTTTTTTTTTTTTTTTTTCTTTAAAAAGAGAGTGAGAAAGAGGTCTATTTGGCAAATTAAGGAAAATAATGCCGACCGGATCGAAAAGCTTTCTTTGCCTGGTGTCTAGCGTTTTTAATGGAGTCTGTTTTCCTAAAAGCCCGACATAAGTTAGAAGTTACTTCTAAAATCGGGTGAACCGGGTGAAAAAACGGTTTGTAGTCTTATGAAGTATATATAAATGGTATCATTGGTCTTTGGTTTTGTTATGTGTTGTGTATGTTGAAGTTAATCATTTTGATCGTTCGGTACAAAGCGATTGTGTGGGAGAGGGGATTCCGATACTGAACATCGGTGGTTGGTACAAAGGGGAGAAGGGATTTCGATACTGCTACTAATACAGGAGAAATTGTTGAAAGTGACTGGTATTTAAGTGTGTATTCTACTTGAGATAATATAAATGGAAGGATACAATTTGTAAATTTATAAGATTTTTGACTTAATATGAAAGGGAATTAAAATCTTAGGGGGTGTTAGTGTAATGTCTCAAACATGAGGAGGTTTTGTAAAAATTCGATAAACTTCAGGAGGTGTTAGTGTAACCAACCCAATTTTTTTTTTTTGAAATTTTTATAAATTTAGATAAGAAATAGGCAAAAATACCCTTCCTTTTAACGGCAAAGTTAACATAAACTGACGTAGGTTGCAAATTAGCACCAAAACTAAGGTCTAGTGGTAAATTGACAATAACAAAAGGTGGTAAATTGACAATAAAAAAAAGGTGGTAAATTTACAAAAAATAAAATTCTTTTAGAATTTAGTTGGGCAAAACATTTGGGTTCCGGGTTTGTGAAAATACTTCTTTGATGAGCCCTCACAACTCTGCAAATTTGTCATTAGAACTAGTAAATTTTCTCTAGTACATATTTAAATTACACATCTGAACAAGAGTTGTTAGATTCCGTTAAATTAAATGATTTAACCGTTCTTATTCAAATGTGTAACTTAAATGTTCACTTTTGATGTACAAAAAAACCTCACTAGAACTAGATAGATTTGAGGGGTAGGGTTAGGAGCCTATACATATAACCACATTCACGGCCGCTCCGGCAAAACATTTGGGTTCCGGGTTAGGAGCCTATATATATATATATATTATGGCAAGCAAATCCTAACCAATACATCCATCTCAATATATATAGTCCTCCACGACTGGCATAATAATCTCATAGAGTTGCTACGGATATATTATGGCAAGGTGTTCATGGGCAGATCTTCCAATTGATATTTTAACCCTAGTCTTCAACTTCTTCTCTCCTATCATGATATCGTTTGCTTTGGTGTGGTCTGCAACAGTTGGCGTCTAGTTGCTCTTGATAATGGGATTTTATGCAGGGCGCTGAATTATACGCCATGGCTAGTGACTCAAACTTGCTTCGAACATGATCATCACAGACAACTCGTTAGTATTTTGGAGCTCTCTGATCTCTCAACCAAACAAACTTACTCCGTTGGAGAATTCTTAAAAGAAGAGGTAAGAGAATTCTTCCTCAACGCAAAAATTTGCGCTTCAAAATATTGTTGGTTACTTTTCTCTGTAGTATGGAAGAGTACTCGTCTGGATTCTATCAAATTCTTTCTTTATAATCCCTTTCGGAATAAAATTATCCAGCTAAATTCCTTGAAGCTGAATTACACCGTTCAACATACAGCCACATTCACGGCCGCTCCTACAACTTCTCCTGTGTTATTTTTTGTGTTGCGAGAAGTTACATCAGAAGAACATGTAACCTCAGGCATAGAACATGGAGTACTATTTGTGATTTCAAAACATGGAGTACTATTTATAAAACTGATCCTCTACCTAGAAGATCAGCACGGGAGGTGACCTACATGGATGGAACTTTGTTTTGTACTTTTGATACTACTTGTGGTAAAACAGTGAGCAACTCTTCATTGTGTGCCTTCAATGTCGCACTTCAAATGTGGGAGTTGATCGATTGCTTTGCCGTCCTACAGAACAAGTCATGCAGGTGCAACAACCCCAATGACTTTTGCAGCCGGTTTTTGGTTGAAGAGTCTTAGGCCTCATTTGATACGCCGTATAGCGCACCGGATAGTACTAATAATTCGGTCTCGGGTGTTTGGTGCGCTTCGTACTAAAATAGTCGCCCGACTATTTAAACCGGGCCTACCATTTAGTACCCCTCACACCCAACTAATTATACCCCCAAAAACCTTCGTATGATTAGTCGGGTCAATCCCTCTCGCTCTCGCTTGAAGGAAAATATTTGAATTACAAGTTCATTTGAGCAACACTTAGACATGCTATTAACAAATTAAAAGCTCTTAGCTAGCATGTTGGTACTAAAAAAAAAAACTTTGCTCATGACTTTTGAAGCCTAGATGATGTGAACCAAGACACAACTCAAAATCACATTAGTAAGTTGTACCATCCTATACCTTTGTAGAATCTTCTTTGTATGAGCAAAGACTAAATACCCAAGAGGGCCTTCAATCTCATCTTGGATGAACACCTTTGCTTGGAGGAGTTGTGGTTGCACCTTCAATCAAATTGAAGGTTACCTATATACTTTGTCTCCTACGAAGATCAAACCTTTTGTAGTTCTTGCATTTGATGAGGATTTGAGTGAGTTTGTATGAAGAACAAACGCCTAACTAATTTGGTCAACACAGTATAAATAGTCGATATTAGTACGATACTGCAGCAAATGCCCGACTAATTTAGTCAGTATTGTCCGATAACAGATTATCCTATCCTACTGAAATAGTCAGTCCAGTCTGAGCTGCTAAACGAGGCCTTTTGGGAAAACCTATTGGTTGGTTAATTATCAGCGTTCTTTCCTAGAACCAAATTTTGAATAGCATAACGGTTGGAATGTTCTCAAGTTTGATTGGTCACACATGAACTGGGTTGAGGTTGAAAATGTGGAAGAAATCTTTGGTAACAAAACATTGATTCTACCAAGGTTCTAAAAAGTGATAGGCACTAGTTGGGCGGCGGGCAAGGACTTAGCGCCTAGGGGTCTAGGCGGGGGCCTAGGCGGATTTTTTAATTTTAATTAAATTTATTATATAACAATAAAAACATATAAATAAGTGATTACAATTGATTTAATATATAAAATGAAATATGTATTCAGAGTTATTTTACAAAAAAGAAAGTTCACAGTTATTTTACAAGAAAATTATCTTCAAATTCTCTTAATCTAAAAAAATAAAAAATAAAAAAATTGAATTACCTAGCACCGTCTAGAGCCACCTAATTGCCGCCTAGAGGCTTCACTGATTTTCTGAACGCCTAGCCTCCACCTAGCGCCCAGACCCCGGCTAGGCCAATTTTTAGAACAATGATTTCTGAATTGCCCGTCATCAATCGCAATACAGTGTCCACCTAAGGTGGAGCCAAGAGATATATTTGCAAAGCAAGAAGGTCATCCAGTTTATTGTACGTAACAACTATTTGGTCGATTCGAGAAGTTCCAAATTTATGGTGAACCAATATGTGATCAAATTAGAAAGATGCTAAAGAATAATTTTCTGTGGCAAACTTCGATTCAACTTTCGGGAATGTGTGAGAAGATCAACCGTTTCCAGTTAGAAAAACACAACTATTTCATTAATAACAGAGGTTGCGAATTAATGGTCAACCTGTGTGTGATGAAATTAGAAGGAAGGTCGAGAGAAATTTGATAAGGATTAACTTTGGTTCAACTTCCGGGATTGTGCTAGGGTTAGGATTAAGCGTTGGAGAATAAGAAAAATACAAAATTATTATGAGATTCCGTAATCATGGAATTATATATTTTATTTTCTAAGTTATCTCCTAAACTTGCCTCTCCGCACATGTGAGAGGCTTTTTTTCATCACGGGCACTACACGCCCCTAAGATGAGTTACATTAGTTGTTAACATTATTATTTTTTAGGAGTTTGTTTTATATCGTGCATGTGAGAAGCTTTTCTTTATCATACACGTCATAAAAATTGCTTGTGTTTATCTTTTTCAATCATCTTGTGATATTTTTCTACAGTTGTGTTACCATGCTTTCTAATCCCTCACAACTTTTTTTTTCTCTGTGTATTTTTTAGGGTTGAGTTCGGTTTTGGGAACCGAACCAAAACACATGTACTGAAAACCGAACCAAAATTTTCGGATTGGGAAAATCACATACCAAAACCAAACCGAATTTTTTGGGATCCCAAAATTCGGTAATACCAAAAATGATTTCGGTTTCAATTTTTAAAATTGTAATTCACAAGTTATGATATACTAAAATTCATCCCCTGCCCTATTAATTTCGAACCCTAATTCACAAATTTTGAAATTCATCCTCCAATTTGAAAATAAAAAACCCTAATTTGAAATTTTATAATTGGTAACACTTACCTTGATGTAATTGAAGGTGGAAAGAAGTAGAGTTGAGGCTGAGAGTTCTAATCCCAGATTTTTTAGAGGTGGAGGACGATACAAAGATGTTGGTGATGTGTGTTGGTGGTGCAACTGTGGTCGAGCAAAAAGTGGAAGACAAGAAAGTGAAGTGGATGGAGTGTGGTGGCTGGCTGTCTTTTAGAACAATTGGGAGACAAAGATGAGCGAGCGACGGAGGAGTCGAGAGGGACTGGGGTGCCTGGGTTTAAGTTCGAGAAAGGCTGAAAGAGAAGAAAATCAGTCTTCTCTTCTATTCTCAACCAATCCGACGGCTCTAATTATTTAAAATTATATAATGATAATTTATATATATATATATATATTTATTTATTTTCGGTTTAATTCGGTATTATCGAAAATATGGAGAGGAGGTCCACATTCCCGTATCGAATAATAGGTATTTTTTCGATATTGGTTATCAAAACTTTCAGAGTTTTTTGGTTTGAATTTTTTCGGTATTCGGTTCGGGATTTTTTAGGTTAGGTTTGGAGTTTTGGTACAAAAATTCCTGCCCTAGTATTTTTAGAGTCAGATTGTTATGTTCCTATTGCAATTAACTACAATTATTTATGATTTTCAAGTTTTGCATTAAATTTGTTTTATATGCTTATTTGTTAATTGAGTGCATAACTATCCTTTGAGTGCATTCCCTAAAGTGGGGGTGATGCTCACTTCTCCATTGATTGCCGTTAGATTATAGTTTTGTTTAATTAATTTAAGACACGAATCTCAAAATGTAAACTAATCTAACAACAATCAATATGTGGTGAGCATCACCCCTACTTTAGGGGGTGAGCATGTTGTTTTCCCTCGCCACTTTTGAGGTTACTTCCATTGCATTTCTAGTCATACTCTCTATTTTCAAGTCAAATTTTAACTAAAAAGACTAGAAAGTTTTCTTAGAAGCTCCCTAAATTTTGTTATTAACCCTCTCTAATTTAGGGAGTCATAAAAATAAATATGAACCAATAGAAATAATTTTTTTTGTTTAACAGATTATTAAAACAATAGGAACTAATTTTAGAAGCCCATAGGAGCTCCTTTCTAACTCCCCAAATTTAGGAGCTTCTAACAGACTTGCTATCCTATGAGCAGGATAGGGGTTACAAAGTATGATTGATGATGAATTTTTCTAAATTCTCCTTAATTTTTAGTTAATAGCTTGTTTAGAGAGCCCATTAGATATGCTTTTGAAAAATGAATCAAAATATATTGGAATTAAGAGGTAAACATGTGGTTGGATACAAGATGTGGTGGGGACAAAAGAAAAATTCTTTAGATTGCCCTCAAATAAAATTAAAAAAGAGCATATTTACAGCCCCATGAGAAGATGCACATATCTCACCTACTGCGAATAATGTATCTTCATCATGTAAATTTTATAATAAGAACTACTCAATTTCTTGATCTTCATTTGAAGATCATCCTTACAAAAAACATTCGAATAAGAGATTGTTTAATCATCCAAATGTGAACGCATTTACTCCATGTCCAGCTAGTGTATAAAATTTTTGGCTCCCATATCAAATTTTCTAGTCTTCTTTCGACTCCAATCCATCGGTGATGTTTGGGGATGTAAATATGACTACCAAGAATCATATATTATTAGTGATGTTTGATGAGAGGTCTTAAGTTTCGAATTTCATGAATGTCAAGTTCGAAACCAATTTATTTTTTCGCCCCCTTAGTGTGAATATATTGTTCTATAAAAAAAAATGTTGATTATCAAATTTAAAGTTTTTAATTATATTTTTTCTTAAATTTATCATTTTATATATGCAATAGACAAAAAAACAAATACCCTTCTATTTAACGGCAAAGTTAACATAGATGGCACCAAAACTAAAGTCTAGATGGTAAATTGCCAAAACAAATTTCTTCTAAGAGTGGCAAATAACACACCCCTAAAAGTGTAGGTGGTGCATTTGTGCAAATTTCTCAATGAGAAAAGATTTCTTGCAGAGATCAAGACTAGATTCAGTTGGGCTAAACATTTGGGTTCCTGGTTTTTGAAAAATAGTTCTTTAATGGGCCCTCCCAACTCTGAAAATCCATCACTACATTGAAGGGCTAGGGTTAGGAGCCAATATACACCCATCTCAATAGAGTCCTCCATGACTGGCATAATCATCTCATAAAACTGCTAAAGTATATTATGGCAAGCTGTTCGTGGGCAGATCTTTCAATTGATGTTTTAAGACTAATCGTTCAGTATCTCTCGTATTATGATTTTGTTCGCTTTGGTGCGGTCTGCAAGACATGGCGTGAAGTTGTTCTTGATCAAGGTGTACTATGCCGGGCGCTGAATTATACGCCGTGGCTAGTGACTCAAACTTGCTTCGAACATGATCATCGCAGACAAATCGTTAGTATTTTGAAGCTCTCTGATCTCTCAACCAAACAAACTTACTCCGTCGGAGAATTCTTAAGAGAAGAGGTAAGAGAATTATTTGTTAACGCAAAAATTTGTGCTTCAAAATATGGTTGGTTACTTTTCTCAAAAGTAGTATGGAAGAGTACTCATCCGAAATTTATCAAATTCTTTCTTTATAATCCTTTTCGGAATAAAATTATCCAACTAAATTCCTTGAAGCTGGACACCGATCAACATATAGCCACATTCACAGCCGCTCCGACTACTTCTCCTACTGAGTGTCTTATTTTTTGTGTTGCAAAAAATTATGAAGATGATTGTTACATCATAAGAACATGTAACCTCAGGGATAGAACATGGAGTACTATTTATAAAACTGATCCTCTACCTAAAAGATCAGCACAGGAGTTGGCCTACATGGATGGAACTTTATTTTGTACTTTTGAATTTGATACTACTTATGGCAAAACAGTGAGCAACTCTTCATTGTGTGCCTTCAATGTCGCACTTCAAGTGTCGGAGATGATCAATTGCTTCGCCGTCCTACAGAACAAGTCATGCAGGTGCAATAATCCCAACGACTTTTGCAGTCAGTTTTTGGTTCAAGAGTCGTATGGGAAAACCTATTGGCTGATTTATCATGAGCGTTCTTCGTCGGAACCAAAATGTGAATGGCATGATGGTTGGAATGTTTTCCGGTTTGATAGGTCACTCATGAACTGGGTTGAGGTTGAAAATGTGGAAGAAATATTTGGAAACAAAACACTGTTTCTGCATTTCCCATCAACAATTGCGATACAGTGTCCACCCCTGGTGGAGCCAAGAGATATATCTGCAAAGCGAGAAGGTCAGCCGCTTCCAGTTTATGATACGCAACTATTTGGTGGATTCGAGAAGTTCCAAATTAATGGTGAACCAGTATGTGATGAAATTAGAATGATGCTCAAGAGTAATAGTTTTCTAAGAAAAATTTCAATTCAACTTCCGGGAATGTGCGAGAGGATCAACTGTTTCATGAATAAAAGAGGTTTCAAATTAAAAGTGAACCTGTGTGTGATGAAATTAGAAGGATGATGGAGAGAAATTTGATAAGGACAACTTTGGTTCAACTTCCTGGATTGTGCTTGGGTAAGGATTAAGTGTTGGGGAATAAGAAAGGTATCTCGTAAATTAGGCTTTAAAAGAAATTAATATCTAGGTTTCCTAGTCCTTGTACATTTAGATTTGTTTGTTCAATTTGCGAAGTGTTTGACTTTCATCAAGAATGGAGGAATGAAGTTTGTTTGGCTTGGATTGCCATCTCAGTCTTTTGAGTTTGGGTGCAGATGATTTCAAGACTTGCATACGTTCTTTTGCTTAATTTCAGGCTGTCTTGTTAACCTGCGTGTGTTGTGGCAACTATTTGGTCAAGTTGGCCTTTTATGCTTTGTTAAGTCTCTTTGGATTAAGGACCTCTTGGCTATTATCCAAAATGTCATATTAGATATTGTAACAATTCTTAATATTATAGTAAAATTGCTATCGTCTCGCCTCCAAAAATATTTGTTTGTTCAATTTCCTGTTTTGAGTTACCCTTTGTATCTTGTTATGAATAAATATCTCCTTATTTCGAAGAATAATACAACAGAAACATAAAGTCATGTTGAAATAGCACATATAGGGCTCTACACCCCTATTATATAAATCCAACATATAGTCCTCCGTGACAGGCATAATCATCTCACAGAATTGCTAAAAGTATATTATGGCACAAGCCGTTCATGGGCAGATCTTCCAGTTGATGCTTTAAGCCAAGTCGTTCGATGTCTCTCATATTATGATTTTGTTCGCTTTGGTGCGGTCTGTAAGACTTGGCGCAAAGTTGTTCTTGATCATGGGATTCGATGCCAGCCGCTGAACTATACGCCATGGCTAGTGACTCAAGCTTACTTCAAACATTTTGGAAAGCTGGTTAATATTCTGGATCTCTCTGATATCTCAACTATGCAAACTTACTCCGTCGGAAAATTCATAAGAGAATTATTTGTTGACTTAAAATTTTCTCGTTCTATTATTTTGTTTGCTTTCGTGCAGTCTGCAAGACTTGGCGTGAAGCTGTTGTTGATCATGGGATTCGAGTGTTAGAATTACAGAGACTATGACCTCTGTTTAAGGAATAAAACTGAAATGGTGATGAAAAAGACTGCAAGTTGCAGAGAGCAAAAATCCCAGAAAGGAAGAAGATGAATTGCTAGCTATCTTTTCACTAAAAACGTGTGTGTGATATTCCCTTCTGACAAGAGAAAGAGATATTCTTTTTCACAGATACAGCTCACACACATCTAACCCTTCATTTGATCTATCTTATGAGAGAGATACAAGTGTCAACACTAAACACTTACTCTAAGATTACATCTTAGCTGTCCAATTGGAATGTAATCCAATGGCTCACAATTAGACTTGAAATCAGAAACAAAAGCTCAACTAAAACACTTATAATCCAACACTCCCTTCTTAGTGTTTAGCTGAGATTACTCCAAGCTTCTTCCTTAGATACTCAAATCTATCCCTTGCCAATGCCTTAGTGAAGATGTTTGCAGTTTGTTCCTCTGTCTTGCAGTATTGCAGATCAATCTCTCCATTTTGCAAAGCATCACGAATGAAATGAAATCTTCTGTTTATATGCCTGGTTTTGTGATGATGCACTGGATTCTTGGTAATGGCAATAGCTGAGGTGTTATCACACATTATCGAGGTAGCTTCAACTTGTTCTTCACCAAAATCTGACAGAACAAATCTCAGCCAAACTTCTTGTGCAGTGGCTTCTGCTGCGCTGACATACTCAGCCTCTGCAGTAGACAGTGCAACACTGCTTTGCTTCACTGATGCCCAGGAGAGAAAATACTAGATCCAAGATTAAAAGCATATCCCGATGTGCTCTTCATGTCATCCTCGCTTCCTGACCAGTCACTATCACAATAGCCGATGAGCATTGCATCCTTCCCTTTCTCATATGCTATACCATAATCAAGTGTACCTTGAATGTACCTAAGCACTCTTTTGGCAGTTCCCAGATGTTTTCTAGTTGGACCATGCATAAATTTGGCTAACAAGCTTGCTGCAAACATGATGTCAGGCCTTGTAGCAGTAAGATAAAGTAAACTTCCAACAATCTGTCTGTATAAACTTTCATCTGCAAACTCACTTCCATCAGTCTTTGATAACTTCTCATTTACTGCAAGAGGAGTTGCAACTGATTTGCAATCCCTGAGACCAAATTTATCCAGAAGTGTCCTTGCATATTTCTTTTGGTGCAAGAAAATATATGAATCAGTCTGTATCACTCCCAAACCCAAGAAATGATGCAGCAACCCGAGATCAGTCATTTCATACTGTTGCATCATTGCTTCTTTGAATTCCTTCATTAGATCTTGTGAACTCCCAGTATAGATTATATCATCCACATAAAGTGAGACAATGAGTATCCCACACTTATCAGTCTTCACATACAATGTTGCTTCACTAGGACTCCTTTGAAAACCTGCCTTAGTGAAATAGGAGTTAATTTCTTTGTACCAAGCCCTTGGTGCTTGCTTAAGACCATACAAGGCCTTCTTGAGTCTGTAAACTCCATCTTCCTTGCTCTTTACTACAAATCCAGGTGGCTGGTCCACATACACTTCTTCTTGTAACACACCATTCAAAAATGCTGACTTCACATCCAGTTGAAACAGCTTCCATCCTTTCTGTGCGGCTAATGCAATTAAGGTTCTAATTGTATCAAGCCTAGCCACTGGTGCAAGGGTTTCATTAAAGTCAATTCCAGGCTTTTGAGAATAACCTTTTGCAACCAATCTGGCTTTATTCTTCTGCACAGAACCGTCAAGGTTCAGCTTGGTTTTGTAAACCCATTTAACACCAATTACTGGCTTGTCTGCCGATCTACTGACTAATTCCCAGGTCTTATTCTTCTCTATCATTGCATTTTCACTCTCCATTGCCTTCTGCCATGCTTCATCCTTAACTGCCTCTTCAAAAGTTTCAGGTTCAGTAATGCAGAGATTGCATTTTTCATAGACTTCAGCAATACTTTTGTATTTCAGTGGAGTGTGATCAACATCCTGTGGACCTGTGCTTTCACTTTGTCCAGCAGGTTCATCTCAAGATTGCACTTCATCACATCCACTAGATAACCCTCTATCCATTTCTGACATTTCAACCTGAGTTAAGTTTGATTCACCAGTTTCTTTTTCTGTAAAACTTTCAGTAAGTGGAACTGAAATGAAGCATTCTTTCTGCTTACTCCAATTCCAACTTGCTTCCTCATTAAAAACGACATCCCTGGATATGATCACTTTTCCAGATTCAATGTTATACAGCTTGTAACCTTTCTCACAACTTCCATATCCCAGAAATATACATCTTGTACTTGACACATCGAGCTTTTTTCTCTGCTGTTCTGGGACATGAGCATAGCACAAAGAACAAACACTCTCAAATGCTTAATTCCTGGCTTTCTTCCATTGTAGGCTTCAAATGGAGTTTTCTTATCCAAAGCCTTAGTTGGACACCTATTCAGCACATACACTGCAGTATTAACTGCCTCAACCCAAAACTCCAGTGGTATCTTCTTCTCAAACATCATACATTTTGCCATTTCTACAATCGTTCTATTCTTCCTCTCTGCTATCCCATTCTACTGTGGTGAATATGCCACTGTCAATTGCCTTTCCATTCCCACTTCTTCACAGAATCTGTTGAACTCATTGGATGTATATTCCCCACCTCTGTCACTTCTCAGTTTCTTCATGTTACAGCCCGTCTCGAAATTTAGAATTTATTTTATTCTCGGAAGCGGAAAATGACGAAAATGCCCACGGTTGACTTTTTGGTTGACTTTTGTGTCGTAATTAGGACGACCCTTCCCTTTTTATTTTCTTGTCGTGCTCGTTGTTACGAACGCGTAGACGCGAGCGGGACGTCGTTGGATTACCGACGTTACCCGTATTTTTATTTTTGGACCAGTTGGGTTGTTGGGCTGGGGCCCAAACTTCCTGTTGGCCCATGTGGCCTTGTTCGGTTGTCTGTTGACTTCTCTCTGTCTCACTGTCTCCCTCACTCTCTCCCGTGCTCTCTCTTCTCTCTGCAACCTCACAATTTCTTATCACACCCATGGTTCTCTTCCTCCCCGAGCCAAGCCAATGGCTGTGCCACCACTCCTAGGCCAAACCATCAACTTCACCAGCTTCAAATTATCCAGTTGGACCCTGCAAACCTGGGCTCGAGCCTCAGACCCAAAGTCCATATTTTTCCGACGAACCCCGAGATTTTTCCTAGACGATTTCTCGGTGAAAACGAGCCAAAAACTTGTCAAAACCTGCACCATTCAACTCCTTGAAGTCCCTTGGACCTTGCTTGAGCCTTGGATGGCCTGTTTTGGACGTGAAACGACGATCGGGAAATCGGCCGGTTTTGCACCGTGGGTTCTTCCCCATTTTCAGACCAGTTCTGGCCAGTTTTTGGCCCCCAAAATGGTAAAATATTATTCTCCTCACTCCTAGCTTCATTTTGGTACTTGAATCGTGTAATTTGGCCTTGAAATGAAGAAGTTATGAAGCTTTGAAAATTTCCTAGTTTTCCGGCCAAAATTCCCAGATTCTGGCGACGGCGACTGGAAAATCGGCAGGGGTGACCAGCACTGACATCAGCGATGACGTCAGCAACCGGCTCAGACCGCGCTGATCGACTCGTTGACCGGCTTGGCTGACTCGCGCGTGAGCCGCGCGTGGAGCTGCGGGTGGGGGCGCGGTTTCCCGCGTTTGAGCCGCACGTGGGGGCGCGTGGAGCATCCTTTTTCGATTCCGTCTTCGCGAGGTGACTCGTGACGACGCGTACTACCTGGGGGCAGTACGTATGATATTTTTCGAGGTGTTTTGGACCTCCTGGTTGAGCAAACAAGGGATAGGTGTAATTAATTAGTTAATTAGTAACCTTTATGAGTTTAATCATTATTACGGTGATATCTCATATAGGTGAGACTTATCCAGAGGATTACCGGGGTTACCCAGGACCGGGGGGCTATGACCCGGCTACCTACAGGTGAGTGAATGGGTCTTTGTTTTGATAAATGTATATGTATGTATGGTTTTTCAATGCTTTCTTCAAACTGTTAGCATAACTCATATCATATACGTTTGTTGGAGGTAGAACATTCGTATTATATTGCCATACATGTTTTATACTGTTGCTCATCAGTAGATGTATAACACCCCAGGTATTAGTACTCAGTCTTGTGGCCAGGACTAGCCTTGACGTTTGGAGTAGTCACTACCAGTACTGCTACGCAACTTTGGATCCATTGTAGGTACTAGCCTGTTCTAGGTTGCACTAGGCAACTCGAACTTGTGTGACGCACTTTGTGCACAGCGCTTAGCGTTAGACTCGCGTCATTGTAGTACTCAGCGTATTACTTTTATACCTAGCCTGTTCCTTGTGGTTTAGCCACTTGGACTTGTGTGTTTACATATGGGTGAGCATGTCAGTAAATCATTATCGAGGAGTACCCATGTATTTTCTTATAGTATTTTGAGGTTCATGCCTGAGGGTATGACGTATTTTCTCAAACTATACTTGTTTTCAGCAAGGGGTTAGTAGACTTTTGAAAACAACGGTTTTATCAAACTTTGCTTTTTGACCCACTCACTGTTTTATGTTTTGCGCCCCTCCAGGATTAGTTGGCTTGGAGCTTTCGACGTCGAGACGCGATGGTATGACAATGTAGGGGTTCTCTACTCTTGTAATTATTTTGTATCCGCTGCTCAGTTCGCAACTTATTATTTTATTACTATTCTTCCGCCCGCACACTCTGTGCACTCTGACCCTTATTTAATTCAATTTTCCTTAATTATTCTTAAATCTTTCTAAATGGCTTTCGTCACCGAACACGTGTCAGCCAGCACTTCCCGACACCTGACGTGTCCGGGATCGGGATGTGTCACTTCAACTTATATCCACTTTGCAGTTCAACAATAGCCTTAAATTTCTTGAAGACATTGAACACTTCTAACTTGTATCTCAAGAAGTAAATCCAGCACATCCGAGTGCAATCATCTATGAAGGTAAGGAAATACCTGTTTCCAGCTTTTGTGACAGTCTGCATTGGACCACAGATATCTGTGTGTACCAACTCCAATGGAACAGTGGCTCTACTATTTGTCTCTCTTGGAAAAGAATCTCTGCAATGTTTTCCAATAATGCATCCTTTACAAACTTCATGTGTATTTCTGATTTCTGGCAATCCAATCACCATTTCTTTTTCTTGTAACAGCTTCAAACTGTCAAGATTCAAATGCCCCAATCTTCTATGCCAGATCAAGGTTGATTTACTCACACTTGCTCTTGCACTCAATGCAAAATGCAAATCTGTTTGGAGTTTCAAAGGAAAACTTCTACTTCCTTTCATTGGCACTCAAGCAACCAGATTAGTGCACATCCGACCATCATAGATCTCAACCTTATTATCTCCAAAAATAATAAAATATCCATGTTCAACCATCTGCCCTACACTGAGTAAATTTTCTTTAAGACCAGAAACAAGCATTACCTCTCTGATATACCTCTTTCCCATCTTAGTATCCACCACCAGATTTCCTTTTCCAACCACATCAACCAACTGTCCAGTTCCCATTTCTACTTTTGCAGTTATGTTTCTGTCAATGTCGACTAGAATATCTTCTCTACCAGTTATGTGGTTACTACAACCACTATCCACATACCACACATCTACAATGGATTTCTTATCAACTGCATCATTCACATAGAACATATGTTACAACCCGTCCTAAATTTTGTGTGAAATTACCAAAATACCCCTAGTGATCAATGTTGACTTTTGTTGACTTTTCGTGACAACTTGTGAAAATTTATTTCTTTACATATTCATGATGTACTCGTCGATACGAACGCGTGGACGTAAGCGGAACTCAATTCGGAGTTAAAACGAACGTTTTATGAAGCTTTAAAGTGTATGGGCATTTTAGTAATTTTCACCCCGTAAGTTGGAATTAGGGTTTTTGGGTTGTGGGTTGGCTGCTGTGCATTAACACAACTCCCCACTTTCTGCACGAGCTCTCCCTCTCTCTCTCTTTCTCTGCCACAAACCACCCAAACCATCCAAACCCTAATTTGTGGACGAATCACAAAACCATCAAACCGAGACACGAGACTATAGCCATTACGATCGTCTCGTCATTCTGGACGAGACTGTGATTTCAGAATCCCCAAACTCGAGCCCAATCGTCATAACCGACGCCGGAACGAAAACGACAAACTGCCATTCAAGTTTATGTACAATCCCGACATAGGTAAGCCTCGAAACCATTACCATTGGTTTCATTACGTTGAGTAGGTTCAAATTGATATAAAGAACGTGGAATTTGGTTCAGTTTTGAAGGAGAACGGAATTAGGGTTTTCCGAAGCTTTCCGGCCAATTTCAGGCCATCTCCGGCCATTTTTCCGGCCCCAAATTGGTATGAAAATATTCTACTCGTCAATACCTTCAATTTGATATATGGCACGTTGAATTTGGCCAAGGAATGAAGAAGTTATGAATTTTTGAAGTTTTGGGATTAAATCGGTATTTTTCCAAAAATTCCGGCGAACCAGGCGGCGGAGGACGGTGGCGGCTCCGGCGACCAGCGAGGGGAAGAAGACAGAGGAATATTCCGTCAACGGTAACGGAATATTTCTGACGGCGTCAGAATATTCAGTCAGAAAGGTATATTCCATTAAGTTTGACTGACGCCGTTGACTTTAACGGCGCTGACGTCAGCATGCGCGTGGGGGTGACGTCAGCAAGCGCATGCGGGCGCGTGTGGCGCGTGGCCACATGTGCCAGCGCGTGGCCGGCGCTTGAGGGCACCTCCCGGCGCGTGGCGGCACGTCCGACCGTTTTTCGGCGCGTGCGGAGGAGCACGGCAGCGCCGGCGGCGGTGGATGGCGGCTGTAGGGTTTTCGGGCCCCGGAAATCGTTTTTCGAGCCCGTTTTTGCCAAAATAGTATTTTTCTTGGAATATTTTTCTATAGGGCCTATATTAATTTATATTAGGGAGGTTCTAATTTTTCCCCTAATATTAAATAGGTAATTCTTCGGCGCCACACTTCGAGGAGGGCAACACCGAGGGAGATTTCACTCCCGATCACCTGTGAGTGGACTTTTGGTTTATTAAATGATTTCTATGCTTTGCAATGATTACGGTTTTGATATATTAAATGATTTTAAATGTTTTTTAGACATGCTTTTATATATATATATATATATTATGAAATGATTTTGAGATTTGAATATATATGGATATATATTATTAAATGGTTTTAGCCAATGATTTCGGATATGCATAAATATTGGTATTTAATTATTGGCCTCTACGCATGATTATGTTCGATTACACAAGGATTAAATATTTGGGAAATTATGAGATATATGATATTCTTCACTTCTACACATGATATATATATATATGTATGTTTTCAAACACACTTGGTATGCTTTCACTACGTTGTAGTATTGTCTCACGGCCGTAGGACAAGTCTCACATGTTTGGGTCACACGCACTGTATTCCAGGGGTATTGTCTGGTAAATACCTTAGTGCAAGCTTGTCTTACGTTTATGTTTATTTTTGGGGAAAAGGCCCCATTACGTAAGGACTCGGGTGTGACGCGCTAATGCGCAAGTGCTTACATGTGTGTGGTACTAGGAGTACAAATTGATTGATAACGTAAAGTGCTTGTACGGGGATTGAGAGGTTGTTCCTCAACACGTACATGGGTGATTGCTCATATACCCTGTGTTGGATTTCTTATCTATACTATTGATATATATGTGGCGAAAAGATTTATGGGAATATGAATTGTTATTTACGGAATTATGTTGATATATATATATTTCCATTTATACTTATAAAGTATGGGTTGACATCTATTATGGTATTATTTACGGATTTCGCGTTAAGATTTACTTTCAGCTATATAGTTATATTATAGTATGATTTTGATACATACTACGGTAGTATGATTTTGCAAATATACTGGATTTCAAACAGGGGGTTACTATGTTGAAGAGAGAAAGGTATTTCGAAAACTTTTATTTTCGTCCACTCACACCTTTGTTTTTGTGCCCCCTTCAGAACCTAGTGATAGAGCATCTGGTGAAGTCGAGGCATCCGAGTGGCAGCTCTGATTCTATTCCCCGACCATGTAGGGATTTATCTTTTCTGTTATTCAGTTCGTTAATAATATCCATCCCTGTTATGAATAGAAATTCTAGGAACTTGATTCATTATTTGTTTCCGCTGTTTCAAATTAGTACGCTCTGAACCTTGTGCATGTTGACATTAATTTCTGCAACTTTATGGTAATTTAATTTACGTAAACTAAGTGTTGTCATGCATTTAATGGCTTCGTCACTTACGAGTGTCGACCAGCACGCCCGAACTCGGTATCCACGTGGGTATCGAGGGTGGGGTGTGTCAACATAGTTGGTGTGAGAGGAACCTATGCTGCAAAATGCAGCTGCTGAACACCCTGAGCACCCTTCTTAGCATTACAGTCCTTTGCAATGTGACCAAGTTTTCCACAGCCATAGCATTTAGGCTTGCCTTTAAGAAAACACTCTCCATAGTGATACTTGTCACAATGCTTGCAAGGTTGTCTACTATCTTCTGCTGCTGTAACTTGCTTCCCAGATTGGTAAGCAAATTTCTGATCCCACTTCTTAAATTTCGGTTTCCAATTCTTTTGATATCGATTGCTTTGATTTCCAGAAGAATTGGCAGACTTAGAATGCACACTTAAGCTTGCAAATGCTCTCTCAGTCTTATTCTCATTATGCCTCTCCAACCTCTGAGCAAAGCTCTTCAACGAAGCCACGACCTCTTGAACCTCAATCACATCAATGTCTCTTGAATGTTCAATCACAGAACATATAGAATCATATGCAGAAGGCAAGCTAATCAAAATTTTATGCACGATTCTTTCTCTAGATAATTCTTCACCATAGCTTCTCATTTGATTAATCAACTCAAACAACTTCGTCAGATACACAGATAGAGATTCATCATTTCTCATTCTGGTACATTCAAATTCTCTACGAAGTCCTTGCAATTTAACACTTCTCACTTGTTTGTCACCATGAAATTCTTGCATCAAGATATCCCAAGCTCCCTTTGAAGTTTCTTCATGAGAGATCCGAGGAAAAATCTCATCGGAAACAGCTCCCTAAATCAGCCCCAATGCCTTGGCATCTTTCATGAGCTTCTCCGTGAGGATTACAGTATCACTTGCTCCCTCCTTCTCCTTCTTCTTTGCTTCAGTTTCTTCAGCTCCCTTCGAATCTGAGCACTCTAGTCCTTTCTCCACAAATTCCCACAACTCGTGAGACTTGAAGATAGTCTTCATCCTTATGCTCCAGAACTCGTAGTTTTCTTCGGTGAAAACCGGCGCTCTCAACTCTCCACCACCAGAACTCGCCATGTTGGACAAGCTCACTCAACAAATTTCTTCAGACTCAAACTATTTCACTCACAGCAAACGCCCAGTGTTAGACGATCAAACTTGGCTCTGAGGCCATGTTAGAATTACAGAGACTATGACCTCTATTTAAGGAATAAAACTGAAATGGTGATGAAAAAGACTGCAAGTTGCAGAGAGCAAAAATCCCAGAAAGGAAGAAGATGAATTGCTAGCTATCTTTTCACTAAAAACGTGTGTGTGATATTCCCTTCTGACAAGAGAAAGAGATATTCTTTTTCACAGATACAGCTCACACACATCTAACCCTTCATTTGATCTATCCTATGAGAGAGATACAAGTGTCAACACTAAACACTTACTCTAAGTTTACATCTTAGCTGTCCAATTGGAATGTAATCCAATGGCTCACAATTAGACTTGAAATCAGAAACAAAAGCTCAACTAAAACACTTATAATCCAACATCGAGGTCAGCCGCTGAATTATTCTCCATGGGTAGTGACTCAAATTTGCACCAGACTTCGTGGACAACTACTTAGTATTTTGAAGCTCTCTGATCAAATCATAAGGGAAGAAGAGAGAAATTTTTTCAATGGCGCAGAAGTTTGTGCTTCAAAATATGGCTGGTTGCTTTCCTCAAAAGAACAATATCGTTCAATTAAATTCTTCACGGTCTCTCCGACTACTTCCTCGGCTGAGTGTGTTATTTTTTCCGCTGTGCGAATGTTACATAAGGACATGTAACCTCAGGGATAGAACATGGAGTAGTATTTATAAACCAGATCCTTTACATAAAGGATTATCAGCATCGGAGTTGGCCTACATGGATGGAACTTTGTTTTGTACTTTTAGTGTCGGAACATTGGGTGCCTTCAATGTCGCACTTCAAGCGTGGGAGATGACTGATTGCCCTACCGTCCTAAAGAACAAGTCATGCAGGTGCTACAAACCCAACTACTATTACAGACAGTTTTTGGTTGAATGGGAACCGACTTGTGAATGGCACGATGGTTGGCAAGTTTTCGAATTTGATCGGTCACACATGAACTGGGTCGAGGTTGAAAATGTGGAAGAAATCTTTGGAGACAAAACGTTGTTTCTGGATTGTTCACCATCGATCGTGTACATCCCCCCTTGTTCATGAAATGCAACTATTTCATCAATTCGAGAAGTTCCAATTTCATGGTGAACCAATATTTGATGAAATTGGATACAAGCTGGAGGATCATTATTTTTGGAAAGCTTCGATTCTGTTGGAAAATAGGTGTAATATTGCGATAAAATTATATCTGAAATTCATGAAATAAATCATGCAAGTAATGTATATGAATAGTTGCATAATCATACAAAGACAAGAGTTAGATAAACCTGAAAATTTGAGTTGAGGCAAGCATTACACGCTATGATACTTATACACAATGCACATGAAAGAATTGTAGAGAAACATTACTTGGTCGAGACTAGTGTTGGACACTATGCCATTAAGACGATATTACGCTCCACACGGTGCTCATAGTTTTCCGGCGCTCGCCTCTCAGGATACAACGACCTTACGCTATTGTGACAGTAACACTCCAAACCACAAGAACAAGCGAACCAAAATATGTAGAAACTCTCTCTCATTGACTCAAGAATTAGACACTGGAATTCCTAAGAAGTTCTCTAATTTTCGGACTGATAGGAAGGATTAATCTTCTATTTTATTTACTGCAGTGCAAGACAACTATTTATAGATGAAGAATACCCCTTGGATTAAGGACGTGACTCTCCAGACTATAAGAAACTTTTACATGGAAGGTTAGGACTCTTGGAAGAGATTGACTGCATACTCACGCTTGGCATTTCCTCTTCAGTAGGTTTCTCATACGGTTACATCTCTTGGTTTAGGGTACACCCCAAACTGAAGCAGTACAACTTTCCAACATAGGTTTGTACTTGATATTAGTTGTTTAAATTCTAATCAAAATAAACAACTCCCTTTTCTATTGAAAATGCTTATGCCGTATGGTTAAGTGATTCATTATTATAATAATTATAACTTTTTAAATAAATCATAATTTCCATTCAATAAATAAATTTAATATTTTATATATGATATTAAATTTCTTACAGATTCAACTTCCGGGAATGTGCAAGAAGATCAACTGTTTCCAGCTACAAAAATCCATCTTCATGAATGACAGAGGTTCTAAATTAATCGTGATCAAATGAGAAGGATGCTCGACAGAAATTTGATAAGGACAACTTTGGTTCGAACACAAGACCTCAGGTGCAGGTGTTAACGGACATGTTCCTTATTAAGGCGAAGGGAAAATAATTAGCAGACGAACTAGAAGCAAGTTGCTTCGGTTTCTTTATTTCGAAGCTCTTTTTTATGTTTCGTTGCACCAATTTTCAAAACTCCTGTGACTACCATATTTTCTGTTTATCTATAAATGGCATTTGAATACTCTCCTGACCTAAAAAGGAGTCAAAAGAATTTACTGGATGTTGTATTACTGCATTTACTAGTTCCTATTTCACGCAGCAATAACATGTTCCTGCTCATATACTCTTGAAAAAGGTATAGGAAACAAGTCTCCTTCGTTACTACTTCAACGAGATCCGGGTTGGAAGAACACCGTCTTCATCCTCGGATCATATGAATAGACGTCATATCGCTCATATTTCTTGGAGCCTCCTAATTTACCAGAAAGAAGAGAGGAAAGAATAAAAGGGCAGCTTCTTCATTCATGTAAGAAATAGGAGCGCACAAATGTCCATAAAGCTTTCCACTGATTCCACATTAACATAAGCTCTAAATCAGAAAAGAAATTAAACACAAAAATGCGGTTGAATACACGATGAGGTGAGGACGGAGACAAAAACATCTTCAGTACTGTTCATAAATCAAAGAACCCATTTACTCGTCCAGCTAGTTTATAAAAATCCTGGCTCCCACGTCACATTTCCTTGCCGTCATCTTCAACTCCGGCTTTCTTCAGTGCTTTCAACTTTCTGTAACCCATATCGGTTCCAAATATCCTGAAAAGTTAT
Source organism: Gillenia trifoliata (assembly GCA_018257905.1). Taxonomy (NCBI): domain Eukaryota; kingdom Viridiplantae; phylum Streptophyta; class Magnoliopsida; order Rosales; family Rosaceae; genus Gillenia; species Gillenia trifoliata. The sequence continues at coordinate 23,541,598 of CM031081.1, read as the reverse complement.
AGTAGAGAGAGATGGTTAGCATACTTTCAGCTGCATTGCTGCCTCTGTTGGTTTATTCTTTGATAAAAACATGACTGATAATTTGGGTGAAAACCAGTCATACTTCATGGTCAGAGACTGGAAGCATGACTGGTCCCAAGGTTTAACCGTTCGGTAAGACTTTGGTCTAACAAAATCCATCGGCACAGTATGAACAGTGAAAAAGAAATCGAGAGGCAGTTGATCTTATAATATAAAACATTTTTAAAAGCAAAGCGCTGACTGTATATTAAGAAAGAGCAAAATATAGAACTTGCGAATGCAACAGAACATATGTCAGTCATAACAACGACGTTCATAAAATGAACAAAATTTGGTTTCATGTTAGATTAGTAACACTTATCCTTGTTAAATTACTTATTTCATAGTCATTTCACCAAAATGGTTCCCAGATAATCCGGAAATTACCATAGTTTAAATGCTTTAAGCTGCACATGCTAAAAACTTACCTGTCCATGTAAACAAAAGTTGATGAATAATTGCCAGACTTGGTGTAAAGCAAACGGTGATGGTAGTCGTGAAAATCAGCACTGTATGATGAAAGCAGAAACATTTCAGCAACAAAAGGACCAAATAGAGAAAAATACATTGTATACACATTGCTAAAAATTACCAAGTAGAGAAAAATACACTCACCCTCCATACAAAGGTAAAAAATTTGAGAGGCTCCAAGGGAAATGGTAACCACAATGTGCCTCGACCGTCTCCAGCACTCTAAGTACCATCCATAACCACAGAGTAATCAGATGGGGACCAGTAATGGCAGGACCAATAATGGTGGCAAAGCCAAGAAATAATATCTCAGCCGGGTGAGCATATTCAGAAGTCAGTCCAAACGGTGTAGCATATCTGCACATATTTTATTATTCGATCAGGAGTTCACTAAAGCTCAAAAATAACATTAGTAAATACTCTTAGCACCCAGTAAGTTCCTCATAACTCTCACTTACTCGTGATGGACGCTGTGCACATGCTTGTACAACCATTTTGTATGCAGAACCCTATGTCCCCAGTAGAATATGAAATCCTCTAGGATGAAGTAGAAAATGATCTGAGTGGAAACAACTTTCCTGCCAAACCAAATGCAGAATTACGGAACTAAGCATTTTAAAATTCTAAATTGTTCAGAAAGGGAAGAGTTTAGGGTCTTTGTTAATTTTAAATGGGTCATGATAATGGCACCAAACTCCACAATCTCTGAGAAAATATGCTCTAGCATATAAAGAACCTGAAAATACCAGGACGGCAATGGAAGACTACTGCGCATGCCCATGAATTTGAAGACGGGATATGAAGCAATCATAACTGGCAGATTGACACACAAATGATACAGCAGTAGGCGAGTAATACATTTCTCCTGAGCTGCAGGGCTGTTATTTTTTGTCTGCACAAAAATAGAATCAAGTCACGGCAAAACGCCAAGGGGGCAGCACCTATGTACACAAGCTTTATGCATAGAAGGTAACAAAGAAACATTAAATATGTAAAGGGAGGGAAGGGAAACTGTTATGACAGTAGCAATAGCCCATCTAGTCCATCCAAACATTCTTCTCAACATATTTTCTTTTAACTCCACTATAGGACATCAGTTCTCCATCCACAAAGACAAAACACACTTATTAGATATATCCTACGTACTCTTTTATTTTGCTTCGTGGAAAATCGACTATGTGAACACTATATTAGCTCACCAAACTAGCTATAAACTGAGTCACCCCAATCAAAGAAACAGATAGCCCAATACACCTCGAATCCTTTCTCTGAATCACAGATGCACAAATATAAAATGTCAAATTTTCTTATGACCTGCAACCTCTGTATAAAAGGCCAGTAAAAAGATTTGATCTCATTCTTCTTCCTAAAACATAAGCTCCATCCAACTACATTGTTCCATCGCCTTTAACTTTAACTTCATGCAACCCCAACCGTTCCCAGTCATTCAGGCTTCAATTAAATATTACAGTCCAAACCATATTTGTCCCTACAGAAACTAAACACTTCCTTAAGAAAGCTATATTAAACAGAGCTGAAAAAACATTCGTCCTTCCATACACCACTAGCCAGATGAATCTTAGAGGAAGGAAATAAAATTCCTCATTTAAAAAATTACATTCTAAGAGCTCAGTGGAGAGAGATGAACCTGAATCTTGTACTTGCTCAGCCATCCTGCCCTCTCAAGATATATAAAAGGGAGTCCAGATAAGAAGAAAACACTCTCATGGAGAAAGAAACTTCCTAGACATGCCAGTTGAAAATCGTTGAAATTTGTGATCAGATACTGCATAATCAAAAGAGAAGAATTTCAAAAAGGTAAGAAAAATTACCAGATAACAGTAGAGACCATTACGTGCATGAAGTAGGAAAAATCAGTTACATTATCCTTTCATTTAGGAACATTTAAAGTTAAGCACTGAGTTGCTCTCAACCTAGACTCGGATCCCAATTCATGTGTTCAGGGTTCCAATATAAAATAGAAAACTATTGAAGTTTGAACTTGCATGACTACAGGTTGGACGATTTTCAATCTGGTTATGTTATTAGAAACAAAAATTAGGATCGTCCGCTTAAAATGTATCAGCGCTCTTGAAAAAAGTTCCTTTCTCAATCGCTTTCAAAAAATGAAAAGAGAGCCACCACCCACTAACCACAGCAAAAAAAGGATGATAACAAAATTTTATGAGTCAGATCTCAAAAGCGCAGCTCATCACAAGACCTATCAGATATAGAAACAGTCTCCATTTGAATGCAATATGTCACCACAAATTACTTTAAATTTTTTTTTCCTAGATTTCCTGCCCATGTATCAATTCTCTATCTACATACCTCCAGGTACAGTTAGTTAACTAATGAAATGAAATTTATGATAATATCACTTCAATTTGTATTGCTTCACATCCAAGCATCATGGGCTAACACTGTTGACCACAAACTACATGAACTCACTTACGTTTGAACGAACATAATCCTAACAATTTAACAAAGCGCCTCCAAATCCTTGCATAACATTAATCTTGAACATCTAATGCTGCCCAAATGTCACTATAACGGAAAAAGGACAGAAATTGACAACGAAAAGAGAAAAGAAAACCAAATAACCCCATAACCCTGAAAATAGTAACGACAATATCCAAATGCACTCGACACATCAAATCATTGCGTTATCCCACAAACAGATAATAACACTTCAATCTAATTACATTGCTTCTCATTCAAGCATCATACGATAACAATGTTTGACCACAAATTACACGAACACGCTTCTTTCCGAAGAAACATAATCTTAGTAAAATATCTCCAAAATCCTCAACTGAAATCAATTTTCAACACCTAATGTTACCCCCACTATCCCTAATCCATATTACTCAAAAACAAAAAAAAAATCGAAAAAAGAACAACCAAGTGATCTCATTACTTAAATTCAGTAGCCACAATACTCAAATGCACCACACAGATCAAATCATTACACTAATCCCACAAAAAAGAAAAACCCATCTCACCAACCATTACCCACATGCCAGCACTACGACCAAATTCACACACATGGGTAAAAAAACACACAGTAATTCCAATTCAAAAGCAACCAATGCCCAATAAAAAGATCAAATCTTGGTCCAAAAAACAATTTAAAAAAAAAATCCCAAGTGAAATCTTTGAGCTATAAAACCAAAAGGGTATGTAGAAAAAGTACCCTCCAGCCAGATTCAACAATGGAAGCCATGGAAAAGCAGCTTCTGGGGGCAGAAGAAGCAGGTATCTGAGAATCCAAGAAAATGTGGAGGAAGAAGAAGAAGGAGAGGTTACAAGAAGCAGGCCACGAGATGAGATGAGACAGACTGTCTCTGGAAAAAGGGAATCTGGGGCTCTTTGTAGATTTGGGCCCTATTGGATTTATATACCATAATTTTTGCAGAGCTGACGAGCGGAGTTCAGAGTGTGCACGTCTATCTGCCACCCTTGATTCATTCTGTGGTTTACCCAATTTACCCTCTTTGCATATGAAACTTTGATTTTTTTATATTTTTTGCCCATTGAGGATTTGATTTTTACTTGGGGAAGGATCACATGGCTTGCAGTATTAGTGGGGTAGGCAGCTTCTCCAATTTTCATAAAACTCTTCCACTTGTAATAAAATGAAATTAACTCCCCTTTAATTTAGTGGTATTTATTTTTTGAATATTAAGAAACATCGAATTCAAATTTTTATCTTACAGATTTTGCGAACTGATTTTATCCGTTGGTTGTTTTTTTTTACTTTATTCTATCTAACAATTAGAAATAATATAACGTGTGAATGTGAAAAAAACACGTCTTTTTATATCAGTTCTCTAAAATGTTAAATTCCACCAACATATAGTAGTTCATTAATACACATTTTAAAAGAGTTTTTAAGTTCGAATTCTCCCACTTTATCGATGACAGGAAATATTTTAGTTTCAAATTTTATGATTTGTGAAAGAAAAATAGGATTATGAACTCGTTAAGTCATTTTTATAAAATAGATAAATAATTGAAAGAGGAATTGAACTTTTCACTAAATCAAAAATAAAGGAAAGTAGAACTTTAGATTATAGGTCCACATTTATATCATATTATATATTACAATTTTCAGTAAGGTGGGAACCGCCTCTTATACATGTAAATGTCACCTTTATAAGAGATGTAATTGATAATGTGCTTAAAATAATGTGACGGGAATTATTGTAGTGAATACTCACATAGCATACAAAAGAAGAATGAAAGAAATACAACTTTCGTGGTGATTTGAATTTAGCTGAAAAGCTCTATGGTGTGTTATTGGCGCAAATCAAACTCTACAAAATATAAAGAAAATGATTTCTGCACACCTATTTTTTTTTTTTACACATTTTTATTTATATTTAGTTTTAAAAATAAATAAATAAATAAAATAGGTATGCGAGAATCATTTTCAAAAAGAAAAAGCATACCTTCTAATATTTAAATGTGAGACTGCATTTAGAGAGGAAAGAGGGCAAGTTGGAGGCCAAAATTGTAACAAACAATACTTCCCAACCTCTCTCACACTGGAAAAGGCAGGAGGACACACAGTATCAAACAAAGATTCTGAAGATTTTAAACCTAATTTCACAGAGCTTATATCGTGTAGACATTGATAAAATAATAGGTCCCTGTCCCCATCATTCACAGTTCACTGCTGGACATTTCATAAAGTATTATGCTAACTATATAGTGAGACAGTCAGGAACTCAGCATGTGGAGTGAGCTACAATGAAATGAATATGTCTGCGCGAACAAAATACAGAAGAGTCTCATATTTTTGCCTTTGTTCTATCGGTATTTAGTCTTTACTTTATTAAAAGAGATTTTGAGTTTTAAGTCTTATGAACGACATTTTGTTTCGATGTCAAATCGAAAAGAAATAGTTTGAACTTTGACACATTTACTCTAAAATTCTAAATAATTTTATGTGGAGAAAAACTTTTGTGGGATAATTTACTAAAACGAATACCGAATGAGACTAATGTGAGGTCGGATGGAATAAAAATACAGAAGAGAGTCTCGTGCTTTGGTAATAGCTTTCCACACATAATGTGGTCCGAGTGCCCCAACCAGACCTACACCTAAAGGAGAAAGATTCAAGTATAAGTTGGCAACAGATCTTATAGCCAGATTTAGTAAAGTATATAAAATGTTGGAGCTTTCTTTTTTCATTTTTTGGATACCCTCAGTGGGAGAGATGAGCTTTCATTTTACCTCACTGGGTCACTTTTAGGCGTGAAGAAAATGACATTCTACCAGTTCCTCCTCCATACTATATCCATAATCCATTCCTCCTTTTCCTAATAACCAGTCCCAAATTTCTCCCCCACTGAAGAGAAGTTCACCTCTCCGGCTCTCATCTCTCCGACTCTCATCCTCTTTTCCGATGGAGGGCCTCATACCCTTCGTTTACAGGGCAATACTTCAGTATAAGGCTGGTGGGCAACCGACCACAGAAGGCTCCTGGTACAGCGAATTGCCTGGCGTGCCATACATAACAATTAAGGCAGATTCAGCAAGCTCCGATCGAGCGGAAATCCAACTCCGTCTGTCTGAATGTCTCTCGTCTTCGGCCTCGGTCATGAGTCCTCCCCCGACCTTCCGACCCATTGCCTCTTCTGTGATCCAATTCCCCATTCGTTCTTCTACCCCCGGCACACTCATATCCTAACAAGAAATGGTCACCTGGTGCTTACTGAATAACTAAGCAAAATGTTGATAGCATGAGCCTGTTGTGAATAAATAAGAACTGGCTGAGTTTCTTGTTTTCTCCCTTTTTGCATCCAAACTTTATTTGCTCATCACTAATGCAAGAATTGTGTACAAAACTCGAACCCTCGAGTTTATTCGGCAGAAGCAACGGTTTTCGTTGCAGCGTAAACCTAAGATCTCCAGGCACATCTCTAAATGTTTCAAAGACAATAAAAAAATTTCAGGCACACCATATTAAGGGTTTGCTAGAAGTAACTCATATTAATTAATCATTTAGTACTCTTACAAGCAACTTTGAATATCCGACAAGAAGCAACAAAATCTTGAACATATATTTAAATAAAGCATCTGAACAGAAACATTATAGGACCAAAATCCTGCAAAACATTCTTAACGCGAATATCTTTATAAGATTTAGAAAACGGAGGGGAGGGGGAGGCTCTAATTTGTCCTCGGTGTGGCCCATTCAACCCTGAGGATGAGATTGTCATAACCATACCCGTTCAGCTTGTTGATTGCTCTCTGGGCATCTTCCCTGTTCACGAAGTTGACAAAACCAAATCCTCTGCTAACAGAAGTATTCTTATCAAGAGCAACGTAAACACGGCTGACAGCGCCAAAAGGCCGGAAAAGTTCAAGCAAGTCAGGCTCACGAGTGTCCTCTGAAAGGTTGGTGACACGAACAGAGTTCTCATCATTCCTCCGTCTCATATCACTTCCAACTCTGTCTCCACCTCCTCTCTGGACTGGCGGAACATACTTCCCTGTGCTAGCAGCTCCAGGTACTGCTTCTGATGTAGGAGGCTTATCACCAAACCCTTCAGCCTGTGGGGCGAGATCCTTATACGGGCAATGTGAAGTCCAGTGATCACCCTTCTTACCACAAGTCCTACAAAGTTTGAGAGCAGCCCCTCCTTTTGTGAGTTGAGACAGAGGGTCTCCTCCAGCCTTTGGTTCTTCTGCTTTGCTACCTGTTCACAGTCATACAGAAAATTATAATCAGAAAAGAAAATTATAATCAGAAAATCCAACAAACCAGTTACCATGACCAATTGACATCAAACGATAACAAAATAATCTAAACTATATCATGAAAAGATCAAAAATAAATCTCTGACAAAAGACATAAATAAAAAAGCCGCAGATGCAATGAGAAATATGAGGCCATCAACAAATAGTCACTCTATTTTTCTCCATGTCAACAATGCCATCATCCACAAAACAAAATCACATGGCTAGAGAAGGTATCTTCAAAAATCAAACCGATCCAACAAATTTGAGCCATATTATATCTGAGAAAGTAACCATATGTATGCAGGCCTCTTGACTAAAACAACCTTTAACCTCTCCACAAACCTAATTAAGGGATTTGAGAACAGAACCAGATGAAGTTATAAGATTTAAACTAAACATACTCACAGTCTAGGGTTAGAAATCTACATCGTATAACTAGACATGCACACGTGTCTGTATGAAACTATAAGATTTAAACCAAATCCTGCAAACTCTTGGGAACTAATTCATCAAAGAATAGCTGACCTAGAAAAGACCTATTGGGCACGTTTGATACGCTGGATTGGACTGGACAGGACTAATATTAGGCTTGGACTTAGTCCTATCTTATGTTTGGTGCATACATGAATTAATTATTGACTTTCTATATAAAATTTATTATTCAAAAATTAAAATAATTATTTTGCTTAATATATCAAGAACTTTTGCATTAGAAATATCAAGTAAAATTATAATGTCGATAGGAGAAACCCAGGTGGCCTTCCCATCATCGGGGCAGACAAGAAGTTAGAAACACGGAGCTTATTTTGACCCCTACTTTTAAATGGGGCAAAACAGCGATAGATAATGAGGCACGAGCCGCACGCAACCCCCTCCCGCGTGGGGCACGCCCCTAATACGGTTCTTAAATAGTGATGTGTTTGTTGCAACTGGGACTAAGCCCAGTCCGGAGGAACAAACATGGCCATAAGGTCAGCTAGACAGTCTAGCGACTCATGTACCAGGCCAGCATTTAAACTTCCAATTCAATTTTAGCTTCATTTATTCCAATTGCAAAAAATTATTTAGTCAAAATTTAATTCAAGGATTAATAGACGTATATCGCAAAAACTAACAGAGAAACTAAAAAAAAAGGCCAAAATCTTGTGGGAAATATTCCAATTAGCCAAATGAGGCAATGAACTGAAATTTTCACCAAAAATTTAATCTTTATTCTAAAAAGATATTCCCAATCACCAAAGCATTCCCCTTTCCATTAAAAAAAAAAAATTTCAAAAGAAGCACACAAATTCCAGATAATCTTCCTCGAAAACCCGAAATTAAAAACACCAATCAACAAAAACAATCCGAAAACCCGAAAAGAGGAATTCAAAGGCATACCGGGAGCCCTGGGGCGCTCGAGGAGGATCTCTTCGGTGGAGACCATGGTGAGCCTAGCACCAACGTCCTCGTGCACGGCGTCGCCGAACTTGGGCCAGGAGCGGCGCTCCACGGCCCGCTTACTGAGCCGGGCGTTGGCGAGTTTCCGAATCCGGGTCGTGGTCGTGATCTTGACCTTATTTCCGTCCTCGTTGAACTTGTATTCGATCACCGTCTTGATCCCGTTCTCGTCGGGCCCAATCTCCTGCTTCGGCGGCAGGAGAAAGTCGAGGTCTTCGCCGTCGTCCTCCTCGAGCTCACCCCATCGGAGCTTTGGGGGTTGGTTCCCGGATCCGGGTCTCACTAGAGCCATCGCTATCGCTGTGCGTGTGGGGAGGAAGGAGATGAAGAGATTTTGGGGATCTTTTTTAGGGTTAAAGATTAGGGCTTTGGGGTTTGGGGAGGTGAGAGAGTGTAGAGTGAGAGAGATGAAGACAAAAGCGTTTTGGTTGGGTTTATGTGTGTGGGATGTATATGTTGTTGGTCGAGGGTGGATTAAGGTGTGTTGGGCCTTTACTGACGTTAGTGTTTGTTTTGGGCCATTATGTATTTCTTCTAAATATATGATGGGAGAAATTGCAAGGAGGCCTTTTTAAAGTGCAAAATTGCAAATACATTTTCATATCTAAACTATCATATGTGATCAAAATAGTATAATAGTGAAACCTAGCTTTGATGTAGATTATACGGTGAATTGGATTGAAGATCAAGTTGAAAGGCGCAAATCGAGTAACAAGAACAAAATTTTATAAATTTGGGCTTTAGTGTCAAATTTGGGCCCATGATATGTTATTTTGAAGTGAATGACGATGCGCATTAAACGTACTGTTTTGTTGTGATATATGGACTTTTTTACCTAAGGGTGGTGCTATCCACACACCCCTTTTACATTCCACACACACCTCTCAATTTTCGGGCGTCGGATCGAATGAATTAAAGATGATCAAATGACATAAATCAACAAAGGGTGTGTGGGAAGCTAAAAGAGGTGCATGGAAAACACCACTCTTTAGCCAAATTTGATTGTTTACCGTGTTATATTAGGGTTTTAAGTTTTAAGGACGTCATTATTTTGTTAATTGTTTAATTCGAATCCTATTTGGACTCCTAGGGCTTCTAGGGTTAAGAGGCACGATATATAGGATATTTAGGCGTTAGGTTTGTTATCAATTATCAATCAATAAACTGAGATTTTCTCATACTTAGGATGAATTCCGAATTGCTTGTTCTTTACGATTAACGTTGATTATGTATCAACAAAAAAGAGATTAACGTGATTAATCTTCTCTTTGTCAAATCGTGTCAAACTTCGATAATTGCAACCCACTGGTGGTTTGCAAACCAGCCTAATTAAGATGTGCATACAGAGATTAATTTGATTTTATTTTGTTAACCACATTATTCTTGCAAGTGAAGCACTATAATGAACAACAATAAAAAAGGGTTTACAGAGAGAAAATGATCCATTGATTCAAATGCAAAACTTCACAATCTGCACGCAGTAAACAAATCCTAGTACTAGTGGCCTGTCTTTACTTAGAGTTCTATGGAGAGATTTTTCTATGTCTCCGAAACACCGTCTGATACACCAAATGTCATAATACATGGTAAGAAATTTTATTTTTTCAAGTGTTCAACTACTTGTATTATGACACTTGGTGTACTGGGCCGTGTTCCGGGCACATAGAAAAATCTCTCAGTTCTATGAGTGTTTTAGCTGTTAGATTTGATTTCCACAACTTTTTTCTATTTTCCATCTCAATCATTCATTTTCTATACCACTCAGTACTACGTACTATTGAAGAAAAATTGCATATTTTGTAGTGAATTTCAAATTTCTTGTTCTTAACGTTGACTAATCTTCTCTTTGTCACGTTGCCTCAAACTTCAGTAACTGCAACCAACTGGTGGTTTGCAAACCAGCCTAATTAAGCTTTGCAGACAGATTCTAAGTTTGATTTTACTTTGTGAACCACATCATTCTTGCTATTGAAGGCACTATAATGAACAACAATAAAAAAGGTTTGCAGACAGAAAATGAAAATCCGTTGGTTCAAATGCAAAAGTTCACAATCTGCACGCAGTAAACAAATCCTAGTACTATATAGTGGCCTGTCTTTACTTGCCACCTCATGGATTACACCATAACATCACATTCCACACTCTTTCACTCTTCACAATCATAGAGCAATGAACACAAAAGGATACCTCCCAAACTTTCCTTTCAAACCAAAAAAAAAAAGTGATGTAATTGTAGACAATTATTGAACAAAAATGCAAAAAGAAAGCAACAACTTTACAATGCCATCAACTGCCACCGTCGCCGCCACTATGAGCACTACCACCGTCACTGCCATCCATAGTAGACATGTGGGCAGTAGTCATCAGCACAGCAGCCGCGCCAACATCATTGCTCACGGTGGTGGTGGTGCCTCCATCAACCTGACCACCAGGAGCCGTTGCAACATGATGATGTCCTCTGCTCTTGCGGCTTCGACCAGAGCTGGAATGAGACTGATCGTCCTGCAGCTTCTCTTGATGAGACTTGTATTTGCGGCCTGCAGGTATGCAGAAACAAATGGTTTTGCTCTTCATGTTAATTTTGGTGAATGAATTATCAGCAAAGCATCTTACTTATAAGAGACACATGAAAAGGGCTGTCAAAGCACATGTTAATTGTACAAGATCCTTTCTTATTTAACAAGTTTTATCATGACATGTAACAAGAACATGGTTACTACTGTCAACCTTTTCCTTTTGTATTCTTCCATTTCAAATTGGTTCAAAGCTTCTTTTATTATACTTAATACACATCCAATCATTGCTTATACACTCATCTCGCCCCCTCACTTGTAACTTAAGCTAAACACGTGAAGATTATGATATTTTGCTAGTAATAAAGCATCCAATCCAAAATAACTGACGATATATAGAAGGAACAAGACATTTTATTTTAAACTCTAATGAAAGGCTTCAATTTTTTGGATGTGGGATAAGACTCTTGATACCTTGTGCAAATTTAATCAGATGTAAAGTTATGAACATTATTATGCTATAAATCATGAAAGAAAAAGCCAAAGATTCTTTAGAAAGTTGAATTGACATATAATCTTATTAAAGAAGATTATGGGGGCATGTATCACGGAGAAAATGGATTCTATCCGTTGATTAGATTAGGTTGTACCTGTGAAATTATAAGGACATGTGTTTTCATCACTATTGACAGGCTATTGGCAAGTGATAGTATGGCATTATTTACTCTAAAATCATTTGCCAAAATGTTTATTAGATGCGCATCCAAAGCCTTTCGGAAAGAGCTTCATCTTCCTCTCTTGTTCAATTTTCTGTTGAAAATATGCTCTAAATCCAATCATTCAATCATGAGATGATACTTTACGAAATTTCACATATTAAATTAATGTAGTTTAATATAAGGGCAAATATTATTGATTAAGGCCGTCTCATTCAATGTTATACGCCTAAACAATAAGTTTAAGGAATATGGCATTAAGAGAAAGTTCAAAATATGTAGACTCGTGAAACATTTCTCTTTTATAGACGCATATCCTAAAAGTTTGTGGTCATAGGATTGCCAATTGGATGTTGACAATCCGGATAGATCAGTACATATTATGTCTTCTCTCCAGAGAGTGATGAGTCTCAATTCATTGGTGTGAATGACACCAAGACAAGTATGTAGGTGCTCAATCGAGACTAAGTCCACCGCACAAGATCAACCAAGAGTTATCATACTCATGTCTTATGAGAGCTCATTAGTTGGGATAATGCAAAGTAGTCCTTTGACCTGAGGCATCACAGTTGTTTTGTGGTTAGGTCCTTAATCTTTGACTATTTTAAACAGTAAAGGCACTCCGATTTGAGGGGGTGTCTAACCTTCATGAATGAGATTAAGCTACCTAATCATGGATATAAGTAAATGTACAAGAAGTGATCTCTAACCTTCAAACTATTAAGGGTAAATACTCTTTGATATGATTAAGAATCTTTGGCCAAAGTACATGAATGAGATTTAGAGAGTACGTTCCAAATCACATTCAAGATAATCATAAAGACAAGAGAATCACATTGGATAGAAGACATGAACAAACTATCATTCAAACAATGTGAGCAAGAGTATTGATATAGAGAAAGATCGTATTGCATTGAAATCCCAAACTAAATAGGTTCTATACTACTCATGCTCAGCTTGGATAGCTATGACATACTATTAAGTGTCACTCATGGCTTGTGGAAGCCCTGAAAATTAACAATCACTAATCTTCACTATAAGGAGAATTGAATCGATTAGTAAGAGTTAAATCCCCTAGAGCCTCACTAACTAGAACCTAATGATCATACACCTCATAAGGAAATGATTGTAGAAAACAACGAAGTTGAGTAAGAACAATTAAATGGTTTAATTGTTTATGTCTTGGATTAATTAAATGATAATTAATCAATACGAAAGTTCGTTTTAGGCCTCGGGTTAGTTTTGGGCCACAAGGCCCATTGGGATATGAATAGTTCAAGCCTAATGACTTAAGTTGTATGACAACTTAACAAATAAAACTCAAGAAACCCAAAAGCCCAAACAAATTAGGGATGGCCATGAGGAAGTTGTGCCCTTATTTACAACTTTGTCACTCAAGTGTGAATGTCTATAAAGTGTAAATTAAGTTCACTATTTACATAAGTCAAATTTTGAGGAAAGATGAAAAATGCTCTCTTTCTCTCATCTTTTGGCCAAACCTCATGGATGGGGAAGAAATAATTTTCTTCATCCATGGTCACTCAAATTCATCTTGAAGCAAGAACTACGATGGTTTGATCATCGAAGGAGTGGAAGTACATAGGCAACCTTCTCATGTGATGGCAAGATGCAACCATAATTCTCAAGCAAAGGTGTAGATCAAAATAGTGATCTTGAAGGCCCTCACTTGAAATCTCAACTCTCTTTGTGAAGCTTTGAGTTGAGTTTGAGTTGAGTCTTGGTTCATAACTACTAGGCTTTGAAAGTCATGAGCAAAGTTTTGTTTTTGAGTACCTAGAAGCATGCTAGAGCCTTTAATTGCTAATTGCATACTTACATGTGTTGCTCAAATGAACTAACATTTAAAATGTTTTCCTTCATTTTCATGCTTCGAGTTGGCCATTTTTCAACAATAAATGTGGAGAATATAATGAGTAAGGGGAAGAAATTTGTAGGAAATTTTAGTAAGAAATAAGGATAGAAAACATGTGAATAAGTAGAAAATAAGAGAAGTTTGAAGGAAATGCTTGAATGAGTGAGGAAATGTTTTGAAGAAATATATATGTATTTATAGAACTTTTAAAAAATAAAATAAAATAAAATTACAAGCTAGCCATTCAAATGCTAACCATGAGCTGACGTCAGCGCCTCGTCAGGGCATCCACCTGCAGGCGTTGGATTTCAACAACTCTATCATCAATGTCCCTTCCTCGCACAAGTGCATGGATGTTCCATGTGGTGTTGCTGCGGTGGAGTAGTCCACATTTTTGGGCTGCACATGGTGAGACCCGCGTAAATATTTAGGCTAAAGCTGGCGGGTTGGCTATTTGTGTCCAGATGGTTTCTCTAATGCACATTTAAAATATACATTTAAGTTGCATATTTAAAAAAGAGCCGTTAAATCATTTAACCTAATAAAATTTAACGACGTTTGTTCAGATATGTAACTTAAATGTGCACTAAAGAAAATTTACCATTGCCCAACCCTTGGACTAAATGTAGCATATTTTTTTAACCCGATTCCTTTTGGCCCTTTGGTTGGAGACTGCTTTTGTCAATTTTAAGGCTAAATGTGGCATATAGACAAGACAAGGTCGTGTAGGAGATTTCGAGGACCCTATCTAAAAACAATAGACAAGCCCCTTATTAAATAATCGTTTAATGATAAAGAAAATATATAACTAATTAACATCGAAAATAGACTGCGAATTTGCTCACCACCCTTTTCTAGGTGGTGAGTGTTACCACCTCTCTTTGAGCACGCCACAATGGTTAATTAGTTTTATTTTTATATATATAATAGGGTTTTTATCACGGTTGGTCCCTGAAAATTGGACCTTCCAATCAAAATTGTCTCTGAAATTGAAAATCTATCAATTTGGTCCCTGAAATTGGGTCTCGCCAATCAATTTGGTTCTTCTGTTACATTTCCATCAATTTTTCTGTTAAGTGCTGACTTGACACACAAGTGGGTCTCAGCTATCCAATTATATGGTGCCACGTGGATTAACCATAAAAAAAATATTGTTATTAAAAGATTTGGCACCATATAAAACATTTTTTTTCAAATTTTTATGAAACAATATTTTTTATGGTTAATCCATGTGGCACCATATAATTGGATATGTGAAATCCACTTGTGTGTCACATCAACACATAACAGAAAAATTGACGGAAATGTAATGGAAGGCCAAATTGATTTGCGAGACCCAATTTCAGGAACCAAATTGATGGATTTTCAATTTTA
Organism: Gillenia trifoliata; assembly: GCA_018257905.1. NCBI lineage: Eukaryota > Viridiplantae > Streptophyta > Magnoliopsida > Rosales > Rosaceae > Gillenia > Gillenia trifoliata. The sequence continues at coordinate 23,526,398 of CM031081.1, read as the reverse complement.
AGGACCATTTTGATTGGAAAGTTCAATTTGAAGGACCATTTTGATTGGAAGGTTCAATTTCAAGGACCAATTGTGATAAAAACCCTATATAATAAAATAATTTAATAATTAAATAGCAATTCCTTCCTAATTAGTGTCCCTCGAATTTTAAGATTATTTTCTATTTATTAGTTCTCCCAAAGAAAAATTCAGTATGAATAGACAGGAGAGGTGATTAAATGGGTATACAATCGAATTCCCAATTGCCATTGGACGGATGCTGAGTACAAGTTTTTATAATTTTGGACTGATGATTGAATACAATGCGTACACTGCTTCCAAACGCATTCTTAGGCAACAAACACAAAAAATTCATGGAAAAATTTTGGGTGGTATGTACTATTTAATGGTACGGCTATTGAATTATTCAGATTAATTTGCGGTGGGCCGCAAATTAATCTTAAATCATTCAACAGTACATACCATTTAATGGTACGTACGTACTATTGAAATTTGACCCAAAATTCACGCATTTCTATAAACAGTAGTAGATTAAAGCTGCGTTTTATTAGAAAAAATCTTGGGTGGTACGTACCATTCAATAGTACGCCCATTGAATGGTCTAGATTAATTTGCGATGGACTCCAAATAAATATTAAATCATTTAACAGTATGTACTATTGAATGATACGTACTATTGAAGTTTGACCCATTTTATTACACTCAACAGCTTAATTTCAAGCCTGTTTAGTTTTGGATTTTAATGGAATACAAGCATGCTCAGCATGCTTTCAGCACAGTTCTGGTTTGTTTAGGTATAGTAGTGCACAGCAGCAACTTTTCCCTTTTTTATTTTTATTTTTGTTTGCTTTATAAAGCTTTTTAGCATTGATAATGTGTAACATTAAAAAATTAGCATTGATGTTAATAAGGCTTAGTTAAGTTGGTAAATATCGTCTTTTTTGCTAGACCAAGGCCTAGGTTTGATTCCCGCTGCCGGCAATCTCTCTTGATGAGCGATCTGTAAAAACCAAAAAATGGGCTAAAACCCCCTCTCTAAGTCCTCATTTGCGGTATGTTCTGCCTCCCCTCCTTCTAAACTTTTTTTAACCAAAATGAAAATTTTGCATTGATGATAGAAAATAATCTCAAGATTTATGGGAACTAATTAGGAAGGAATTTTTATATATATTTAGAAAGAAAGATACTCTTATGATTGTGCACAGTTAAATTTATTGAGTGTCAATAATAGTTCATTTTTAGAAAATTATCGCCAGGGCCACCTCTAGTCTGACTTTAGCTCCTCCACTAATCTCCACACACCTATTTTATTATTTTCACATTCTGTCAAGTTTGTCTTTTGATTTTACATTTTCTATTTAAATTAATAGCAAGAAAATGTGTGAGAGGAGAAAATAGAGTGTGAAAATTTCTCTATATTTTAGTTTTTCACTTGGAAATGTTCATCCTTTAACATGTCAATAATATATGTTACTAGCGGACAATAAAATGTTACTAGCATATAATGCAAGATTTTGAGCTTCAATATTTAGCATAGGTGCGTTTATACGTATTTAAAAAAAAATTGTTAGAGGGCTCAAAATCCATCCATGGCGATAGCATTTCAATACTAGTCTAGTACACATGTATTTTACATTCTTATTGCTATTGGCATGATAAATTATTGAAACGTTTTTCACATTTTATTAACATGTACTTCCAAGGTCCAACTAAGAGCACCTCCATTGGTTACCCAATTGCAAGGGCAATTGGGGCCAATTGCCCTACCATGCACAAACCCATCCTCCAGCGGCCTTAATCTGCAAGGGCAAGAGGTGGGCCCAACCAAGCCCAACCTCAAGCCCGAGTGATTTTCGCCCGAGCAGCTGCCATCAGGCGTTGACGTCAGCGGCCTTATTTTTTAATTTTTTAAAACTTTTTTTTTTTATAAATACCCCCAATCATCTTCTTCATTCCTCACATTACAACTCAATATTTTTTTCTACATCAACTATATTTGTTTTTCACCTTCCAAATCCTTATTTTACAAAAAAAAAAAATTTAAAAGATAATGACACGTGTCGTGACAAGAGTGGTTGAAAATGTCGGTGGGAAATATCTGGAAATAATCACAAGCCCCGGATAAGATCAAAAATAAAAATAAAAAATAAAAATTTTTCCTTTCCCTTGCCCTTGCCTTCCACGAACAGGTGGAGTTGTACAAAGGCAAGCACTGTTTTCGGAGGGCAATCACTGCCCTTGCCCTTGCCCTCCACAAACGGGTGGAGATGCTCTAACAGATACAAAAATTAATTCCCTTCCAACCAACATATGTTACGTTAGCATGCATGAACAAGAAACTCAGAACTATTAGTAAGATCTTTCCGACCTAAGAATTATTAATTCCTAAATAAAGATATGTATAATACAGAAAAATCTTAGGTGGTATGTATTATTCAATGATATAGTCATTGAATGATTGCAGATTAATTTGCGGTGGACCCATATAAATCTTAAACCATTCAAAATACGTACTATTAAAGTTTGATCCGTATAATACTTTAACAAACTTTATCTCATATTTTGACAAACTTGTAACGGTTTTTTGTTTTTTTTTAACAAATAATTGATGAATTTTTTATGGGCAAAATCAAAAATCAAAAAGTTTAGAGGGTGAAACCTCTGTTACAACTAGTACTTGCTAAATAAAAATTCAATAGTGCATTTCTAGCTAGCAGATAAAGGAATAGTTTTATCTCACAAGTAAAGGCCATTTAGGCTCCGTTTGGTATTGCTTTTTTTCACTAAAAACTGCTTCACTTTAAAGTTAAGCAGATAAAAAGTGTTTGGTAAAAATGAAATATACTGCTTATTTTAAAAGTTATAGCATTAAAATATCAACTTTTAAAAGCAGCATGGAGGTTGCTTTTAAAAGCTGCTTTTAAAAGCAATTTTTTTTTTAAAGCACAGCAACCCCAAATTGACCCTTAGTAGTATGACTCGCATTTGTAATACCATCTGTCAAAAAGTTAGCCTTTCTAAAAACATGTCGCGAAGAAATAGTATTAAATTTACAAGAGCAACAAAATGTCCTGAATAATTAATGATCCAATCTGATATCTTATTATTTTCTTTTTTCTTTCGCAAAAGCCAAAATGATGATCTCACTGATCAAGGGAAAAAAAAAATCAGGGCACGTAATTGATTACGCTTACACATAAGGTTTTTATTCACAATGGTAAATTTCTGAATAAAATGCATATGGTATTTTATCCTGGTCTCCAATTCAAGTCTCCCTTCTCCATATAGATTAACAAATTTCATGTATGCGCATGGGATAATTTTTGTATGATAATTTATAGTCTGATAGTTTGTAGTATGCATTTATTGAACGACATGCATTTATTGAAGATCTATATTTGAAAGGGAGAGAGCATAAGTTTGTGATGTATGGCCATCGCTATCTGATATGTACAATTGCATTAGAAACTTGTTCATCAAGGTTGTCCAATCTTGTAACCGAAAAAAAAAAAGAAAAAAAAAGTCGTCCAATCTTGAAATCAACCTGAAGCGGAAGTGAAGCTTCCTTCTAAACCACGGAGTCCTGTAGTGGGTTTCAATTAGATCTGACAAACGACAAACGTGTCGTGTTTGTGTCAAACTCGTTAGAACGTGTCGTGGCATTCAAATTATTTTAACAGGTTTAAAAATTCAAACCACAACCTGACTCGTTAAAATTGATGGGTTATCCGACCCGTTAAAATTAATGGGTTACCCGATCCGATTGCACCCATTAAGAACAATATATATTTTAATAAATAATTAAATAACAAAAAGTCATATGAATTTACTAAATATTAACATCTAAATTCGTAAGTTTCTTTTGATTCAACAATAGGACTATAATTTCATTAAGCAATACAAGTTTACATCTACTGATCTACATGCCACATAAATATCACTTTCAAAACACATCATATTACATGAAAAATATGAAACGGTATAGTACATGAAAAATACGTACGTGTCTTATTAATTCAGCAAATTTGCTAGAAAAATAGTTTGAAAAATTCGGTCATTTTTTAAAATTTAAAATTTATTTATTTAAATTATTTATGTTTCTTAAAAAATATGTTAAAAATATGTCTAGAATACGTAAATTTTATGTGCATTATGAAAATTTTGTGAAAATAACATGTTTTAAACATGAAAAGTATGTTCGTACGTGTATTGCACGTTTGAGTTTTAGAAAACATGTAATTTAACGAATCATTGAAACGTGTATGGAAAGCAAAAGTATTTTTGAAAAATACGTAAGTACGTGTATAATATGTTGGAATTTTAAGTGGTATTTCAAAATACAAAATCCCATCTTAAATGACCATTGTCATTTATATTTGTTTTATTTCACAATTGAATTTGTTTCTTTTTGGCATTAACTTTTTTTTATATAACCTTTGTTGACCATACCTTTAAAAACAAATTATCAGATTGTACACTTTCAATGCATTTGATACCAAATCTTTTTATAAGTATTTTGTTTGATTCCAATTTTATTTCATTGGACTGTTTGGATTGCATTAGAATTGGTTTCTTCTAGTTATTGTTTTCAAGTTGGATGAAAACAAAATTTCCTTCAGTTACATGAGTTATTGTTTTTAATGTATTGATTAACAATTTTATTTGATTGCATAGATGTTACAATCTTTTGATTTAATCTATTTCAATTGCCATGATTATAGAACGGATTTTTGGGCTTAGCCTCTACTACATATACTAAGATCATCCTCTTTGTTCCATAGTGAGAGTGCTTATTCTATTATTTGAGTGTTTTTTCAATTTCATTTTCTATTCAAGGGAAAGATTCAAGTTGTTCATCCGACCTGAGTATTGCGAGTGTACGCTTACAAAGGTCAATAGGTTGTTGTATCCTGGAGGGTAGGGCGCCATAACTTGCTACACCGAGATACTATCTCCGAGGGGCGAAATCTACTCTTAAGGACAATGACTTACACGCCTCAACCTAATTTTGTTCGTGATCAAAAGAAGCATCAGCCGGTTTGTGATCGAAGGAGCGTCTACAAACTACAAATATTTCTAACATAATATGCGTATAATAAACGCGAATTTACTAACTATGCTTAAGAATTTTAGTTTAGCGGGTTCAAACGGGTTGAAATAGGTTACCCCCCGTATAGACTTGAATCAACCCGTTATTTAATGGGTGCTTAATGGGTTAACCCGATAACAAACCCGATCCGTTAAATCTTAACCCAAAATTTATTATTTTTGTGTCGTTTTGTGTCGGATTAATCGATCGTGTATAAAATTGCCAAGTGTAGTTTTTATCATTTCTAATTTTCTACTGGCGCCAAAATTATTGACTTACATACTCGGAGTCGGAAAAACTGATATATGATAATGATCATAAACCAAAATTCATAGAGAACAGTGTATTCTAGAGAGTGAGAGAGTTCTTGCCCCCCGGGAAACTCATTGTTACAATGAAAAGAAAACTGTAGATAACAAAGGACTTTGGTCAAAATATCAGCATGTTGATCTTAACATGAAACAAATTGCAGCTGTAAAGAACCTTGTAGAAATTTGGTGTTGAATATTGTTGTATTATATTTGCATGAACAAGAGAAAGCTATATATAGAGAACTACACAACACATTAAGATCCAATGGTTACAAGCTATGGACTTCACCCTTAATCTAAGCCCTAATTTCCGGTCTTGGAAATAATTACAAGGAAAGCAGCTGTACACAACCACCTAATATGAGTGTGCAGGTGGTTAACCATAACCCTAGCTCTAAGCTAGCTAAAGAGATGATAATAACCTACAACTCTTTCAATAAACCTTTGCACATGTTCCCTTACAAAGTGGCAATCAATCTCAATATGCTTAGTTTTGAAATGTAGAACTAGATTAGTAGCTAGAGCTAGAACAAAAACATTGTTACAATGTAGAACAAAAATGTGTAAGTCGGTGAGCAATTGAGTAATCCACACAACTTCTGCAGTAGTTGAAGCCATTGCCTTGTATTCGGTCTCTGTAGAGGACCTAGAAACAGTGTGTTGTTTCTTAGAACTATAAGAAATAGGATTTGAATGAAGTAATACAACAAACCCTGATGTAGACCTCGATCATTTAGGTGTCCTGCCCAATCAGCATCTGAAAAAGTTCTTAAATCCAAGGAACCAGGTGTAAAAGTAGGAGTAGGCTACGGTGCTCGCAAGCATTGGATGCTCACACCGCTCTCACCGTTAAAAGGAGGGAGGAGGGAGGAGAGGGGGGGGGCGGGGTGGGGGGGGGAAGGAGGGTGAGATCGGTGTGAGCATTCAATGCTTGCGAGCACTGTAGCCAGTCCCGTAAAAGTAATCCCATAATCAAGAGTCCCTTTAAGATATTTAAAAATCCTCTTAACATCAAGATAATGAGATTCCAAAGGAGAAAGCATAAACTGAAAAACTTGATTTACGGAGTGGCTATATCAGGCCTAGTGGATGTTAATTATTGAAGAGCTCCTACAATACTTAATAAATAAGCATGATCCGAAAAAAGAGGACTACCATGCTTGAGAAATTTTTGATGAGGATGACAAAGAGTTGTACAAGGCTTGCAATCAAACATTTGTGACTTGTGAAGAATATCTGAAGCATGCTTAGACTGATGAACAAACAATCCTTGCTTCAAATAATCAATTTGCGGACCCAAGAAATAGTGTAAATCCCCTAAATCTTTCATATGAAATACCGCAGAAAGTTTGGTCATAACATGTTTAATGGACTGCTCATTATTAACTGTTAAGCTGATGTCATCAACATAGAGTAACATGTTTTTAAAAAAAACATTTCTCCCCCGGCTTCTGTCTGATTCAACAACAAAATAAGAAATTTTTGCTCCAAAAAAGTCCTTGTTGTGGGCATGGATTATCTTTTGATTTGTGTTTGTTTTTTTTACTAGGATAAGGACGAAGTCGTCGTGAAACTCGTCATTGTGATAGTTGCTGTGTTTTTGGGAGTAAGCTACAGTGCTCGCAAGCATTGAATGCTCACACCGATCTCACCATTAAAAGGAGGGAGGAGGGAGCAGGGAGGAGGGAGGAGAGAGGCGCCGGGCGGGGGGCGAAGGAGGGTGAGATCGGTGTGAGTATCAAATTCTTGCGAGCACTGTAGCCAGTCCCGTGTTTTGGGCCCATGTACCCACCTCTTGCATAAGGATTTGGAGTAGTTTTCGACATGATTGGAGCTTTGAGTTGTATCGGTATAGCCGAATTGGATAGTGCAGCCAGGACGGTGCTATGGGTATAGCCCTTTTGGTTGGTTAGTTTGTTTATTTCTTAATTTTCAAGTTTTATAATTTGGTGTTTGGATCTCTTCAAGGGGTCCAACTTCCATACTACGTAGTATCAAATACTACGAGCATTGGATGGTTTGGATTCACAGGGACCCATATGACCCATATCATCCAAAACAATCCACGCCATCCAATACTCGTAGTATTCCATACTACGTAGTATAGAAGAATTTTCGCTCTTCAAGATCTATATGTTGAAGAATGAAGCTATTTGATTTGTTGGATCTACTATCAATGGTCTTGGATCATGCGGTGATTTGGAGTGACAATTAGTCTAACGAGTATCATGTTTTGTGTCTCAAATTGGATTGAGAGATTGATCTCACACATGGTATCTTTGTAGTATTGACATCATCTATTCTATTGATCCTCTTCTTCTTTCAGTTCTTAGTGAGATAGGTATTTCCAACTCATTATCTTGCGATACTGTTGCAACTCAATGTATTTTCTTAGATATTATTATTTTTTGTTGGGATCTTTAGATACTGTTGCAACTTGTAAGGACCTCTTTTGAGGGTTGTTCTTCATGAATATGTATCTTCTAATACCCTTTTTCTTAATGAAAATGATATTGTACTTTCTTAAAAAACAATATTAAGTTAAAAATATAAATAAAAGAAAAAAGAAAGAGAATTTTGTTAGTCCAAGTACTTTTTTGTTGGTGGATTTGTTTTTCTCTATCTTTTGTGTGGTGGACCTTTTTCTTCTTTTTTTGGTCAGAGTTGGTGGACTTGTTATTCCAAGCACGGATGATGAAAATGTACCTTTAAGTTAAGAAGATTATAACTTTACAATGCTTCATTTTTCATCAGTTAACGTTAGGAATTCTCACATTCTTGCTAATTACAATCTGATAATTGATAAATATGAACTAAAAAATTTATTGCGTACATTTAAATTTCTAATTGGCAGAAATATAAGACTTTCTATTTCTTAGAGAAAGAACCAAGTATTATTCACAAAAAATATGCATGCTGCAGGTCTAGACAGACGGATAAGGTTAACACCTAATGCACCAAGCACCAATAGAGCAGGAACAAATGAATACACTCAAGCCATCCCTCAAGCCACTACCCAACGTATAATAATTGTTTAAATTAATCCGCACCTAAACAAAACAAGAACTAAACTACTAAATAGCAACCACTCATATATGTAACTTTGCCAAAGAGGATACAAATATTGGGAGTAGGCTACAATGCTCGCAAGCATTGAATGCTTACACCGATCTCACCATTAAAATGAGAGAGGAGAGAGGAGAGAGGGGGGAAAGGAGGGTGAGATTGGTGTGAGCATTCAATACTTGCGAGCATTGTAGCCAGTCCTCAAATACTGAAAATACAAACAAATATAAGTTTGTATGTATGTCCACATGCTCCATGTGCTTCTTTTTGTTCTTGTTTTTTGGTCTAATATCTCATGCGCTTCTCCCTAGGTTTGGATACAAAATTTGAAAAAAATAAAATAATATCGGAATAAATACATTTTACATTTTTATATTTGAGGTGATTTTTAAAGTAGATGATAAATAAGTTTGCACTCTGAAATTTTGAAATTGCATCAATTTATACTTTTTGTTTTTTTGAATGTCTAATAATTAGTTAGCTTTATGAGTTTTTTTGTCAATGTGGTATAATGTGGCTTACATGTTGCCCATATATGGGTCTCACGCTTATCATGTCATTAATTTAATTAAGAATCAAACAATCAATCCAACCAAAGACATAAATTGATACAATTTCAATATCTTACGATGCAAAATGATAAAATTGAAACGTCATGACCCGTTTTGAAAATCATCATATACTTGAAGGGTGTAAATCGTAATTTTTCCAATAATATATATATATATATATATATAGAGAGAGAGAGAGAGAGAATGACCCATTTCGTTGAGGGATCTCATAAATAATTTTATTTAAGGGACATCTTGTGCTTTTTTTGGTGCTCATTCCGTAATTTTTTTCAACGATCCAAACCGTCTATATCTTAGTACATCATTCATAGATTATTGATGCAAAAAATTCAATAAATTCAAAACCACTAAGACACTCATTTATAGTAAAGAAAATGAACGAACCGTAGACTATCATTGAATATAAAAAAAAAACTCTCATTTAATCCAATAAACATATGATTTCGAATTTTGATTATTTTTTATAAATATAATCTTTGAGAAAAAAATCTCAAATATAAACGTAGAATCATTGAAATGCATTACAGAAGTAAATCTTATGAAATGTGTATCATGTGTCAGAAATATCCTCCGATGGTATAATATATAATATACATAATTTTTTTTTTAAATATACGCAGAATCATTATTTGTGCCCAACAATAAAGATCTTGCATGCAGCACATGTTGATGAGTCAAAAAGAAATTATATTAAGAAGGAAGATTCAAAGAAAGTAAGCAGTGACTGAGACAGGAAGCGCATGCGGATTTTGACTGCCTATTGAAAATTGTTTTTGGTCCAAGACCGCTTATTGAAACAAGTGATCCAAATGAGTTTTGTTTCAGGGCACCACAGTCACTGACTCCAATACTCTCACCAACCATATAATTAACAATCATATTTATAAAAAAAAAAAAATTGCGTCTATCATGAGTACAGTGACATAGTGTTGGTGTTTAAGTGTTATAATATGTTCCAACGGGAAAAAATATTATAATATAAATGATTGACAAAATTAATATGTCATATTAGACTAATAAAAATTAAATACATCTGTTATAAAATCTAACTACATACAAAATTCAAAATGATGATACTTATAACCACATAAAGTTATAACTAGCATTTTGCTATAATTGGTTCTTTTGTATTTTATTTATTTATTTGGTTAAATTTTTAATTTTTTTATTAAAAAAACTTAATTTATAATAAATTCATAAAAAAGGTTACAAACTTCTTTGCGTGAGTGAGAATGTTTCTTTTGAATTTATTTATTATTTTGTACTTATTTAATTAAATTTGTTTTTATTCTTTAAAAATGATAAAAAAAAAGGAACATTTTTAATATGAATGTTTCACTAAATTTTTGCCAACTCTCTTTATTTATAGAGATAATGACAAATGTTACCGGAATATTGACATGCTTGACTTACTAATTAATAATCATTTTATTTTTATTAGGTCTATAGGGGAACCCAAATTGGATAAAAAACCACTATAAAAGCAGCATGAACATATCACCTTGCTACCCATCAGTTTACTCACCAAAAGAGAGAAAAATACTGCATAGCATCCCCTAGTACTAGTGAAATTAATGGGTTCCTTAACACTTCCAAATCTTCCTACCATCAATTTCTCCGTCGATGTCTTGACGCCTGGCTCAAGTTCATGGCTGTCCACCTCCAAACAAGTCCGGTATGCACTCGAAGAGTACGGTGGTTTCGTGGCGCAGTACGATCAAATTTCTCCACAACTTCTGAACAATATCTTTGGCCAGGCCAAAGATTTGTTTGAGGTTCCCATGGAAAACAAAGTGAAGAACGTTAGTGATGAACCATATCGTGGTTATATTGGACCAAATCACCTCATGCCACTCTATGAAGGCATCGCCATTGATAATGTCACATCCCCACAAGAAACTCAGAAGTTCAAAAATCTCATGTGGCCTGATGGAAAGAGCAATTTCTGGTAAGTATTTCTAGTTTTCTTTCTATTGCCAAATTTTCAACTTTCTCAACTGTGAATTTGCTGATTGAGTTTATTATTATATATCTAGATGTACGGTCCAAATTCATAATTTGCAAGACATAATTAAATCATTTTCTTGTGTCCAAGGGCATGTTCTAGAAGAGTTAAAAACGTTTTTTTGACGGCCAAAGCGTTTCTGACTGCAATTTTTTTCGAAAAATTTAAAAGAGATTCTAGCTTATAAAAGCGCTTTTTGAAGATGCTTATTTAAGAAACACTTCCAACTGTTTTCTCAACAAAAACTTCTAATAAAAGCGCTTATGAGCATGAATTCTACTTACAGAAGCAGTGTCAAATAAATAAGTCTAAAAAGAGAACACAACGCATTTAACATAAATCAGATGTTGAATTTCTTATAAACGTATTATACATACTGATCATTAATTTTTTTTTCCTTCTTGTTTTGATTCAGTGAAACTACAGATTCATTTGCCCAATTATTATCAGAGTTGGAGCACAAAGTGGAACAAATGCTATTCGAAAGCTATGGAGCAGAAAAGCAGTACGAGTCTGTTGCTAGTGCCAACAGCCACCTTCTTAGATTCCTCAAGTATAATAAACCAGAGGAAGCTGATCGTGCAACCTTGAGATTTGCGAGCCATACAGACAAGAACTTCACCACCATCGTTGTTCAGCACGACGTTGGTGGTTTGGAGGTTAAAACCAAGGATGGTGACTGGATTAGCATTGAGTCTGCACCTTCACAATTTTTATTCTTGGCCGGCGATGGATTGCAGGTTTGTTTCCATTCCCATGTAATTAAATACCATCAAGTACTTAGTTTTCAATTACCATATACTAGTACTACTTAGCTCAGCTAACTCCTTATTGATTTGTTAATTATTCTATTATAATAATGTTTCTAAATTTTTGTATTCTCAATTAAAAAATTGAACTATACAATCGTCATACACGTACACATTATTTGATGTGAGTGCTACAAATAATAACAATTTTTTTTTGGTTATTTTGACTTGGTTTGTTTAGGTATGGAGCAATGACAGAATAAAAGCTTGCCATCATCGAGTTAAGCATTGTGGAGACAAGACAAGGTACTCTCTAGGGTTGTTTACATTCAATAACGGAATACTACAAGTACCACAAGAACTGGTGGACGAGAGACACCCACTGCTTTATAACCCATTTGATAGTCTTGAGTATATAAGGTTTCACAGTAGGGGTGAGGCCAGGAGCTTAGCCTCTCCTGTCAAGACCTTTTGCGGTGTTGCAAATTCTACAGCCTAATTTGCAGGACTGAGGAGGACTCAACTTTGATGCTGGATAAAAATATTATCGCGGTGTTAACAACTAATAAAATGTACTATTAGGAGCAGCAATCTTTCTTGTTAATTACTTAATTTCCAGATGCATTGGCATGTGCTTTGTGGAATTTCATGGCTGCTTCCTTCCAAGCAAGAACACTCCAAAATGGTGTATATATCTACATAGCTATGTGTAATAAAGCATTCAACTTTGGTTTTCTTCAACTTCCAAGAATTATTGTATGATTGAGCACCGTTCTCGTGACTATCCGATATGCGCCACTCTTGGCATCTTGCGAGAAGTTTATAATTAAGCAAGCAAAAATACTTCATATGTAAGACATTGACCACAAAAAGATAAAACACTTTCTATTTTGCCTAAAGAAGGGATCCCGAAATTTAACCCAACAAAAAAAAAAAGGAAGGGATCCCGAAACATGACGAGTTATAAGTGATCCACCATGAAACTCAACGTATGGATATAAATTCAATTACGTGATCAAGATGATTTGAAAAATGACAGCCGATCAATGTGGAATTAAATTTCGAGATTGACTGAACAAGCAAGTTTGGGGTGCAAGAGTTGTCAGTCAAGAAGGAATTAAATTATAAAGTTGCATATTCCAATTTTACTTATGATGTTGATTTCAAGATTGTACCATCTAAGCACAGAGAAGTTTGGGCTCCTTGAGTTAAAGAATTTATTTGCTGATCAAGTTACGTGTCTACTTGTGATCAAATTCGACTCAAGGAGAACTTAAAGGTCAAGTTCTTTATGAGTGAAAGGGGTCTGGCACACCTTACTCTCGATATCTACGTGGATACCGAGATCGGGCGTGCTGGACGACACTCGTAAGTGACAAAGTCATTGTATGCATGACAACACCTAGTTTATGCAATTTAAACTGTCATATAGTTTGCGGAAAATAACACCAATATGCACAAGGTTCAGAGTGTAACTAAATTGAAGCAACGGAAACAAAATATAAAGTCAAGTTCCTAGAATCTCTGTCCATAACAGGGATGGATATTATTAAAGAAACTGAAAAAAAAAAAAATCCGTACATTATCGGGAAGGATTCAGAGCTGCCAATCGTATGCCTCGACTTCACCAGACGCACCGCTACTATGTCCTGAAGGGGGCGCAAAAACAAAAGGTGTGAGTGGACAAAACATAAAAGTTTTCTAAATCATTTTCTCTTTTCAACGTAATAACCCCCTGTTTGAAATCCAGTATAGATATAAAATTATACTACCGTGGTATAAGTCATAACGTACTTTGTATATATAACTGAAAATATATCTCAACATAACATATGTAAAGAACCGTTCATATTTCCAAAGAATAACCACAATACAGATCAATAAGTATAATAATGAAAAACCAACACAGGGTATATGTGCAATCACCCATGTACGTGTTGAGGAACATCATCCCAATCCCCGTACAAGCACTTTACGGTATCAATCCATTTGTACTCCTAGTACCACACACATGTAAGCACTTGCGCAATAGCGCGTCACACCCGAGTCCTTACGTTGTGGGGCCTTTTCCCCAAAAATAAACATAAACGTAAGACAAGCTTGCACTAAGGTATTTACCGGACAATACCCCTGGAGTACAGTGCGTGTGACCCAAACATGTGAGACTTGTCCTACGGCCGTGAAACGGTACTACAACGTAGTGAAAGCATACCAAGTGTGTTTGAAAACGTACATATATAATCATGTGTTTAAATATAACATCAACTTCATAATTTCACAAATATTCACCCCTTGCATAATCGAATATATTTATGCATTGAAGTCATATATTAAATACCAATATACTTATGCATAATCGAAACATAATCTAAAACCATTTCACAATATATATATATATATATATATATATAAATATATATATATATGTTCATGTCTCAAAATCATTTAAAATCATTTAATATATCAAAACTGTAATCATTGCAAAGCATATAAATCATTTATTAAAACAAAAGTTCACTCACTAGTACTCGGGAGTATATTCCTCCTTGGTGTTGTGTTCCTCGGAGCGCCCAGTCTTAGGATTATCTATTTAATATTAGGGAATAATATTAAAAACATCCCCTAGATAAAACATTATAACCCTTTAATAGAAAGAATCCCAAAATTAACATTATTTTAGCGAAAACGGGCTCGAAAAACGATTTCCGGAGCCTAAAAACCTTCCCGCCGCCGCACGCGCTGCCCCGCGTCGGGAAACGCCCGGACGTGCCGCCACGCGGTGGGAGGAGACACCACGCGCCTGCTGACGTCATTGCCGTTAAAGTCAACGGCGTCAGTCAAAGTTAACGGAATATACCTTTTCTGACAGAATATTATGTTACCGTGACGGAATATTCTGTCACCTTCAACCTCTTGGCGGTCGCCGGAGCCGCCGCCTGGTTCGTCGGAATCTGGAAAATTTTCCCGAAATTATTCCAAAACTTCAAAAATTCATATCATCTTCATTCCTTGGCCAAATTCAACGATCCATATATCAAAATGAAGGTATTGAAGAGTAGAATATTTTCATACCAAATTGGGGCTGGAAAAAATGGCCGGCGATGGCCTGAAATTGGCCGGAAAGCTTCGGACAAACCCTAATTCCGTTCTCCTTCAAAACTACACCAAAATTTACGTTCCTTATATGGAATTGAACCTACTCAACGAGATAAAACCAATGGGAATGGTTTCGAGGCTTCTCTAGGCTAGGATTGTACAAAATCTTGATTGGCAGTTTGCCGTTTCTGTTCCGATATCCGTTTGGCCGATTTGGTTTGAGTTTGGGGATTCTGAAATCACAATCTCGTCAAGAATGACGAGACGATCGTAACGGCAATGGTTTTGTGTGGTGGTTCGATGGTTTTGTGATTCAACAAAAATCTAGGGTTTCTTTGTAAGGTTTGGCAGAGAGAGTGAGAGAGAGAGAGAGGGATAGGTCGGGGAGAGAGAGTGAAGGGAAATAACTGCACAGCAGTCAGCCCCAAAACCCAAAACCCTAGTTTAACTTACGGGTGTGAAAATTACTAAAATGCCTCTACACTTTAAAGTTTTGTAAAACGTCTGTTTTAACTCCAAAATGAGTTCCGCTTGCGTCCACGTGTTCTTATCGACGAGTACTACTAGAATATGTAAAGAAAATAATTTTACACGTCGTCTCGAAAAAGTCAATGAAAGTCAACATTTGATCACTAGGGGTATTTTGGTAATTTTACATACAATTTTGGGACGAGTTGTAACAGGGTCTATATATGAAAAGATTTGAGTTAATCTTTTTTTTATATTTGTATTAAATTACTATTATTAAGAGGAGAGGGGGAGAGTTCGAAACTATTACAGTAATTTAGGAGAAGGGGGAGTTTCGAACTCAGGACGCATGGGTAGAAACCCAACAACCTATTAATGTAGGATTGGAAGAGGAGATAAACGCAACTAAACCCATTGTGAATAGTGATCTTGCGGTGAACAGTGTTTCTGAGTTTTACGGAGTCGAATATTGACCCATGATACCTTTTCTGAAACGGAATGCCAAGACGAATCAAACTGACGACTTTGATGTGACATAAGATGGATTTCGTGCGTTCGAAGTCATTTAGAGGGTCATAATAGCAATTTACTTATTTTGGGGTTGTTTTGTAATATTTATATTTCCGTTTTGTTTTCCTTTGTTGTTAGGGTTTTGCAATCCTATATAAACTCATTTTAGGGTTTGTATTCAATATCTTTTATTCAATAAAATTAAAAAATGAAATATATCTCAAATCCCTGGCTTCCCAGGAATTCTTCAAGGGGAATTGTTCGTGAACTCTTTTATCATATACTTTCACTGTGTTAATTGGTATCAGAGCCGGATCGCCCAATTTTATGGCAAACGTCGAGAGGAGAGTTACCGTCACAAGTTTTGACGGTGTTGGTCATGAACTTGTCACCTGGAAAGCCGCATGCAACAATTGGTGCAGAATTCCATTGAAGAGCTTAGGAAGATGATTGCAGGCCTAACTGTTCAACGTGAAAATCGTGGAGATCGACCACGAGCGAGCAGCTCCTAACACCCATCCTAACCCTAATGGACGAGATTCAAAGTTCGAGGAAGAAGAACTTCCCCAGCCACTTCAGAACCACAAGGAATTGAGATTTCCAACTTCAACTAGAATTTGTAAACTGAGGATTTCTTGGATTGGCTCGCTGAGTTTTAAAATTTCTTCGCATATGCAGATATCACTGAAGCCCGCCAAGTCAAGGTGATGGCTTGGAAATTGAAGGGTAGTGTAGCTGTATGGTGGGATGAACAACAGGAATCTTAAGTGAGGCAAGGCAAACTACCAACCCAAACCTAGCGTAAGATGAAGAGTTTGCTTCAAGGTTGATTTATGCCCCATAATTATGAACAAATACTGTTTGAAAAGTACCGTACTTGTGTATAGGGAAGTTGTCCTGTGCAAGAACCTCGCAAGAATTTTACAACCTAGCTGCGAGAAACCAACTATCCGAATCTACGTCTCAGCAAACAGCGAGGTATTTGTATGGGCTAAAACCTGAAATTCGGGATAGGATAGGGTTGCAATGTATGAACACCCCAGCATAAGCAAAAGAGTTAGCAATCTGTGCCGAGTTGCTGGAAAAGAATCATGCTTCACGCTATGGATTTCACAAAAATTGGGGAAAGACTTCCCAACCAGTAATCAATTTTGGACCAAAGTTTGAAAAAACGCGTGACATAATGCAATATCGGGCGATATGTCACGTAACAGTATGGATTTTGCGACATAACGCAAAAATTTCACGGAAGTCCTCAATATCGTATGCGATATTATATGTGATTTACGCGATATCATACGCGACACGTTATATTGCACAATAGTTGTAACTTAAAAAAAAATTATAAATAAATAAATTTAAGCCCAAAACTACCTCGTTTTGGGAAAATCCTAGTTTTTCTATACCCCTTTTACTTGTTTTCCAGCAGGGGAGGTGGAAAAGAGCCACAATCTTCGGTCTTTGATTATTTGATAAGTTGCACACTGTCCCTTTTCTTAAGAAATTAAACATTTGTCCACTAACTCTTGCAACTGTAACTTTAATTCTCTTAACTCCGCATGAGCCATTCGGTATGGTGTAAGAGAAATATGATTAGTACCTAGAAGAAGATCGATGGTGAACTCCACTTCACGATCCAGAGGAAGTCTACGCAGATCATCAGGAAATACATCAGGAAATTGGTTAACGACATGCACGTCCTTGACTCGTGCCAGATTATCGTCGTTCACCACAACATGAGCAATGTAGCCTTGACAACCTTTCCTTAACATTCGTTTCGCCCTTATGGCAGAGATGAGTCTATGTCTTAGAACGCTGCGTTCACCGGTGAAAGTCATAATAGGCCTGCCAGGTCTCTGAAAAATGACAACCCTGCAACGACAATCCACCATGGCGTGATTCTGATGTAACCAATCCATTCCTAAGATAACATCAAAGTCTTTGATGTCCAAAGGAATCAGATTAGCTGGCATATCCTCTGCACTAACAAGGACAGGACATCCTTGATACTCACCATTGAACATAACAGACTTCGCCTCTAGGCATGGCAATACCCAAATCATACTTGGGAGGAGTAGAGTATGGTTGAGTGGTTTGAGCAAACTGAAGGGATAACTGAATGAGAAGCACCTGGATCAATTAGAACTCTAGCAAAGTGACCAAGAATGTTCAACGTACCCATGACAAGATCAGGATTAGTCTGAGCGTCCTGGGCAATGATATTAGTGACTCGGCTCTGTGTCTGCTCTCTTGTACTGCCTCTGGATCCCTGATTTCCTCGACCGGTTTGTCTGCTCGGTCCACCACCGCTAGACGTTGCCTCATTGGTCTGATACTGACCGTCTTCATACCACTGCAAACCGCCATGCTGATATGAAGGGTAACCTTTTTGAAACTGCGAAAAGCTCTAGGGAAATTGAGTATAGCCTCCCTGGAATTGAGGAATGTTCGGCGTGAACTGAGGAACGCCCATAGAGAACTGGTAAGCGTCTCCAGAGTACTGAGACACATCACCCTGATAATGAACAGTGCCGCTAGAAGATGGCTGCTGGAATTGGCCTGATCGGTATGGTGGCATCTGCTGCTGAGAAGCCATACTTGCCTGCTGATTCTATTGCTTTTGAGGACAATTACTGGCTCTGTGGCCCACTTGACCACAAGTAAAACATCATCGGCTCGTCTGCAAAATGATAGTTGTTGCATTTACGACAACGAGTAGTGTTGGATCTCCCTGAACTGCTCTGAGTCGGAAAACAGAAACCAACAGTGGACTTACCTCATCGAGGTGTGCTGGGGTTAGATCCTCCACTAGATGATCCGCCAGAGTTGTAATCACCTTTCTTAAATGACTGATTCTTCTTCGGCCAAAATCTTGAATATCCCCTGTTGTTGTTGTTCTTTCTCTGACTGTCATTTCCCTCGTCATCACCACCACCACTGTCGGAAGTGTTCTCTGAATCCTCGACACGGAGTAAAGCCTCGTAGAACTCCTGGTAAGTAATGCATGGATATGAGGACGCTGCAATACGAAGCTTCTTACGGGCACCCTTTCTAAACTGAAGCAACATTTCCTTCGGATTACTGGCAATGGCTGGGTAGTAGCGGGATAGGTCAGTGAACTTCCGGTGGTAATCGGCAACTGACATGCTCTTCTGCCTCAGATCAAAGAAGTTGTCTCGCTTCTTGGCCCAATACTCCGGAGGTAAGTGCTTCGTCTCGAAGTGTTCCTTAAAAGTAGTCCAGTCTTCCTGCAGATTTGGTGGAATTAGGGTTACTTCATAAGCCCACCAAGAACTAGCTTCACTCTGCAGAAACCACATAACAGTCGAGACCCACTGTTCTGTCGGAAAGTTTCTCTGTCGCTCCACGACTTAGAAGATTTTCTCAACATGTTTCAGCCAAGTTTATGTCGCCTCGGAGGTTTCTTGACCTAAGAACGGCTTTACTTGAAGATTGGAAGCAATCTCCAAGACATTCTTCTGTTGAGAAGGAGGAGGACGCCAATTCGTCTGAAAGGCATTAGCAAAAGCAGCACCAACCTGTGCGAAATCGAAGGGTGGTGCAACAGGTTCATTAGCTGATGCCTGGGTATGAGGTGCTCGGCGAGGTGGCATAGTTCTGACATCACAAAATCAAGAAATATTAGCGCAAATATCACAAAGTGACAATTGCATGACTGCTTAAAACTTATGCTCTGATACCAATCTAACACATCCCGATCTTGACACGCCAGGTGTCGGGAAGTGCTGGCCGACACGTGTTAAGTGACGAAAGCCAATTATGCATGTAAAAGTGAAAAAGTGAGTAGATAAAGAGTTGGAAGCGGAAGTAAGAGTGTGGTGAAGGGTAAAACCCATAACTACAGGTGCATAACAGTTAGAGCATAGTATATAGTGCATAGAGTAAAAACATTCACATCCTTGTGAGGATGGATAAGTAGAAGTTAACTAAAAGTATGAGCAAATCTTACATAATCTGGAGGTAATTGTCAGAACCGCCAACCACAGCCAAAGCAAGCCTCCGTGTCTCTGATAAACGTATCTACCTCTAAGTTCTGGAGGGGCGTAAAATATAAAAAGGTGAGTGGGTCAAAAACAAAGTTTGATAAAACCTTTGTTTTCAAAAGCATACTATCCCATCGCTGGAAAACATGTATAGTTTTTGAAAATACATCATACTCCCCGGTATGATCCTCAAAATACTATCCCAATAATACGGGTACTCCTCGAAAATCAAACCGACTACTCATCCATATGTAAACACATAAGCCCAAGTAGATAAGCTACGAGGAACATGCTACATATTTAAGAAATACGCTGTGTACTACAATGTCGCAAGTCTAACGCTAATCGTTGTGCACAAAGTGCGTCACACAAGTTCGAGTTGCCTAGTGCAACCTAGAACAGGCTAGTACCTACAATAGATCCAAAGTTGCGTAGCGGTACTGATAATGACAACTCCAAACGTCAAGGCTAGTCCTGGCCATAAGACTGAGTATTGATACTCGAGGTGTTCTACATCTACTGATGAGCAACAATATAGAAATGTGTATGGCAAATATAATACGAATGTTCTACCTCCAACAATCGTATATGATATGAAATCATGCTAACAATTTAAAGAAAGCAGTGAAAACCATACATAATAGTATATTTATCAAAACAAATACCCACTCACTCACTTGTAAGTAGCCAGGTCGTAGCCCCCTTGTTCTGGGTAGCCCCGGTAGTCCTTTGGATAAGTCTAACCTATACGAGATATCACTATAGTAATGATTAAACTCATAAAGGTTACTAATTAAATTAATAAACGACACTTATCCCTTGTTTGCTCAACACGGAGGTCCGAAATTGATTCTACTTCGCAACATATCTTGAGACACTTCGCAACATCGTTTTGAATGTTCATGGGAAACATCCTATTCTTTGACATTTTTGCCTTGGCAATTAATCTTCCTTTGTCATGTCTAAGAAAAAGGATATAATTTTTCGTATGAAAATCATAACCTTTTTCTAAGAGTTGACCCAAACTAAAAATGTTGCTTTTCATATTGGGCACGTAGTAGACATTTGAAATTAATTGGTGACCGCCGTTTTTTCAGGGGAATAAGGATGTTACCTTTTCCTTTTACGGGTATTTTGGATTCGTCTCCAAAGAAAACGTTGCCACTCACTGATTCATTGAGCTCTACGAACACACTTCTTCTTCCGCACATGTGGTTGCTGGCGCCGGTGTCAAGATACCATGTATATTCTTGGTCTCCATCATTGTTCTTGCATGCTAGTAGCACAACACCATTCTCTTCTTTATTTTCTTTCACATAATTGATCTTCTCATCAAGTCTGTTGTTTGGAGCTCTACATTCCCAAGCATAATGCCCAAACTTTTGACAATTATAGCATTGAACTTGAGATTTTTCATACCTCAAGTTTAAGCGTCCTCTCCCACGACCTTTTGTTGAGCTTTCTCCTCTTTCGTAGTTGCTATGGTTGTTGAAGTTCCAACCACGTCCACGCCCATGTCCACGTTCGCGACCTCGGCCACGACTTCTTCCGTACTGGCTTCTCTCGTTGTCGAAGCTTTCTTCTTTCTTCTTTGGTTGAACATGCGGCTTGAGAAGCTGTTCATCATTCCCTTGCCTCTTCTTATGTTTCTCTTCATATGCTTGTAGCGAACCCATTAATTGCTCTATACTAATTTCTTCCAAGTTTTTGGTTTCTTCAATTGTCACGACAATGTGCTTGTATTTGGGGTCCAACGAGCGTAGTATCTTCTCCATAATTCTAACATCTTCTAACTTTTCTCCGTTTCTTTTTAATTGATTAGAAACGGCTAAGACTCTTGAGAAATAATCGGAGATTGATTCAGACCCTATCATTTGTAGAGATTTGAACTCACCTCTTAATACTTGAAGACGAACCTTTTTCACTTCTTCGGCTCCTTTGTAAGAGGTTTGAAGCTTCTCCCATGCTTGGCGGAGGTTGCACTCGAGACCTTCTCAAAGCCATTGTCATCTAATGCTTGGTAGATAAGGTAGAGAGCCTTCTTGTCTCTCTTTCTTGAATCTTTCAAACTTTCCTTCTGAGGTTGGGACAGAGTAGCTTCATTTTCTGGCTCAGTGTAGCCTTTCTCCACGACTTCCCAGACATCATGTGCTCTCAAAAGGGCCTTCATTTTGATACTCCAATTATCGAAGTTGTTGTCGAGCACTGGAACTTGGAAGGCTGCCATAGCGTTGTTAGCCATAGCTCCGATACCACTTTGTTGGGGCTTAAAAAGACTTCACTACTTTGGAGATGTTTATCTCACAAAGAAGAATGTAATGCAGCGGAATTGATAGGCAAGAGGAAGAAAGAATACTCAAAGTATTACACAAGATTTTTTTATTCACTCACAAACTTAGTGCAAGAGGAAACACTCAAACACTCTTAGAAGCTTTGTTGCTTCTTGACACTCTCACTTCTTATTACTTGCTCTCTTGGTTATTACAAATGGTGTAGATGCCTTCTCCATTTATAGGCATGGATGGAACCTTGGAGAAGCATGGAAACATCATGCTAGAGTTATCTAGATAATTCCACTAACTTCCTAAGCTAGAATTATCTATACTAATCTTGCATGTTGGTGGAAACTTCACCATTCTTCTAGACTCTTCCTCCAACTTGAACTTTGCTAGAATTTTCTAGCATGTGCATGGATTTTTCTTTGTGTATGGGCCGGATCAATTGTCTTGGGCCAAGACAAGATTACAATTCAACATATAGCTCTAGAAAAATAGCTCCAGCACACAACAAATAAGTGAGAGCTACATCTATGGGGGAATAAAACTGCTTATCAATGACGAGACAAAATACCACAAGGACGGAAATGTAGCAAACAAGGCTTACTGAGCAAAAAATAATACCTATGCGAGAATACACTACGGTGGCCTTTGTGTATAGTACATCATATAGAAAACCAAGCTCCACCTCTACTTGCTTGACGACATCCTCAAACGAATCTAACATTATTCTAAGACTGGGACCTTGAGAATCATAAATAAGGATGAGATCGGCATTAAAGCTAAGCATCTTGAACAGTTTATACGCATTGTGGAGATATTCAGCTTCAGGAATAATAGGATTGAGGACCCGTTTTCTACGACCTCTACCTTCACTGACTATATTCCTAAATCCTTCTGTGCTTGCAGACCACAGGACCGAAGTCCTCTCTGCATACTTGATTATTCCAGCAACAAACATTGGTATTGCTAGGAATGAGAGTTGGTATCCGTTTGTTGTCCACGATCTTAGAAAGATGTACACAGCAACTGAAACTTGGACAAGTAAGCCCAATAGGTGCCTCAACCAAAACTCATTGCCCTCCAACGAGTAAGAAGTGATGGTGTCTGGACCACCGAGGTGAACCAGCAGAAACGGAGCCCAAAAAGCCATGATAACGAGGCTGTTTGGACGCGAGGGATTTTAATGATCATCTCCTTGGAAGTTGGACATCATTCCAAGTGCCACAGGAGCAACAAAATCTGCTGATAAGTAGGCCATCCATGTGACAATTCGGACCCAAATCTTCGCAATGTACTTCCGTCGGCTACCAAAGAGGATTAGGACAACTTGTAAGCATAGGCTGCTTACAACCATTACCCGGATGTCCCATTCGCTCCATAGTTTCCGAACATTTGCATGAAAAATATACACCATCCTTCACTACCTTTTTGTTATTATACCAAACTTGTGGCAACTATATATGTAGAATTGGGGTTTACTTGAGCTATGATATTATCCATTTTGTTTAACAATAAGCACTGATTTTAAAGTCTACTATCATTAAGTCAGCTATCATAATATATATTTTTGACAAAAAAAAAACTATCATAATATATTTGAATCCTTACGGTTTCTTTCCTTGGTGGTGGCAATTTAGTATGGCCATATTGGCCAACATGTAGACATTAAGTGGCCAAGTTGCTGAGTTGCATATTCTTTGTTTCATGTCAAGGTATACTGACAATAGTGGCCTAGTTTATTATTATTTTTTTTTTTTTAGAAATTGTTTGAAATGTCACATGAACTTATACACTTTTTTCAATTTGTCATATGAATTAAAATGTTAAGCAAATTGTCATCTCAATTTTTTGAAATTATTAATTTGTCATCTCACACTAACTTTGTTAAGCTTTCTATCCAAAATAACTCATGTGCCACATGCGTGGCTTGTGTTCGAGATTATTTCAAACTTTTTAATTAATTTAGACAATTAGTGTGACTAATCTTGAACATGAATTATGATCTTTCTTGCCTTCATTTGGCCTTTGTATGAAATGTAGTTTATGTCTCATTACTTAGTGCCTTTGATTGGTTGTTGCTAAATGAGATTGTTGCACCTAAATTGTAAAGATTCTAGAGAATGCTAAATTATAGAGATGTATACATGAAAATTTTGCTGTGGGGTTTTCTCTGTTCAAATAAGACAGTGGTTTTCTGTATTCTATGAAACTACAATATTTACAGGTCTACTGATTGTTATTGCCCCATAGATATTTGAGTGAGGTCTTAGGTAGCTGATCACACCCTAGAGAAGAAATTTCTCGTCTGTGAGTGAGTATGTCACATGTAGGCTTGTAGCGAAAGAAGAAAGTTGAAAATCTTTTGTTTTCCCTTATATATTCAAATAGTTTTCTTTTGCGAGAAATTTTTGGGTGTTAATAAATTGGTCATGGGTTTGTTAGCATATCTTAAAGGCAAGTTAACATGTTAATTAACACAGTTTTTGTGGCCTGTGCTAGTATAATCAAGGTAAAATGACAACATTAATTATTATGCTATACAAAGCATTCCTTAAAATTAGAAAACTTCTCCTTCTCACGGCAAAACTCTCCTCAATTATTGTGCTCGTTTTCAAGCAAAAGCTAGGGTTGTTTGCTCGTAGAAGAAAGAGTTATTGTTGGTGTGCTTGCTTGATCTGAAACTGTTGACTGAAACCAAGATTTGCCATGAGAAGGCACACATGCCTAAGCTGTTGCGCATGCTCCTTCCATCCGCATTGACTCGCTGTGTAATACAACACAGCTCTATCCACACTTGGCTTATTATCCCCCATTCCCTCCTCAGTTTCCAATGCCTACAACTGTTTTGCGTGCCTGCACCCATCAATTAACAACACCGTCTTGCTTCTATCTCCTATCGCCATCAACGGAACTAACTCCGTGTTCACTTTGGTTATGACTTCTCTTCTCTTTTCAAAAAATTCTATGGCCTCCGCACACATGTCACGAAACCTAATCTGCCCAATTCCCTCTGGCAACATGAAAGGGCTGAAGGCGAGAATGCGCATCGAGAACAACTTGCTCACCTTGGATTTGGAACTGAATTAGAGATGGATCTTGAGTATATTTTTCAAGATCATTGTTGAAGCATAAATCTGTTGCAATGTGCCATAGAAGAATGCTTTGGTCTAATGAAGCTTCTTCTACACTCCAACCAAACTTTTCGATACAATTACTGTTTTGAAGAGCATGAGTGCCTCTCCAATCCAAGACTTCACTGGTTGCAACATTTTCTCTTTGAGCAACTTGGAGTTGCCCAACGATAAGCTCTCTCATCTCAATAGGGACATCCTCCTTGGCTGTGTACCAATAATTCTCTAACATGTTGTAGATGCGGAGGAGTCTGAGAATTCTAGCACACTTGGGGGGATTCTCTTTGAAACAAAAATCGATGAGTTTGTACTGTGCCACGGATTCGGACCACTTTTTGTCATAGCCCAAGCTTGATCTATAGGAAGAGATTGCTTGATAGACACGAGAAGCAAGCGAATGCATCTGCTTGCTTAACCAATACAGTGTCCAATCTGTGCAAATTAGTACAATGATGGCATACAACTCAACAGCAGTGGGGAGCAAGGAATCACGTAATCTTCCGTTGTTTGCAGACCGCAGGGCCCAAGTCCGCCCTCCATACTTGGCAAGTCCAGCAACAAAGACTGGTATTGCTAGCAATGAGAGGGAGTACGTGCTCTGCGTCCTGTATCTTCAAAAGATGAAAAATGCCACTTCAACCTGGACAACTAAACCCAGCAGGTGCCTCAACCAAAGCTCATTGTCCTCCAACGCGTAAGCAGTGATGGTGTCTGGATCGCCAAGGTGCACGAGAAGAAATGACGCCCAAAAATCCATAATGGTATGGCTGTTTGGATGTGGGGAGCTTTCTTGATGATCTACCTGGAAGCTGGAGATCATTCCAAGCGCGACAGTAGCAACCCAATCCGCTGATAAGTACGCTGTCCAAAGACGACTAGGACAGTTCGTAAACATAGGTTTCCCACTCTTTGTGGAATAATTCTAATTTCCACCATTTTTGTTGTTGTTTATATATGAATAAAATTTAGTGTGTAAGATGTCGTAAGAAATGAGAGAACCAGAGGGCGGAAGAGAACACTGAAACAGCATATATAGCGTGGTATTACAGTTCATTCACAATATAACTCAAGTATATATGCATGGGGTCCAATATCCTAGTAGATAGGATGTTAGGTTTCTACTCATGCGTCCCGGGTTCGAAACTCTCATTTTTCCTAAATTTTGTAATAATTTTGAACCCTTCACCCTCCCCTTAATAATAATAATTTTTGAAAAACAAATATATATATATATATATTAATTAAGTCGTCTATCCATATTATAACATGTGATGTACATGGTAATCACTATCAAAATTTCTCGACAATAACCACTAGTACTGATTTAACAGCTTAGCCTTGGCAATACTAAAAAATTTATACAAGTTTTAATATTCAATTCGTACCCATGTGGTTTGTTCCTGGATTGTGGCATTTTATTTTAAACAACATGTACATTAATCCTCAACTTAATATGAAAAATAGATGTAGCCACTACACTTGCCCATATAATAGCGATTAAAATCGAAAGTCTTGTAGGTTTTCGGTCCTCATTTTATTTTACTTGTCCTCATTTTGTTGGTCTATATTTTAATGACAAGTTTTAATATTTAACACATAAATATAGCTACATTTCCAACTGTAGCAAAGACTAGTAGCGAAAACATATGATAGCTTAGGTGGTTATTATCTTAATTATGCTGTTAATCACTTGCCTATAGCACAAGAAAACGAATATGTGTCCGTCTTCGACTCTTTCGTCACCTAATGGACTGGTCGTTGGCAGTGGCACACATTTTATTATCTAAGTAACAAGCACTACAAGATTTCGACTTTCGTCCTCCCATTTCGGAGTGAAAAATAAGGAAAATGAAGTTACAGGATCAACCGAGAGAGCTAAATCTCCTGTGGTATACTGTAATTATTTCGTAATTGAAGTCAAAAGGATTAGAACTCTTGCCTACGTACGGACATGAGGGGTAAATGCTCTTTACTACTGCTGACACTACAAAAAATATGGACACTGCGCACAAACATGAAATTATGCCCTATGAGGCTTAAACTAAAATATAATTTACCCTAAAAATAAAAAAAACCAAAACTCCCGCTCGCCACCCCACCCCCACTCGCTCTCTCTCCTTCCCTCATGCCCATCCTCTTTTTTTCCTTTTTTTTTTGTCAATCTCTCCCTTTCCTCTTTCACCTATCTCATCAACTCTCTCTCTCTCATCTTCTCCCATCTCCATCAACTCTCTTTCTTTCTCATCTCTCCTCTCACCCCATAAACAATATATTACACATTTTTTTTATTTCTTTTTTTTTTCATGTGTTTTTTGGCAATTTCCAATTGTAATTCTACCAAACCAAATCATGAAAATCGTTGCCCTTTTTTTTTTGGTGTTTAGGGTTTTTTGGAGGAAGGAAATTAAAACTTTTGTACCCATTTTGTGCAAAAATACTTCATAAAATTTTAAGAAAAACACTTAATTCAACAAAACTGTTAACAAGTTTTTAATGAAAAATACTTTTTGAAATTTTATTCTTGAAAAATACTTAATTGTTGAATTAAGTATTGCCGATTCTAAAAACGGTAACACTATTTAGAGAATCGGTGACACTATTTCAAAAAATGGTAAACGATGACACTGTTTCAAGAAACATTGAAAATGTGACATTGTTTTGAGAAAAATAATTTAATAAATTGTACTATTTCTTTTTTAATAAAAAACAAACAATTAAGTGTTTTTCATGAATAAAATTTCATAAAGTATTTTTCATTAAAAACTTATTGATAACAATCTTGTTGAATTATGTGTTTTTCTTAAATTGGATTTTTTTGACGCATTCCGATCCTGACACGCCATGTGTCGGGAAGTGTTGGGCGGCACGTGTTAAGTGACGAAAGCCAATTATGCAAGTGATTGAGAAAAGTGAATAAATTTAGAGTTGGAAGCAGAAGTAAAAGTGCACAGTAAAACCCATTATTACAAGTGCATAACAGTCAGAGCATAGTAAATAGTGTAGATAATATAAATATTCGCATCCTCATGAGGATGGGTATTACATAAGAGAAAACTAAAGGTAGGAACGAATCCTACTTAGTCTGGAGAAGCTGTCAGAACCACCAACTAGCCAAAGGAAGCCATCGTCCCACTGGTACATAAAAACCGCTACTAAGTCGCTACTAAGTCCTCGAGGGGCGCAAAACATAAAAAGTGAGTGGGTCAAAAAGTAAAGTTTGATAAAACCTTTGTTTTCAAGAGCATACTATCCCCTCGTTGGAAAACATGTATAGTTTCTGAAAATACGTCATACTCCCTGGTATGGTCCTCAAAATACAACAATTGTAATACGGGTACTCCCCGAAAATCAATGCTCAGAAAACAAGATTGATTGCTCACCCAAATGTAAACACACGAGCTCAAGTAGATCAGCTACGAGGATAGGCTAGGTATATAAAAGAATACGCTAAGTACTACAATGACGCGAGTCGTAACGCTAATCGTTGTGCGCAAAGCTCCTCACACACAAGTACTAGTTGCCTAGTGCAACCTAGAATAGGCTAGTACCTACAATGAATCCAAAGTTGCGTAACGGTACTGGGTTTGAACCTCCAAACGTCAAAGCTAGTCCTGGCTCTGGGACTGAGTACAAATACTTGGGTGTTCTACACCTACTGATGAGCAACAATATAAGAAAATGTATGGCAAATATAATACGTATATTCTACCTCCAACAATCACATATTATATAAGTCATGCTAACAATTTAAGGAAAACAGTGAAAACCATACATAAATATGTTTTTACTAAAACAAAGATCCACTCACGCACCTGTAAGTAGCTGGGTCGTAGCCTCCCTATTTTGGGTAGCGCCGGTAGTCCTCTAGATAAGTCTCACCTATATGACATATCACTATAATAATAATTAAACTCATAAAGGTTACTAATTAAACTAATAAACAACACTTGTCCCTTGTTTGCTCAATTCGGAGGTCCGAAACACTCCGAAAAATACCACACATACTATCCTAGGTTGGACGCGTCGTCACGAGTTGCCTTGTGTTGAAAAAAGTAAAAAAAGTGGTCCCACGCGAGGCTCATGAGCTAGCCAGCCTTGGCTCACTCACAGTCAGCCCAAGCCGGTCAAACAAACGGAAAATGCTGGAATCTCCGTTAACTTTAATGGAATATTCCTCACTACATTAAAGGAATATTCCATCATCCCTTACCTCGACTCGCCAAAGCTCTGCCGCCTGTCGCCATCTGCAATCACCGAAAAAGTGGTCAGTTTCTGGAAAAATTTCAAACCTTCATAACTTCTTCATTTCTCAACCAAATTTCACTTTCCTTATGTCAAAATGAAGCTAGAGATGAGTAGAATGGCCGTATACCTTTGGTTTGGCCGAAAAAACTCAAGAAATGGCATGTATTTCCTCTGAAAGGTTACGGCTACTGTAGCTCTTCGATCTACGTCAGAACTCCACCAAATCAAGCAAATGACATATGAAAATTCATCTACTCAACGAGAGGAATCTAACGGCAGTAGTTAGAAACCTCACCTCGGTCTGGAATGGCGAGAATATTGCAGGGAAGGTTTGGCTCTTCTGTGTGCGATTTTAGTCGAACGGTTGAGAGTTTGGACAAATGGTTAGCACCGTTGAGTTCAAGGTGTCGAGACGAACAAGGTGGTGACTTTGGGTCGCCTTAGTTCGCCAGTTTTCCAACGATGTGCACTGTGCACAATTCGGTGAGGGAGAGAGAGAGAAAGGGAGAGTGACGAGGAGAGAGTGAGGAAAAAAAAATGAGGGAGAGAGATATTTTGATATTTTGGTTTTGGGGGCACTATGCACCCACCAAAACAGTAAAAATTATACGGTCTCGTGTACAAAATGACACGCATGTGTCCAAAATATCTCCTGGGGATTAAATTATAATAAAAGAAAATGACGGGATGTCACATTTTTGGGATGAATATTTCTTTTACTTGACATGATTTTGTCACACAAATTGTGAAGATATTATCTTGATTATATAAACTTTGTCCTTTTGAGTTTTCTTTTATTTGACAAAAATTATTAAAAGAGGAGAGAGGTGGGAATGTATGTGTGTGAGAGAGAGATTGGATGGGACAAAATAAAAACAAAAACAAAAAAAAAAAATTGGACAAAGAACAAAGGTGGGGACGGGTGAGTGAAGAGAGAAGATGTGTGTGTGAGAAAGAGAAATTGGATGAAACAAAACAAAAATGAATAAAAAGACAAAAAAACCAATACGGGTGGGAGAGAGAGAAAAAGAGGGAGAGATGTCATAGAGAGGGTGGGACGCGCATGTGCCACCTTTTAGAATATTAAATTTTATTTATTTTTATTAAATTTTATACTGTTTTTATTAAAGAAAGTTAATATGATGTTTTTAGTTAAAAATTTTTTTTAAATGTCTTCTTCGTTAAAGATCTCATATATTTATTAGAGTGCAGCCTAGGAGGGGAGGCAATTGGGAACGACAAGAGGGAACGAGGAGGAAAATATCAATTGTGTTGTGACCTAAAATACACCGACAGTAACAGAAAAATTAACTGAAATTACATAGTTTCGAAAACTTTTATGGTGCTCCAAAGTAGGCCTCGTGAAATTTTATTGTAGTTTTCTTTCTTTTCTCGGACTTTTTGCCCCTTTATTAACTAAAAAAATATAAGATACTCTGAGTTTTTTAACCGTTATATTTTTTTTTATATAAATATAAAAATCAAAATGAGCATTTTGTCAAAATGGTTATTTATGTTTCTAACTAATTGGAACGATTTATGTTTGTGTTAGACTATAATTCATCTTCAAGTTCGTGCCGAGTAATTGTGTAACAAAGATGATACTCTTACTAAAATTTGTAAGGTGGAACCTGCTTGTATTGGTGAGTTCTACCTCTATTAGAGAGGTGGTAAAAGTGTGATAAGTGTAGCATTACTCATGCGAGTCACGTTTTCCTCCAACAAAACAAAAATTTATAAGAATGCAAGGCTCCAAAGCCGTGCACAAGTAGTGTAGAAATATGAATTTACCATTCTTATGTTCATGATTCGAGCCTTCCGAGATTATCTGTTACCACACACAAACTAGACACTTTTTTTCTCTACCTAGTGAACATTTTGATACATGAAGAATGCCGAGCAAATGGGTTTCGGAAACTTTACAAATTAAAATGTGCTACTTTAACCAATTTTAGTATAACGGGGGTTGAGTTGATTTGCCGTTGCAATCACCGCACAGTCACGGGGCCATCTTGTTTCATCTTGATGAGACTGCTTTCAATGTTTCGCAACACTGGTTTATAGCTGCAACACGATAGATTAAAAAAGATGTTAGCACGAAATTTATAAGAAGAAAACAAAGGGAGGGAGAGAGAGAGAGAGAGAGAGAGATTACAGGCGGGCAAGCCCATTGTATGCTTGGGTGGCTTGTTGGAGTTGTGCAGAGAGCTGCAATACTTCAGCTGATAATGCCTCTGCTCTGCTCTGTTCTTTCGCAAGTTGATCCTACAAACAAAAGCACGGACAAAAGTCAAAAAATGATGCCAATTAATGAAAGCTAAATAATCCCCATCCTGAATCTGTAACAAAACAAAGCACCACGGAAAGTTCAAACAATAAAAGTTTTTTCATACTAAAAAACACAATGAAAGAATGAATGTTTTTCTGCTAACAGACTAACCTTGATGGAGAGAACTTCAGTTGTATACACAGCTGAACCAGTCTCATTAGCCCCGCCTTCACGGGGTTCTAGCAACCCCTTGGCCTGGTCTGTTCTCAACTTATCTATAGTTCCACGGAGCTCTTCATTATGCTTAAGACAGTCTTTCACCTGCAAATTCACATGCCAAAAAAATAAGACGGTTTCACAAAAAGAAACAAGCTACGAATGTGCACCAGATTAGCTGAATTCACTAGTCAAGCATAGTAAAGCGTGAGCTCTCCATGTCCGGATGGCAATTGTTTCAGTTTATTTAATGAGAAACCAAAGCAAGACATATTATTAGAAAAAAGACAGATTGCCAACATTCTGGCAATCTCCATCAGCTAAGCCATTGTCAATTACCTGATTCTCCCAGTGCCCTGATATGCTCATCGCTTGCTGATAAGAATTCGAGAGATCAGAATTTTCCTCGAAAAGCCTTTCTATCTCCGAAGATTGGGAATCAATCTGCCACCATGTACAAAAAGTGAGTTCTCTGTCAAAAGACAAATACACCACCAAAAATAAAAAGGGGTTTCCTTTTGGAGTTATAAATGAAAGAGAGTTGCAAGGATAACCTCTATCAAAAGTTTTTGTCTACTACTTTCCAATCTCTCAATCACTACAGCCATGTCATGCAACTGCTTCTCAAGTTTCTCCTTGTCTTCCTGGACATTAATGCATTAACCCGTAAATAAATTTATTAAGGAACAACAGGAAAGAGAGGAGGTAGAACTAATGAGTAACGAGCCACACACGAGCCACACTCATACTCATTGAGTTCCCGCCTCCTTGTTTTCCTCCTATTTTCTTTGGCATACAATCACTGACCTGACAACTATAAAATTTCTAGGTCATCACGAAATGAACTTACAAGTGAAAATTCCTTGCCAGCCACTTTCTCTGAGACTTCTGCAGTGCATGAACCAGGGGCAACAACATTCATAAGATATAACCTTTTTTGTAAAATGCCACTATGCAGGAAACAAATCATGGAAGGTTAATAGAACAAAAAAATTGACAGAAGCATAAACGGGATATAGGGAATCATAACACAGTAGATGGCATCAAGAATAAACATTTTCGAATTTAGAACTGAAAAGCCAAAAGGGTTTCCAGTTGCAACTCCAAGTACACTGAACCCATGAGCCGCCACGGGATAGGTTATAAATCTTAAATTAGATATAGAGAAGTATGAATACAGTGCCGAATACGCAAACAACAAGAAAAAACTATGATGGACGTTGCATTGGAATTCCCATCCCCTAAGAGGAAAAATTCAGGCCAATAACGGCCAATTTGTTTGACTTTTCTTGACCAACAGTGTTTAGGTACAATTGTTCTTTAGTATCTTCCACATCAGACTGTGGCTCCCAAGATTTAAAGGAGGCTTCCTAAAGTCCTCTCCATTTTATACCTTGAAAATCTGAACGGAGATTTTCTGAAATTCTTATGGTGTAGGAAATGTACATGTGATTTTGGTACCTGAAGCCTTTCTAGGCATAGCTGCAAGCTTTTCTTCCAATTCCTGCTTTTCAGATGTAAGGGTGGATGCCCGGGCTTGCTCCTCTGCTAATTGTTGTCGCTCTTGCTGCCTCAAGTGTGACTCTTGCTACAAGAAATTTACCACAGTTAAGACACCCATAAACAAGCACAAGTCGGGAAGCTACAAATATTCCAATAAACAAATTTTCACCTGTAACGCAGATTTTAAGCTAGCTAACTCCTTTTCTAACATTTGTATCTGATCTGGTGAATTAGAAATTGGGTTCATTGCACCAACTGAACCACTCATTGCTTGTTGCTGTAACATATTCAATTCTGCTCTCAAAGCGGCTGCATCTTCCTCAGCCTGTTGCAAGACAACAAGTGAGAAAAGCATAGAGAGCTGCTGTTCCAATGAGGGCTAATAGAGAAACTAATTGCGTACTCGATACTGTTCTTCTTCTGCATCCTTTAACCGTTTCTTCAGCGTACGAAGCTGGGCTGAAAGATCCTCCTTCACTAAGAAATCAAATTTAGAAAGTGGAACGAAACAGAATAAACCAAGTGAGATGAAACACCAACTAACATATAGATGGCAGTACCCGTGCAACAACTGCCGCATCTTTCTCCATTGCAACATCCTTGAGGGCTTTTCTCAAAGACGGCACAGTGTTTTTCTCCTGCAATTTACGACAAAGAAGCAGATGAGAACAGGCTGAAAAAGTTAACACGGAAATACCTTTTTTCTTTCCTATAGTTGTAAATTCATTGTTTATCAATATCTCTAACTAATAATGGAAGTACAGGCAGTAAAAATTAATACGGACTCTGAAACGACAACATTATGCAGAGACATAACAAGACATAAAATTTGGAAGATACAGTTGAAGATACATGAGACATAAAAAGACGTATTCTTTACTGGAAAAAAATGTAAATATATTTAAAAGACGCTACATTTACCAGATCATTCAGACGTTTCTGCAGCACATCACCCCCGGCTTCCTTTGTTTCAAGCTGAAACATCAAGGGGGAAAAATAATCATACACCACAAAATTGATCATCACCGAAAACTAACAGCTTCATAAAATGCAAACTAAGAATCAAACAAACAAACCACAGAAATAATAGTCCTACCATGGAAGCCAAGTTTTTGTTTTGCTCTTCCAGTTCCGCATTCTTCTTCTCCAAGTCTTTTATCTGAGCCACCAAAACACTAACGTCGCTCTGCACCAGCAATCACATTCACATGAAAATTTAAACTAAAATTTTCTCAGCAACCAAACATAAAACTCGAAAAACAAAATTCCGAAAATTTTCTTTTCTCAACAGATAATGAATACAGAAATGAGCTCCTACCTCAGAAAGCCGATTCGCGCTCTCCGATTTTCGCATTCCTACATAATCTGCGCAATCAAAAACTTCAGGAAAAGCACAAAAATATCAAATTTAACAGAAAATTTGAACGAAAAATAAATGACGAACCGATAGGGATGGAGGCTTTGCTGAGATCGGGTCCCGACGAAGTTTTGCTCAATTTTTCTGCAGCTCGCTTTTGGCGAATTTCTTCCAACTGATAAAAATTCAAATAAAATGAACAAATTTGAAGGAGAACGATGTTTTTTCGGATGTAAATATTCAATGAGAAAAGGAAAGTAGACGGTGGCGACGAGATCCGTACCGTTCGTCGGCCGAGAGTTGCGTGGCGGGAGTCCATGGCGGAGCGAAGGCGAGGTAAGGACGGTGATTTCCGTCTCGGTCGCTCTCGCTGCAGCCTCTGCACGGCGGTTTCTCTCTGTGGTGGTTTGGATCCGGTACAGAGAGAGAAGGCGGTGGCTGTGGAGAAAACGTTTCTAACGGTCTGTAGGCCCAAATGAAAGAGACGATTGTTTCAAAAGTTTTGGAAGAGTTTCACGGTTTGTGGTCCGGGCCTAGAGCCAAAGCCCATTCCGTTACTCTGAGAGAGGGGAATATTTGGACTCACATAGTGGGATGTAAAAAAATACATAATTATCAGGACAATTTAGTGCTTGCAAGTATTTATATTTTTATTAAAATGAAAGAATGAAAAATTAGTTCGGTGCCATAAGTTTTGGGTATGACGTACTTAAAAAATGAAGGTATCCCATTAACATAAAAGATTGTTTATCTCATACGTATTCTTTCTTATTCCTCATTATTTCTTATACTTATTTTTTATCATCTCATTCCTCATACCATGTAAGTTCACATGTCATTATTTTATTGTTGACACAATAATGATGATTTTACAATGTGTCAACAATCTCGTCAGTTTTGTATGTCTGAATAATTCAAACTTCGTTGCTAATATTATGTTCTAGTAATTTGCATCTTTACTTATAAGTGAAAGATTTTAAATTTAAATTGTATAAATGACTAGTTCGACACTTAATTATTACTGACTCATTGTATAACTTAGCGTGAATCCCCACTTACGATACTATTCCAATATCATTGTATAAAGAAAATTTTGTACCTCCTCAATGTTTTAAAAATTAAAAATGAGGTGAAGTAATAGTACTATTCATTTGTTTATATTTTGGCAATCGGCCGCCCTTAAAATCTTATTAGAAGGTTCATGCATCCTTGAAGGCTTCAAGTATCATGACTCTCATTGACTTAGAAAACCCTTCTATTCTATATTACAATAGATATGAACCACTACATGGTGACCTAGTAGTTAGAGCGAATGCAGGCCCGTATTCTACACGGCTTGTACTGGGTTTAATTTCTGACGCTGGTGAACCACATGATGGTGGACAGGAGAGACTGAAATGCTTTTGTGAGTCTTTCCAGGCCCGAAATAGTGAACTACCGTGGCTTAACCACCAGCTAGTCCTTTTTTATAAAAAAAAAAAAAATATTACAATAGATATGCAAATGGAATTAAAATACAAGGATGGAATTAAAAATTGTATAGAGAAAAATATTGTAATATGGTCATAAAAAAGAGACTGGCTATTTATTTAATACAATTATCGTACTGTCAATATAATTTACGTGAATAAGAACTTTTAAATAAAAAACAAAATTTCTAGAAATTCGGACGAAGATTGTTTAAATGGGTATTCCATTTAAATATCACTAGATTTGTGAGCTAAGTGGCTGCCAAAAGAATTAATAAATGGTTAAAAATTAAAATTAGTTTTCTAACGACAACAGTCGCAACACTAATTCTCCAAAGTCCTCCCCAAATACATGGAGTAGAATACGGTGCTCGTAAGCATTAGATGCTCACACTGATTTTACCGTTAAAAGGAGGGAGGAGGGAGGAGAGAGGGGAGGAAGGAGAGTGAGATCGGTGTAAGCATTCAATGCTTGCGAGCACTGTAACCAATCCCCAAATACATCAGAGGAAAGATCAATCAAAACCCAATTTCAACTCCTTTCCAAATTTGAGAAATCTCCAAACTTTTCCCCCAATCAATTTGGGGGAGTTTGAGATTTCTCTAAGAATTGAATTAACCACTGGTTTCGTCCTGATTCCGATGTCTTCAACGTCAAAGCTAAATGCCGTTGCCCCCAAGGATTGATGAGAGAAAGTGCGACTTGGAGCATAAATGACGAGTGAGTTTCCATGTATGTAAAAACCCTAATTATTTCAATTCTCAATCTTTTCCCTATTGGTTCCATTGACCGTTTTTAAAGCGTGAGATCTCTAGAGAGAGAGAGACCCATTATCAAAAGCTCTTCTTTTCTCTCCTCAGATTCTCAGGTACTCCTCCACCGTTCCCAATCGATCTCTATTCACTCTTTTTGTTTTTCGATTTTTTTTTTTGGGTTTTTGGAATCTTTGATTTGCTTTTTCAAGTAGGTATTTTGATATTTGTGTTGATTTTTATTGTATGATTGTATTGGATAATGGTAGTTCATGGAATTTGAAAATTTGGGTCTTTAGTTAATTGGGTGTGTTGCAAAGTTGGATGCTTGGTGTTGAACTTTTCGAATCAGAAACCGGGGCATTGCCCTAGTATTCCGTACTATTGAATACAACCACATTTTATTATTCTTTTTAATTAATGTCAATTGTTAGATTAAACATGAATCAATCACAGTTGTCCATCATCTTGTAGTACCTGATGATGCGTAACACTAAGGATTTTTGGCAGAAACCGGGCCAGATTTTGAGTTTTTGGGCTCTTGGTGCAGCACATAGAGGTATGAGATTGTATGAAAAAATAGATATACCATTTTTGGGGTCCAACACGATGAAGGGGTTAGGGATGTTTTAAGGTGGCTCTTGATGAAATTCTAAGATTTCTAATTTTCTACATAGAATGGAAGGATTAATATGTTCTTCCTTCATTCAATAACTAAATGCGTAACAATCATACACACATGGTTGCACATGCAGTGAAACCAAGCACCGAACCACGAGAAGTTTCCATCTAAGCTTAACAAATCCTTACTAGTAACTAATCTCACAGAATTTAAATAAAGCTTAGTTAAAATTAAAGTTGTTGCATCAGTTATAGCTGTTGACCAATGCCAAACAGCTTCTGCTGATGTGGTCTTTGTGCTGGAATATGACTTGCCTCTGAGCAGCTTTGTGCCAGCTCAATTTTCTGTGTGCTCGCTTGCACAGCTGCTCTGTTTTTCTGTACAGTGACGTAGCACTCTATTATTCTTAGCTTGCTTAATCTATGTAATTAGGCCTCGATTTGGCTATAAAACTGAGATGCGTCATTTGCTTTTAAAATCAATGACTGCACATTAAACAGAGGAAAAAGACGTGATCCAATACAATTTTATAATGTGCAATGAAAACCATTTAGGAGTAATGGTGAAACTTTATTGAGTGAACTACACAGACAAAGGGATTTAGAATGTAAAACAGATATGATAAGAATGCAGATCGTTGTGGTGAATTGTTGCACAGTTGTTGATTGAGATGGATTTGAATAGTCAGCTAATCCTTGTAGTTGATCCTAATAGTTTAGCATTTGAAACTAACTACTAATAGTTTCGTGTTTGAAACTAACTACTTTTCCGAATCTCGAGTTTGGAATATCCTTCTTTGTTTTGATTGATTGACAGTTTGGAAGATGAATTCTAATTGAATTGGGAGTCAGAAAGATCAATTTTTTTTTCTTGTTATAACTTATTCATCTCTGAATGATCACATTTGATTAATCATGTTACCGAATCTCTTTATTTTAAATTTTTGTTCACAAAAATATTTCAGTGTAAACTTCATACCATAACATTTAAGTATGACTTATCATCTTGAATGAATGCAATTAATCAATCATGTTATGGAATCTCTCATCAGATTTCCTCTTCTTTTAAAGAAACTAACACCATCACTTTTCTGAAGCAGATGGAACATGAGAAGGTACCCTTTACGAGAACACAGTCTCAGGAAATTGAGATCCCAATAGTCTCTGAAGGAATTGATGCTCTTCCTGTGCCACCACAAGTGCCTCGCTCCTCGTGTGTGTGTGTTTTCTCCAAAAACGAGCATTGTAGCTTGGATTCAAAACAGCGGTCAAAGTCAGCTACAAAACTTTCTGGACTCATTGTCGCGTCTCTCTTGTTTATGGTTGTAGAAATTATTGGTGGTGTCAAAGCCAACAGCCTTGCCGTACTCACAGATGCAGCCCACTTGCTCACTGATGTTATTGGATTCTCCATTGCTCTTTTCACAGTAATGGCTTCAGGTTGGGAGGCAACATTGTACCAGTCTTTCGGATATCACCGTCTTGAGGTTTTGAGTGCCCTTTTCTCTGTGCAGCTCATATGGCTGGTCTCTGGGATCTTGATCTATGAAGCAGTTGACAGGATCCTTCACAATAAGGAAAAGGTGAATGGGTTACTCATGTTTTCAGTTGCAGCATTTGGGTTTCTTGTCAACTTAATCATGGTCGTGTGGCTTGGTCACGATCACACCCATCATGCATGTGGAGGCTTAGGTCATGATCATCACCACGATCATCATCACGATCATAATCACGATCATCATCATGGTCATGATCATCATAAGGAGGAAGAAAGTGCAATAATTGAAGACAGCGATACAACGAGTCTGGTGTCAAGTTCTCCAGAAAAGACTAAAATATTAAACATAAATATCCAAGGAGCTTACTTGCATGTCATCGCCGATATGATTCAGTCCGTTGGGGTGATGATTGCTGGAGGCATCATATGGGCAAGGCCAGATTGGTTAGTAGTTGATCTCATCTGCACACTCATATTTTCTGTTTTTGCTGTTAGCACAACTATATCAATGCTCAAAAATATATATGACATATTGATGGAGAGAACGCCAAGCGAGATTGATATCGCCAGGCTAGAAAAAGGCATTAAGTGCATCAAAGGAGTTCAGGATATTCACGACATACACGTTTGGGCGCTAACGGTTGGAAAAACGGTTTTGTCTTGCCACGTAACGCCCGAGCCTGCTGTAAGTTCTAGTCAGATAATTGACAATATTAGGGATTACTGTGAAAGTACTTACAGAATACATCATGTAACTATACAGATTGAATAGTAGACTGCAGATTCAAACTATCATTTTGTTTGATATTATTAGATCCTACCTTTACCATTTAAAGTTTACCACCAATCATGTTGACTTCTTGCGCAAGCGATTAAAATGTACACATCGAGAAATGAGAGACCTTCCCAGAACAAACATCCACGGTGAAAATGCCACCACCAGGAAACGCCACAGGCGATTGCAAGAGCGAAGGCAACAGAGAAACAAAATGAAACCCAGTAGGGACGGAGAAACAAAACCCAGAACTAAACTCTGAACAAACAAGGTTTCTTCTGTTCCATTGATTCTTTAATTTGAGATGCCAAGTTCCACCAGACATTCCAAATTTTCAGTAGTTACAATTTTAAAAGCAACATGTAACAAATGGTAAATCGGAAGTAAAAGCAGGCCCTTAAATTGTATCGATACTACTGTCATTTTAATTTTTCACAAAGCTTCCTTATCACAACTCGACGAAGTAAAACTGTATTCTACATGCCTCCCTGTCACCCGAAAAAAGAAACTACAAAGAGAAAAATCAAAAGGGCTGGCATCCAGCAAAATATTTCCCCTCCTCCCCCCTAGGTGTCATCTTTTATGTCGAGCAGCAACCTCTCTTGTTCGTATTCCCAGAAGCATCGCTCACGTTGATGGTGGTTCCTTGACCAGGTAGGGTAGTCGAGACTGCTTCCTGTGCTGCCAGTGCTTTTTTACTGACGATATGGTAGATCTCGGTTAGAATAGTTTGAAACGCCTTCTCAATGTTGGTTGCTTCCAGTGCTGATGTCTCGAGAAATGAGAGACCTTCCCTCTCAGCCAAGGACTGACCATCGTCCTCCGAAACAGCTCTGAGATGGTTCAAGTCAGACTTGTTACCTGTCATCATGATGACAATGTTTGAATCTGCATGGTCCCTCAACTCACGGAGCCACCTTTGGACATTCTCAAAAGTTGGCCGCTTAGTTATGTCATAGACAAGGAGAGCACCCACTGCCCCTCTATAGTAAGCACTGGTGATAGCGCGGTATCGCTCCTGACCTGCTGTATCCCAGATCTGTGCCTTCACAGTCTTTCCCTCAACCTGTAATTTCAGATAAGGAAGAGTGTAAGCATTAGATCAGATTGTAACCCATAATTCGCAAACCCACTTGTTATACAAACAGATTTTTTTCTACCCGTCGACATATTGAATGGTACGCTACAATGACAAGTGACAGCTGTATGTTTGAAACTCATAAATATGCTCTGGGACCAGTGGTCCAGTAGACCCCTTTCATATTTCTAGAAGAACTTCACATTCAATCGAGCCATGAGGTTCAATTCTCAGTTGTTTGTACAACCGGGGAAGAAATTCTAGTTCTTTCTTCAACTATGTCATTCATATAGTTGCCTATATATAAAAAATTCAATCAATAAGCAGTATGACCCACATAACAAACCTAACCAACCAACAGTCTTTAAAAACAAATAATATTGGGCGGTTGTATCATACTCGCTTATTATGCTCTATGTAGGAAGGGTGGAGAAACCGAGACACATGTTTCCGCATATACCTCCACAACATTATACAAAGTATTAACATGTAAGTGCTCATAAATTCTCAAACTCTGCAAGCCATCCTTAGTGTGTTAAACAAACTTAAAGATCAACAAATGGTAACTGCTCAAATGGTTAAACTCCTGGAAATAAAATTCTACCAGCCAGCTTTAATGTAAAATAAATCCCGGCTTCTATCAAACAAAAAGACGGTGATTTATCCCACCGGTTCATCATGCTTATTTGACCATCGACAACCCCATCCACAACAAGCAATCCTATCCATCTAAAAACAAAGTACTTAAAAAAAACGAATTCAAGCCCGCTTCACCACACTATTAATAACAAATTTTTCGATATACTCCAATGAAACACAGTAAATCCCTAAACAAAATCCAAACAATCATCAAATTCTCCAATCCATCCAAACAATACTTTAACCAAAATAATTCAAACTCCGAAGGCCCCCGAAAATTAAACCACACAGGATCCAATTCATCACAAACAAAAATATCAATACAACGCTGACAAAATCAAACAATTGAAACACAAATCAAACTTCCCCACCAAGATTAAACACCAAACAGACTAATCAAACTTCAAAAAACGAAGAACAATACTAAGTAGGCGAACTTGCCTGAAGAGTTCGGGTGGCAAACTCGACGCCGATGGTGGATTTGGACTCCAAGCAGAACTCATTCCTGGTGAACCTAGAGAGAATGTTAGATTTGCCCACACCAGAGTCGCCGATCAACACGATCTTGAACAGGTAGTCGTACTCGTGGTCTACTCTACTCGCCATGCCGCCGTCTCTCCTCTCCGATCTCCACAACCTATACATACATACACAAAATTCAAATCCATCAAAAATCACGCACACACAAATCTTTCTGCAACCTATACATACACAAACACCTGTATCTATAGATCTCGCTTACCTGGAGGCGAATCGATCGGGGAGAGAACGCGATCGGAGTGTTCGATCGGAGGAACCGCAGGAATTGGAGAGGCGAGCGCAGTGGGTGGGGTGGGGTTGGGGAAGGAGAAAATGGGAAGAAACGGAAATAACGATGAGGGACGAGAGGGGGGCTTTTGAAAGTTGAAACGGCAAATAAATAGATTCGTTTTTTTGGTGGGTGAAACGGTGGCGTTTTGGTGACAACTGGGGATGCTTGGTTCGTCGAGAGTGAGACAGTGGGCAGCCTGGCCTGGCGGGTTGGTGCCAGAGGGATGTTTTTAATTTTTAATTTTTTTTGGTGTTTTCGCACGCCGTAATTATTTAATTTAGATTTGTTTGCAGTTTGGACAGTCGCCAGAAATGGACGGCTGATTATTTGGTAAATGATTATTTCTAAACATGCAGGTAAATTGTGTGTGGACGACTTACGCTAGTAATATACTTTTTTTCATAATAACATTGACGACAATCATTGATGAAGCATGAACTAGGGTTGGTGTATGTCCGATTTTGTTCGATTATTGCACATTACTATATGTACCATCATGATTCAGTTGATTCATTTTAAGCTCAAGTTAATAGCTTAATTGAACCAAAACAATCTAATTAGTGACCTATGCATAATTGGTTTCAAGAATACAAGAATTCATCGATCGGAAAATTAAATATAACTTATATTAAGTGGTTTCACTTACACCAAATTAAATTTTTACATTGCATTGTCTGAACCATCGGATTTGATACCTTATCTTGCTTCTGCTTTTAAGTAATTGATGTGGAATTAGTTGCTCGTATTGTTCACTATATATGTCGTAGCTAAATATAGTGTACATTGTAGATTTTTTTAGGGAAGAATACATAGCTTTGACTTGTTTTAGTGTGTATAAAGTAATTTCAAAGCATCAATAATGTTTTGAAATTTAAATCATTCTCATAATTACGTTTCATCATTGGATGTGTGAGTGAGTAATCATACTATCATGTCAAGTCAAAAATGTAATAATTAAACCATACAATTATCTAGGTGTATATTGATCAATTTTTTGAATATTGGCACCAAAATTTTATCACGTTGACTTGAGATAAAAAACTGGCACAAATATTCCATCGCCCTGTCTTACGTATGCATCAATATCTTAATGATTTGTGTGGTGAACCAATACTTGTCTAAGGAAATTGATTGTCCTTAAAACAAGCTCCATAAGATAAGTCACATTAGGATACATTATCAAAGACAACGTGTATGAACAATTGGTTTGGAAATTGGGAAGAAGGAACAACTATATAAAAGGATTGTAGCTCAACTAGTTAAAAGCGTTTACTCTTACATTCGAGGCTCCGAGTTCCAACAATCACAATTCAAATCCTCCCTCTCATTATCGTTTGTACCAAAAAGTATTAACTATCAAGAATCCATCCAAACACTAACACAGCCAAGTCCTCGTCTGGTAGTTGAGATTGGAGAAGATTGGAACGGAGGCCAATCATGTTTGATAATTTCATTTAGTGTCGATACAAAACATGTGTTTGCTAACATATTTAGCACCGTAGTTTGTTTGAACCAAATAGCACTCGAATTAAATTGTGTTCACCACTAATTTTTTGTCGATTTTTG
Source organism: Gillenia trifoliata (assembly GCA_018257905.1). Taxonomy (NCBI): domain Eukaryota; kingdom Viridiplantae; phylum Streptophyta; class Magnoliopsida; order Rosales; family Rosaceae; genus Gillenia; species Gillenia trifoliata. Next base: position 23,482,318 of record CM031081.1, on the reverse strand, counting down.
TAATTGATGTCACTATTGTCTATCACTTAACACAATTATTTTTGACAAGCGATAACGTTAGTGAGTTAAATTGTTAGTTGTTAAGAGGGGAGGGGGATCGAACCTGCATCAAGGTGCATAGGCATGATGTGTTAATGGGGATTAGTGTCACTATGCATGGCCCAACTTTAAATTGTTAGTTGCTAAAGGGAGGAGAATTGGTGGGGATCAAACCCGTACCAGGGCTCGACCCATTTAAAATCGATCCACATGGGTTTGGCCCGTGTTAGGGTTGGCTCACTTAATAAATGAATCGTGATTGGATGGACCCACTTAATAAAATGTTAAGCCCAGCCTAGCCCGCGACCCTGACCCATTAAAACCTGTACCGTGCTGGGGCGAGTCACTAAACGGCCTGACTTCGGCAAAACAAACTTTAGTTATTTTAAAATTTTAAAAAAAAAACTTATTTGAACATGTTATTAAGCTAAATATCACTAATATTAAGTCTTACTAACCTTAAAATGTATGTTTGTAATTGAAAAATAGAGGTATTAGTCGATTTACCCCTTGAACTTGTAATGAATAACTTAGATTATTCATGGGTCAGGTCTGCGGACCGTGCTCGCCTCATGACGGGCCCAACAGGCCTTGGGCCTTGATCTTAGGCCCGACCCTCCCACTTCTTACGAATCGTGATGTACCGTTCCTTATTTAAATGAGTTTAGGCTGTAGCGTATCTTATTTAAGTGGACCGTGCCCATGCCGAGCTAGTATTGGCCCGCCCGTTTGACACCTTTACCGCCACTGTCACCATATGCATCACTTAACATACTTTTAAGAGTTTAGTGACCAACTTGAGACGAAAAAACAAATTGAGTACCAAAGTGGAACAACGATTAAAATGGAGGGAGAAAATTTGTAATTAGCTTAAGTTGCTAAGAAACCGATGCCTGCCAAATATCGATGTCAACCTCTTTCCAAGGCTCCTACGGTGCTTGCCGTTGCCAGAAGCCATCTCCATCAGATAAATACACGACTTCTTCATCCAAACGCAGGATATCAAATCAAATCAAACAGATACACTGACTCACTGAGTTCATAACTCGGTTCCCTTCCGTACAATTCAATAGAATCTCAATCGGCTTCTACTGCAAAAAATGAAGAAGGAAGACACAGTGAAGCTGATCAGCGCCGAGGGATTCGAGTTCGTCATCCACAAAGACGCCGCCATGGTCTCTCAGACCATCCGCAACATGCTCACATCTCCAGGTACCCTGGACTTTCCTTTGTGTAATTGATTGATTTGAAGGAGCAATTTGGGGATTAGGGTTTGAAATTGCGAGGTGAAATTTTTTTTGTTGGTAGGGAGTTTTGCTGAAACGGAGCACGGCGAGGTGACGTTCCCTGAGATCAGCACCACCATTCTTGAGAAGATCTGCAAGTACTTTTACTGGAACCTTCAATATGCCAGGTTTAGATTCTCGCTCTCAATTATTTATTTATTTAAAATTTAAATTTATTCGCTTTTGTTATAAAATTGAGGTATTTACATGTCAATGCTTTGAAGATTGTTGGGTTTCTTCTGAATTGGAATTTATATCGATCAATGTGTAAAGTTAGTGGGGATAATGTACTCTAGACTGCCTGTTTGCTAGGCTGTCATTGCAGACCTTACATTCTAACAAAAATCCGTTCGCCCAATCAATCATTTTTCGATTGACCGCCCAATCAATCATTTTTCGATTGACCGCCCAATCAATGGTTAAAGATTAATAATTTGACATAGTTTGTTGTATAGCATGTTAGGTTGCTAAACAGTTTGCATATTTGTTTGCTCTCAGTTTGCATTTTTGGTTGGTAGACAGTCTAGCATAATATGGGACAGTCTACTAAATACGGGAAACGGTCTAGCATAATACGTGGTAGTCTACCATAGTGTGGGAGAGGGTGTAGCACATTATGTCACTAAATACAGGAAACGGTCTAGCATAATATGGGGTAGTCTACTGTAGTGCGGGAGAGGGTGTAGTCATCAGCACACTTGCCTAAGTGCTGAATTTCATGTTTTTGTTCCTTTGCTTTTTTTGTGTTGTTTAAGATCCTTCTTAGAACTTGATTTCTTATTGGTAGTACTGGATAATATTAAATCAAATGTGGAGGTCTTATGACATAACTCAGGGAACATAAAAAGCCCAAAACAGAGGAGAAAAGGCGGTATAAGAAGTAGATTTTCGAGGTTTACAAACCTTTTCTTTTGGTATCGTGTCTACATACTTGATTTATTGGTTTTGCTTGTTCAATAATGGATTTGGAGACGGTACAATCAGAATATTTTGCGTATTGTCTGTTGCACCATTTTCTATTGTGTGGGGTTTCTTATCAAGATATTGATAGAAGCTTGAATTAACCATGGTTGCTTGTTGGGACTAATCAAAATCTGAGAGCTTGATCGGAAGGCCAGTTTTCATCTACTCTCGTTTCCCCTATTATTGACTCGTAATTCAACTCTTTTGACAGCGGGAAGCAGACCGAGTTTCATATTGAACCTGAATTGGTTCTGGAATTGATGATGGCAGCCAATTATCTCCATACATGATTGCAACGTCTCTCTCTTGGGCGACCAAATCGTATTTAACATGTAAGAATACTTTGTGGAATCTCCTCCAGATGTACACATTTATATGCTTAGATGTTTATTGATTATTTTTTTCAGTTTAAGTTGGTTTAAATCAAATTTGTTTCTGTTCATGTATTCGGTGACCTCTAGCGATTGCCCAGGAGGATGTGCGAGGATGATTGTTACCCGAGATTCTGAAAGGGTTTGAAGAGCATAGGAAATCAGCATTGGCGTCAAGCTCTGGAATCTGCAAATGTGTGTGTGTATATATATATGTGACACTATTGTAGTCAAATTCTTGCAGTTATAACTCATAAGATATTGTAATATTACTTTCAAAAAACGGCAATGATTAGTCTCAATTAGAGAAACCCCAGTCGAATAGTTTTTACTAGTTTTTTCTGTGTTTACAGAATTCCCAGAGCTGATGTAAGTTACTTGTGCTTGTCGATGAATGACATAGCAATCAGCTTCCTCTCGAACAAGAAGAAGCAGTCATCGTATTCACTACTGCTTTACCCATTTACCATTGATTTCTCCAACCTCTATTTTGCTCGCGCATTCACTCAGACATCTCGCCTGCATCCCACACATCTCCTGTACATTGAATTTAGGTTCATGAAGTCAGTGGACCTTGGTCGACTGCAAGGGCCTCGGACAGAAAGGGAAGTGATAGTCGCACAACCTTTGGTTGACTTCAAGGGACAAAAACAAGGGGAAAGTGTAAAGGAGAAATTAGGAGTATGAAAATCACTACCCCGAAAGAATCCCTAGCGCATGATATGCCTTTCCAAGCACAAAAACTCGAAGATAAAAAACCGGAAAAAGAGAGATTATACACATTGGATTTAGGTAATGTTAGTCTATCATGTATGATGTATGGAGAAGCAGCAATACTGGATTTAAGTAAGTGTTATACACATTGAAAATTTATCGCGTTGGGAAACTGTGCTTTGGAGATACGAAGGAAGTAGTCTCCGTCTTTCCAAGCACAACATTCCAACTTCAAACTACAAGATCTTGGGATTTTATGGGTTTCAAGGAGAACGTCTCAAAAACCTTCTTTATCCGAAAAAAAATCGCATTTTGTATTGCATTCTTCTAATTGATCTTTACACAAACAGGGGAATACTACACTTTCGAGTTAAACAGAACAAGTTTCCCTCTGAATCCTTCGCAGGGTGCTCCATGTCAACTTAACTGCAAACAGATAATGTAGACAAGGTTGCCTGGACAGCGATTTAGTTAAGGGAAAGATAGTGCTATGTGATATGGACGCTGGAAATGTCGGGGCATACAAAGCTGGCGCCCTTGGTTCGATTTTACTACGTAATTATTTCAGATATTACTGCCCCGGGGGTTGAAATTTTGGCTGCATTTTCACCTGTTGCTTCCATCTCAACTACTGCAGAAGACGAGAGGCGTGTAAAATACAATATAGTATCTGGAACCTCCATGTCTTGCTCCCATGCTTCTGGCACAGCTGCATATGCTAAAACATTCCACCTCGAGTGGTCTCCGGGCGCCATCAAATCATCTCTAATGACTACTGTTACATTGTTTTCCTAATAGTTATTACTTCATCAGTTTCAATTTGAGTTCTGAAATATGATGTTGCAGTTTTTTTGTACCTGTAGCTTGGCCTATGAATGATACATCGCCCTCGAATGATACCTCCAACACTTTTAGTGGTGCATTTGCTTTTGGATCTGGATATATTAATCCTGTACAAGCTATAAACCCTGGGGTCGTGTATGAAGCTTCTAAAGAAGATCACATAAAGTTGCTATGCATGAGGTATGACTCTGGAAAAGTTAGGCTCATATCAACAGAAAACATCGTCGCGTGCCCTACAATGGGAGCGAAAGTTGGAATAAGCGTACCCTTTACGGTTAAATTTCATAGAAGAGTTAAAAATGTTGGTCTTGCGAACTCCACTTACAAGGCCAAAATCTCCAGACCCCAAAGTTGATATCAAGGTGGTGCCGGAAGTTTTTCCCTTCTAGTCCTTGAATGAGGAGAAGATGCTTGATGTGACCGTGGTTGGAAGAGAATTGCCAGATCAATAGCAAGTGTTTGGGTCAGTAGTTTGGTCTGATGGTATTCACAATGTTAGAAGTCCGATTGCTGTATATACAGATTCACTAGGACCGCCACCAGAATACGAGTAATGTGATTTACATTTGTATATGGCTTTGGATGAATACAAATTAGAGCACAATTTGGCTTTAGTCTTTCACATCTGCTATTTAATTGTTGAAAGCATCGTGCCAGCAAATTTTTCACCTGCAGTTTGAGGTGCACCAATGCAATGTTTGAGTGGAGAATGATTTTCTCAAAATCCAAAGTTGATATCAAAGTGGTGCCGTAATTCTCTCCCTTGCATCTTTGAATGAGGAGAAGGAATTCAAGGTGACCGTTGTTGGATGCGGTTTGCCTGAAGGATCACAAGAGTCTGGGTCACTACTCACTAGTTTGGTTCGATAGTATTCATAGCGGTAGGAGTCCAATTGTTGTATATACAGATGCACCATATGGTACATATCGACCGGAACATGAGTAATAAAACTTACATTGTTAAGTGGGATTGGTTGAATAAAAATTGCAGCTGTTTGTTTGAATTCTTAAAATCCTTGTGCCAAAAGATTTATCACTGCAGTCTGAGGTGTTCGGATATAACGCTTTTTCTTGTTAAAAATTGCATCGTCCCTTGGACCGATTTCAATTGTGGGATTCTTACCAGGATACTGACTATGGAAACGATGGTGGCAGCCAACGTAGATTTAACATGTGAGAAACTTATGGGAATTGCTTCTTGAGATATGCATGCATGTATATTTCAAAATGTTTATTGATTATCTGGTAGTCAAGGATGTATTGAAGAAGTATTTCTGTTTCGAAGAACATCTGGTACTAATTATTGACAAACATCTTTCCCAGAAACTGTTGGATGAATTAGGAAATTAGCTCTCTTTTTCCTGAAAGGAAATTAATTCGCAGATTCGACATTTCTTCTCTCAACATTGTCGAACTCTTAGACATTGGGGTTAGTATAGTTGTATGGAGGGAGGCATAAAGTCCCATGAAAGATTTCATAAATAATTCATTCTCACTCTCTCTTTAAAAGCTTGCCTGTAAATTTTAACATGTTCAGATTTGGCTAGCTGTGGGAAGGAGCTGACAGCCTGGAACACTTGAAAAAATCCGGATTTGGGTTTAGTGTATAGTTAAACCAAGATATATGCAGGATTTAATGCAAATCACGATATCTGATTACATTTACGGAAGGCTTCAGAAAACCGTATGAATTAAGAACTGTCTTTAAGGAAAGGAAAGAAAATCTGAATGCCTTAATAGAGATGAGAGATTGCATCATTGGTCTCAATATATATATATATATAAGATATAATCTTCAGCCCTGAAATTTTGAGCATTGAAATATGACTAAGCATGGAGCTGTTCCGTTTTTTTACGTGTTTTTGATTCTCATATTCACTATGAACTTGTTGTGCAAGGCGGCTAATGAGGATAGAAAGGTAAGACTAGAGTCATCTGTGTTGCAAAGACATATTCTCTCGTCCATTTTATGAGGATTTTTTTTGCAGAATAGTAATTTCTTTCACATGTAATTCAATGATCACGATGTCGGTGATGCAGGCTCATATTGTGTACTTGGGGTCAATTCCGAATGGGGAGTTTTCTCCGTTATCTCACCACCTTAGTATTCTACAGAGAGTTGTGCATGGCAGGTAGTCTATCTAGATATGTAAACTACCCTTTTCTTTTGGTATTTTTGGTCACAAGCTTTTTCTTATCATCTCTCTCTCTCTCAGTTCTCCGGAAAATTTATTGATAAGAAGTTACAAAAGGAGTTTCAATGGATTTGCTGCCAAAACTAACAGATCAGGAAAGAGAGAAACTTGCTAGTGAGTGCTATGAGATAATATGGGTTGGTTTGAGAATCGATCAATATTTATAATAAATTGCGCATTGCAGACATGAAGGATGTAGTCTCCGTCTTTCGAAGCAGAACATTCCAACTTCAAACAACAAGATCTTGGGACTTCATGGGCTTCACTGAGAAAGTTAGTGGAAATGCCACTGTTGGGAGTGATATTATTGTTGGTGTGTTCGACAGTGGAATTTGGCCGGAATCTGAGAGCTTTGAAGACAAAGGCTTTGGTCCTCCTCCGAAGAAGTGGAAAGGTGCCTTGCGAAGGCGGCAAAAGTTTCACTTGCAACAAGTAAGTTCTCCCAACCTTCAGTTATGCATTCATCTTTTCACAACATTTATAATGGTTTTGTCAACAACATGAAATGTTATTTTGGCAGCAAGCTCATTGGAGCTCGATATTACTCATCGGAGTCTGCAAGGGATTTTGTCGGTCATGGAACTCACACTGCCTCAACGGTGGCAGGGAATGCTGTTAAGAATGTAAGCTTTTATGGCCTAGCAAACGGTGATGCAAGAGGAGGTGTTCCTGGTGCGAGAATTGCAGCCTATAAAGTATGCGAGGCTTCTAAGTGCACTTCGCACAGTATCTTGGCTGGTTTTGACGACGCTATTGCGGATGGAGTTGACATCATTACAATTTCAATCGGACCTTATGGGCCAATTGATTTGCATCAGGATGCAATTGCAATTGGTGCTTTTCATGCAATGAAGAAAGGGATACTAACCTCACAGGCTGCAGGCAATGGCGGTCCTGATGCTCCTACTGTGTCGAGTGCAGCACCGTGGATATTGACTGTTGCAGCAAGTAGCATAGACCGCCGGATCGTTGACAGGGTAGTTCTTGCAAATGGAACGACACTCGTTGTATGTCTCATCGACTTCCTTTATCTTCAATATAAAAAATTAGCAATATACTAGTTTTGTTACATGCATTTCAATGGTTTTTACACAACAGGGGAATTCTGTGAACACGTTCACTTTAAATGGAACTAATTTTCCTCTGATATATGGAAAAGATTGCGATAAACTAGACGCTGGGTAATTCCTTTTCTCCATGTCACTTTAGCAAGCAAATATTATAAATGGATCGATCAGAAACTGGAGTACATACGTACTGACTTGTTTTTGCATTTCAGATATTCAGTCAAGGGAAAGATAGTTCTGTGTGATATAAATGATGGATATATTGGGGCATATGATGCCGGTGCACTTGGTTCAATTCTACTTAATTTCTATGAAGACGATTCTTCTGGAGTTCTACCATTACCCGCATTGGCTTTAATGGAGGAAAAGTACAATGTCGTCATGGCTTACATGAACTCTACCAGGTAGAGATTCTTTATGTTACTCATAAGGCCACTGTGTCATGATGCTTGCTCTCCTTAAAAGATTGATTTTGTCTTTTATTTCTTAGAAATCCTCAAGCAAACATATTACAAAGCGAGGTTAGAAAGGATCCTGCTGCTCCTACTGTCTCCGGTTTCTCTTCGCGTGGACCAAATATAGTTCAACCTGATATCATTAAGGTATATGTTTGTTTCTTGTTATGACTTAGACTTAGCTGCCGTTTAGATGTCGAGCGCTCTACTAATTAGCTAGTAAGTAGTAAGCTTAAATACAGCGCTAAAGCCTCACTCGGTTGGGTTCACTCTACAATGTGCGAATAACAGTGAAGCTGGCTCTAATGTGTTGCAGCCAGATATAAGTGCTCCGGGGGCTGAAATTCTGGCTGCATTTTCACCCGTTGCTTCTATCACAGACATTGACGAAGACAAAAGGCGTGTAAAATACAATATATTATCTGGAACCTCCATGTCGTGCCCCCACGCTGCTGCTGTAGCTGCATATGTTAAGACATTCTGGCCTGATTGGTCTCCGGAAGCCATCAAATCATCTATTATGACTACCGGTATTGCCTTCAAAATAGCTTTTGCTTCTTTAGTCTCATCTCGAATTCTAAAATTATGACAATATTTAGCAGTTCTTTTTTTTTTTTGTGAATGTAGCTTGGCCCATGAATGATACGAGCAATTCTACTAGTGCATTTGCTTCTAGTGGTGAATTTGCGTATGGATCTGGTCATATTAATCCTCTAAAAGCCGTAAACCCCGGGCTCGTTTATGAAGCTTCTGAAGAAGATTACATAAATTTGCTATGCAAAATCTATGATGAAGCCAAAGTTCGACTCATATCCGGAGATAACACCACATGCACTCCAGCTTCAGATAAAGGATCTGCAAAGGATCATAATTACCCTTCCATGGGAGCTAAAGTTGCACCAACGAAACCTTTTACGATTAAATTCCATAGAAGAGTAAAAAATGTTGGCCTTGCTAACTCCACTTACAAGGCCAAAATCTTGTCCGACTCCAAAGTTGATATCAAAGTGGCGCCCGAAGTTCTTTCGTTCAAGTCTTTGAATGAGGAGAAGACTTTTGATGTGACTGTGGTTGGAAGCGGTTTGCCAGATCGATCTCAAGTGTCTGGAAACCTGGTTTGGTCTGATGGTATTCATAGCGCTAGAAGTCCAATTGTTGTATATGCATACAATGGTTTGGATGAATGAAAATTGATAAAGATTCGGCCTTGTCTGGCCAAACAAATCCTTATTCAGCCTGTAGTTGCCGAACTTATACTATCCACATGGTACTTTGATGTCGAACGCATTCCTGTTTTTCGGCTCTGCATTGCCGAATGTGTTGCGACTCCAACATACCAACAGCAGCAAGTTTATATATAAAATCGAAAAAAAGGTAAACTTACCTCGTTGGACGACTCCCAAATGACTATTAGACTCTCCATTTTGTTAAAAACTCATGAACTTGAACTTACTTGAAGTACGTAAGTGGTAGAGGAAGATGAATGCTAGTTTTTTTAAGGTTTGTGGGGTGTGATATTATCTTAATATGTCCTCTTTTATCTTAAAAAAAAAATTAATTTTTTTACAAGAAAAAAAAAAACTTAAGTTATTATGTGAACTTAGATGAAATGTGGTGTTTAAATAGAAAAACTATAATTTAAAGTTTTAAAATATAATCTTTCATAACCCAGAAAAATAATTTAGTGTTGCCTGAATTGTGGCAAATTATTTCACTTGGGTCTAACCCTAAACTGCATGAGTCATGTTAGTCTATTCATGACACTCATCTTAGACATGACATTTGTTACAAGAAGCTAAATATTAGATATTTCATTTTGGTCTTAACCTAATTCTTCTAATCAAACAATTAGTGGCTAATTAATTACAAACATTAAGAACAGTAATAAACACAAAACATGGAATAATAATAAGAAATTAATATAACAATAAACTTTGAGGATTCATGGCCCTAGCAAAAGGAAATTTGGATTTATACCTTCATCAGTATTGAACCATGCATTCTGGGCTACAACCACAATCTCTTGCCACTAATATTGCATTAAAGTTATTCACCCTCGTACAAACAGTGAACTCCTAACCACACCACTTCTTCCGCTGCCTGTTGTGTTTAACTTTAATCGTTCTTTGGTTAGCGTTGTCACCACCACCACCACCAGTGGAGCCAACTGAGAAGCTGCCCCCTTGAAAATGGAAGGGACTCGCCGAGGATCCTCCGAATATACAATAGGTGCACTGTTAGTAGCAGGAGCAGCCGAGGACGCTACATAAGAAAACCCAATTGACGAAGATGTAGAGTTGAAAGTGGCAGCAAATACAGGAGATTTAGCAAATACGTTAGGGGCAGTGCTGGAGCTAACAGAGTTGGCCTCTAATGGGGAAGTAGAAGAACCAAGTGCAGTACCAGTTCCTGAACTAGCAGGGACTTTGGCAGCAGAGGTTGAGCCAAAAATGGAACTTTCAAAGGAGAAAGCTGTACTTCGACTTCCAGCTAACCCGTTTGATAGTGAGGATGCTGATGAACCAGGTTCAGTAAATGAACCCTCTCTGCAAAAGATGAAATTCCAGTCGCAGCAGACGATGCCTGGGCAATAGGAACAGATTCGCTGCGAGCACCACCAAGAGAACCCTGGAACTGATTAGGAATAGAGGTGGTAGAGGTAGTAGCACCACTAAGATTACCAAAGCATTTGTCTTCTGTGTTCTTTTCTTCCAAGGGAGAATTTACTGGAACTGGTTTGACTGCAGTTGAAGCAGTAGACAATTTGAACATAGGCATGGCTGAAAACGAGCTAGAACTATTGCTACTGTTGGTGGTGACTGCAGTACTTGTAGCTATGTCAACGACACTGTTTGCGTTGGCAGTGAGACTCATGCTACCCGATGAATTTGGACTTGTCAAATTACTGAATACTGAAGGAACGGAGGAAGGAAATAGAGGGCTTGACCCATTATTTATATTTGAATTGTTAGAGTTAATTGGAATCTGATTGTTTTAATTTAGTGAATTCGAAAAAAGGATGAATTCACACACCAGAGAAAGAATGGAAATGGTAGCTTCTCTGCAAGTCACAGAGGAGCAAAATTGGATTTTCATATATTACCTTGTTCTTATCTCACCCCACACACACAAGTCGTGCACACATTGTTAGAGAGTGTTAGATCACAGCCACTCATCTAACAAATAACAAAAAAGCCAAAACCCACATGACACTCATGCCTTACATATAAGAATTTTACACTTGGCATTCTTCGCACAAGTGGATACACCATTTAAAACACATAAACTTATTCTACTATCAACACAACTTATAATTCAACACTCCCTTTAAGTTTTCGAGCTGATTTCACTGATTTCACACCAAGCAAAATCTCCGAGATAACTGAATCGATCCTAAGGAGCCTTAGTGAAAAGACTGCCACTTGTTCATTTGTCAGACACACTAAGTCAATTACCCCTTCTGTAGTGCATCCTTGATGAAATGGTACCTTCGTCAATGTGCTTGGTTTTCCGACGGGAACACCGGACTTAGTGATTGCAATTGCAAACAGACATTGTCACAAAGGCAATCGGAGTCGTTTCCGCCAGGACTCACCAAAGTCTTCAAGAACAAATCTAAGCCAAATAGCTTGAGCAATTGCCTCGTAAGCACCGATATACTCGCCTTCCCGCAAAGGAGTACACACAATTTTGTTTCACCGAAGCCCATGAAAACACCCTAATCGCCAAAAGAAAAGCATATCCACAAGTACTCTTACCGTCATCACCGTGATCCTCCCTCAATCACTATCACAAACCCAATTAGCATTGCATTCTTTCCCTTCACATACTTCAAGCCATAGTCAAGTGTTCCTTTGATATACCCGAGAACTCTTGCGCTTCCATAGTGTTTCATGGTGGGCATGAACCTTGCAAGTAAACTAGCCGCACATCACATCAGTCTTGTGGTCAGTGAGATACAATAAACTTCCCACAATCTTCCTATATTGTTCTTCATTTGTCAACCACCGCCATCATCTTTGCTAAGCTTCGCCTGTAACCAAAGGTGTAGCAAACAACATTTACACTCACTCAAGCCAAATTCTGTTCAACAAAGATGCATCATACTTTCGATGAATAAAATGCTTCGCGTGTGTTTAGATGACTCCCATTCTTAGGAAAATGATGCAAGAGCCCCAAGTCTCGCTATTTCCATACTTTGTCATCATGTCTCTTGAATTCCTTCAACATTGGTTGACTATTCCCGTGTACACAATATCATCTACATATAGAGACACAATCAAAATTTCGCTTCTCCGCCGGTTTCGCATATGTGTAGCTGGCCTCACTTTGACTCTCTTTCAATCCACACTGAAAGCAAAATAAGAGCCGCTCTACTATACTAGGCCCTTGTTGTCTGCTTTAAGCAATATAAAGCTTTATGAAGCTTGAGCACTTGTCTTCACTCCTCTTTGACCACAAAAACCATCCAAGTTCTACATAAACCTCTTCTTCAAACACCATTCGTAAAGGCAGATTTGACATCAAGTCGATAGTTTCCAACTCTTTGTGCAACCAAAGCAATAAGAGTTCGATTGTATCCAACCTAGCATCAGGCTAAGGTCCTTAATGTAGTCTATTCCCCGGGTTTCTGCATATCCCTTTGCAAATGCTTCCACCTTGTTCTTTGCACAATTCCATCAAGGTTGAGTTTGGTCTTAAATGCCCATTTAACTCCAATTATAGGCTTGTTTGATGGTTTGTCTTACCGCCCCGTGTTGCATTTTTCTCAATCAGGAGAGCTAATCCTTCACGCGCTTTCATCCAAGACTCATCCTTAAGCAAAGATTCATACTTCTCTAGTTCCATAATGCATAAGTTGTACTGAGCAAGTACATTTCAAGTTTCTCCATTTCAATGGGGTGTGATCAAAAGCTTGAGAGTTTTTAACATCTTCACATGATTCGCTAAAAGACTCACTCGACCGTGCTTCGAGGAGTAATTCGAGCATCATCAGTTACCACTGAGTTCCCTTCAAACCACGTGACAAAGAAATTGATACCAGCGGAATAACCTATAACAAACGCAGAACTCTTGTCTGTAAGTGACTAGTCGAAACACTAGTCAACTAGATACAAACAGTTATCGATAAAGTGAAACCTTATATAAGAATCAAACTTAATTGATTAGAACACACAACTAGTCGAAACAACAATGTATCTCAGCTTTAACACAATAAACATAAAGACAATATATCTCACAAATCAAATAACACACGCCAATTTGGTGCTCCTGAAAAACCCCCAACCGGTTAGAAACCGGGGACTCCAAGGAGTCCTATCCACTCGTTGATGAATAAGGTTCATAAAGTTTCACACAACAAGCTCAAATCCTAGACATGTTCAAAGTGGCGCCTTTGTACCTTTGTGCAACCTTATTTAGCACCAAATGGATCTGGGCTTGGCCTTCACGAGAGGGCTTTGTCCTACGAGCTCAACGTCTTGTGGCACCGAATCAAGGCATGAACCAAGCAATGGAATGAAGATGTAAAGATGAAATGCAAATGTGGATTCAACACCGCCGCTTCTCCCGCCCAAAATAATTGAAGAGAAAACCGACGTGAATCCAAAACAATTGTCTAAGAAGATTCGAGAAATTCAAGCTTTGTACACAAATAAACACAACAGTTTTTCAAAGATTTGTGTAAAGAAACACAAGATTTTAAAGCTTATGCAAACTGCTTTATGTCAAGTTTAGTAGACTCAATGGTAGAGGGTAGCTTGAAAGCCAAAAACACTCTCGCAATTTTGATATTTTCTCGTGTACAACAACCGATCTTTCCGTTTGCCCCAAACAACCTTAAAGGATCGTAGTGACAAAGGAGGGCAGGTGTCAATAACCAAAACAGATCTCTAAAGACATCAATCTGTGGGGAACCGCATTTGGGAACCGAACAAAGTGCCGTGACCCATGTGGGTTTTAATCGTGTGCCGCCTTCTTCGGAAAAGACAGACTCTATTTGACTAGACAAAAGACTAGTCAAAGACAAAACTTTGACGTAGAAATGGCCAAACAAGAATGATATTTGAATGCACATGCAAACCATACCTCTTTTTGATTTCATGCCGCATTCTTCAAAAATGATATAACCTTCTTAATCTAATCTAATTGGGATTCATCTAAGAGCTTGTGTGATGTAGATTACAATTTTTGACAAGGAAAGCTAAACACACTTAAATCTAGACTTTACAATCTCCCCTCTTTGGCTTTTCTTGACAAAACAAACCCAAACCTAACACTAATTTCACACCCACACTCAAGTAGATTAACGAAGTCCAACACTCGCACAAAACACTCCGCACAAAAACCCTTTTGACAAGAACAAGTGTGAAATATCACGGGTTATGAAAAATGAGAGCATTATTAGATGTATAATTTCTCCCCCATTTGTCACAGAAGACAAAGGGACAAGGCTGGAATATTACATGCTAACAAGTATAAAACAAGCAAATCCAAACGCACAAAGATGGCTAAGAAAAAGATCAAGAATCGCATGGTAATGACAACAAGTAGCAAGCACTTGGAAAACAAACATTAAACTCACAACAAAAATCCATAATAAGCAAAATGATAAGCAATATTCAAGTCCATACGTAAATTAAACCAACCATGAAAATAGAGTTTGAGCCATCCTTAAACACACTTGGCTCTCTAATAGAGACACTCAAAATAGCTACTCCCGTGACGAGCTACTCCCCCATAAGTGGTGCTTTCAAGGAAACTAACTCTTAATTTAAACCAAAGCTACCCTAACTAATTTCAAGCGAATTGACATGAGAGACAAAAATCTTTCAAAACTCAACCAAGAGTGACTCATCATCAAAGCCATAAGTGAGTTCATCCTTAATGTAAAGGGAAGAGCCAAATGCAACCTCAACAACTAATCGAAGAGCCGAGAGAACGAGGGGACATGGGAGACGAGAAAAGGAAATGGCAAAGTAACTATACCACTTGTCCGACTAGTTAATAATACTAGGCGTGAAAAGAGATTTGTCCATTTAAAATAGTGTTTGTGAATGAACACAAACAAAGGTAATTCCAAGACAAATCATTGAAGACTTGACACAACACAAAACAAATAGTTGTGAGAACAGAAAGCGCATAATAATCTTTGCACCAATAAACAACAACTAGACCGGTGCAAAGGAGTTAAGAATAAATTAGTTTCACATCTATGCTTCCAAAATAAAGAACATGAAGAAGAGAGTAAGATAAAAGGAACCATGAATGCAATATTTTTCACAAAAGCAATTCTTCAAGGACATATACGACAATAATAATATTAGAATCGTACTTGTTCATTATGCAACCATGATGTGTCAAGGTGGAAGGATGGCCGATGGCCATCATGAAATCATATTTCCTTGCTAACAAGGCCAAAACGAATGTGAGAGTTAACAAAACTTTAATAATCCATCAGCTTAAGAACTAACACTTGCTACATAATACATGAACAGAAAGCAGCAAGATGGAATTTATATGAGATGATAATGACTCATAAGGCATAGTGTAAGAGCCAAGTCCTTTCATAGTGAGTGCAAGTTCAGGTCAAGTACTACAAAATTCATTTTTGAATTTGACGAGGACAAGATGTGTAATCACCATGACATTGCATGGAATAGTATGTGACTCGAGATGAGTAATGAAAGAATCTCCATATTGTTGAATGAGGTAAGGGTACGTTTCAAAATTCTAAGTGGATGTTTTCTTTTTTTTTTTTTTTTGTTTGGCTGTTGTTTGTTGTTGTTTTGTAGGAGCAAGCACATACCAACAGTGCGTAAATAAATACTAATCGAGATGTCTATATGCCACAAGGAATTTCAAATTATAGAGCAAGTAGAAGCACTATGTCTCAATTAAGACCAAAGTAGACTTAACAAACAAATTCACCTAAGCTATGGAGTTAGAAAAATGATTTTCGTGAGGCCATCATATTTTGGAAGGGAGAACCTTTGACATCATAGTCAATATTTACAAAAGTAGAATCCACACATTATAGTACCATGTATGACCTTGAAGAGAAACAAAATGAGAGAACATGTAGTCAGTTGATGAGTGAGATGACTAGTCAAATATGCAATGTAAAGACAAGCGAAGCATAGCTATTCAAACTATTCTTAATTAAGCACAAATACCAATAGACCTGGTCAAGATTCTCATACCTTCGATTATCTAGTGCTTGGTGAAAATATCGCCTAGTTGTTTTTCGGTTGGCACAAAGGTTAAGGTGAGAATTTTACCTTCAACAAGATGAAATGGTGTCGTATGTCAATGTGTTTGGTTCTTTAATGTCGACAAGCGTTCTTGAATATGTCAATGACACTTAAATTCACTCATTGAGGCAAATACGGGATGAGGTAGTCCAGGATATTGATAGTCTTTTTTCCCAACAACGTGAGGTGTATGTCCTCACCAAATGCAACTTTCGTAATTCACCAAAAGGTGCATGAGAAGCAATGACTTCTTTGTCTCCAATCATGTACTGGAACATCCACTATCTCGAGTACTTAACATTTTCTTGGTGACCTAAGGAGCATTTACGACAACCATGCATTTTTCAGAGTCTTCTTGATCCATTTAGAATTTCCGCCTCATAGTATGGAGCTACCGGACTAATCGCTGAGCAATTCTCATGACTTTGACTAGTCGGTCAACCCGATTCTTCAATGAGTCATTCCTTTGAGTGAAGCTTCCTACACTTTGGCCCGACGTGACCAACTTCACCACGTTGATGACACAAGGGAACAAATCTTTTTCACAGGTTCTGGAGTGAGTTTGAAATTAGAAGGCATAGATTCCCTCACGAACTTTGTCTTAACACATTCCACACTTTGATTACTTCAACAAAGCCAAGGCCACTTTTGTCACTATATGGCTTTCCAAATTCAAGATTTTATCAATCCTTCAAATTTCCAATGGTCAAATTTTTCTGATGACTTTATTGTTTGCCTCATTCAATTCTTCCAGCTGCTTCAAGTTGGAATTTTGGTACATGACATTGCTAGCCTTAAGTGCAATAACTTGATTTGACAAACTATCACGAGCACCGACAGCGTTTGACTCGAGCATCTAGAGCATCAATTCTCGCAATTTGAATCACTTTTGAGAAGGCAAGGAGACTTGTTAACATGTCTTTGAGTTGTGCTTCAAAGGAGGCAATTTTCTCTTCCCGTTCCTTTCGACTAGTCCGAGACTCATTTTCCTTCCGAAGCAAGTGACACCCTTTGCTGAAGTCTAATGTTGTTACTCTTGGCATTGCATGTCTCATCAAAGAGGAGTCGTACTTGGAGACACGCACTATAAGGTAAATCTTCTGGATCTTCATAAGAGTTCATCATCACTAAGGTGACTCTTTCACCGCTACAAAGGCTATTGCTTCCTCCTCATCACCGCACCGGCGAACGAAGAGAATTCTCACTCGGCCACCAAGGGCTACCATAGCTTTGTCTCTTCCGCTTGCTTCTTGGTGTTTGCACATTCAAAAGCACGATGACCAACACCACCACATGCAAAGCATGGTCCGTAATCATTCAAGATGATGTATCTTTACGATCAACAAATTTTCTTTGCTTCTTGCCAAAAGAGTTCATTCGTGATTGAAACTTCGAATCTTTGGACGATTCACCACTCCTTTTCACATCTCTTCCCTTGTTTTTGAGAATTCTCTAAATTGTTTGACAAACAACGCCATATCCTCTTTCTGGCTCAAGGGAACTTGATTCCTCGTGAGCATTTGTCTTCTACACCTTGGAGAAAGCAACATTCTTCCCCCAGTCACCCTCTTCTAATTCAAGTTCCATCTCATATGTGATTAGCTTGCCGACTAGTTTCCCAAGCTTGATTTCATTCAAATCTTGTACCTTGAATGGCGCCTTCTTCAGACCGAATTTCTTTGGTAAGACCTCTTATCTTCTTCACAATGGTTGTCTCATCAATCTGCTTTCCCAAGCTCATAGCTTCATTTGTCAAACCTTCCAACCTTTCATAGAACACGTAAAAAGGCTCTGAGCTGTCCATTTTCAACTCTTCGACCTTGTCTCGAGCCATTTGTGCTTGAGATCCTTTACTTGAGTGTCACCTTCATGCATACTCGAGTTTATCCCATGCTTGTTTGGCGGTAGCACGTTGTCTAACGTGTCCAAACCGAGCACGAGATATGGCGTAAACAATTGCATTCCTAGCCTTTGTTTGCCATTGCAAAGAATACTTCACCCGTGGTCCAATCACACTTAGGTTTCAACACTTTCTCACCATCAACCGTCTTTGGAAGGAGCCTTCCATTCAAGAGTAAGGTAGTCACAGTATCTGCATCCTGGAGCATCTAAGAAAATCTGGAATTTTTCACTCCATGCCGTACAATCAACCATCGAAAAACGGAGCCGCGCTGCAAGACAAAGATGTCCTATCTCATCCATGGTGAGATTCCACCCAATATCGCAGAAATCAGAGATTCTTCCTGCAAGTTTGTAGGGCCGACGCCCCCATACCAATTGAAATTCGATACCAAAGCAATAACCTATAACAAACGCAAACTTGTCTCGTATGACTAGTCGAAACATCAGCCAACTAGATAAAACACATCGACAAGAAACCCATATAAGAATCAAACTTAATTGATTAGAACACACAACTAGTCGAAACAACATTTATCTGCCTTAACACAATAAACATGCATTTAACATATCTCACAAATCAAATAACACACGCCAATTTGGTGCTCCTGAAACCCCTAACCTGGTTAGAACCGGGGACTCCAAGGAGTCCTATCCACTAGTGATGAATAAGGTTCATACAAAGTTTCACACAACAAGCTCAAATCCCAGACATGTTCAAAGGGCAGTTTGTACCTTTGTGCAACCTTATTTAGCACCAAATGGATCTTGCTTCTGGGCTTCTCACGCGAGGCGTTTGTCCTACGAGCCACAACGCCTTGTGGCACCGAATCAAGGCATGAACCAAGCAAATGGAATGAAGATGTAAAGATGAAATGCAAATGTGGATTCAATTCTCCCACTCCGCCGCTCCCGCTTCAAAATAATTGAAGAGAAAATCACGTGGAATCCAAAAACAATTGCCTAAGATTGAGAAATTCGTGTTTTAATAATAAATAAACACAACAGTTTTTCTAAAGATTTGTAAAGAAACACAAGATTTTAAAGCTTATGCAAACTGCTTGCGTCGGGTTTGTAGACTCAATGCAGGAAGCTTGAAAGCCAAAAAACACTCTCTCGCAATTTTGGATATTTTCTGTACAACAACCGATCTTCTTGCCCCAAACAACCTTAAAGGATCGTGAAACACAAAGTGGAGGGCATGTGTCACAACCAAAACAGATTCTAAAGATCAACTAAGTGGGGAACCGCATTGGAACCGAATGTGTTGTCAATGACCCATGCGGTTTTCTAACTGGGTGTGCCGCTTCTCGGAAAGACAGACTCTCTATTTGACTAGACAAAGATCAGTCAAAAAGACATAAAAACTCTTGACGTAAAATGCATTAAACAAGAATGATATTTGAATGCACATGCAAAACCATACTTTCTTTGATTTCATGCCGATTTCAAAATGATATAACCTTCTTAATCTAATCTAATCGGGATTCATTCAAGAGTTTGTGTGACGTGAGATTACAATTTTGACAAGGAAAGCTAAACACACTTAAATTCCAGACTTTGGCGTACATGTGGCATTTCAGGCTTCGAGTCTCATCTTCTCGTGAACTCACATCTTGGTATCTCAATAACCTATTATTCATAGTTAGGCATGGTCACATGTTTCTCTATGCTTCCTTGCCGCCTCCCAACCAGAGTCTTCATCAAACACAACATCTCTCGACAATATTAACCTTTTAAAGAGTGGATCAAAAACTCGCACTTTCCTCACACTTTTGCATAACTAACAAAAACTCCCTTCGTACCTTAGCTTCTAGTTTGTGCCTTAGCTCGATGGAGTTATGAACATAACAACCGAGCCAAAAACCTTCAAATGAGAATACTCGATTTCCTTCCACCGTAGGCTTCAAATGGGGTTATGTTGTCGTAAGAGACTTGGTAGGACATCGATTCGTAATATCAACCGCGTATGTACAAACTTTCTACCACATATAGTAAGGCATCCCTTTATCATGTAGCATAGACTTGGCCATTCAACTAATGTTCTAATTTTCCCTCTCCACCACTCCATTTTGTCGTGGAGTGTATGCAAGAGAGTTGCCTTTGAATGCCTTTCGTATCACAAACCGATTGAATTCAAGAGGATAAGAACTCCCTCCTCTCGTCACTCTTAGACATTTCAATTTTAAACCGCTTTGCAACTCATTCATTGATTTGAATTTCTCGGGCAAGAGAAAGCATCATACTTATATCTAAGGAAGTATACCCAAATCATTCTTGCTGCATCATCCACAAGCAACATAAAAGTACTTGTTTCCTCCAAAGGGATTCATTTCTCATTGGCCCACACATAGATCAACATGAACCAATTTGAGTGGAGTAATTTGCTCCTTCGTGCTTCTCGACTCACTAGAAAAGTTTTCTCTGTGTTGTTTACCATAATGATAACCTTCACAGAATTTTACTCATACTCTCTTCTAGATATGTGGTAGACCATGAACCATGTCTTTATCCTTCAATCAATTAATTCCACCAAAGTTTAAGTGGACTTAATCTTCCGTGTGCCAAGTCCAAGTATAGTGAGCAAACCAGCCTTCAACACAAGTCAAGTTCTCAAGCCTGTAGAGCAGACGATATCACCGTTCCCTTTCATTTTCACACCGATAATTTGACATTCCGTAAAGGACCATCAAAAACAAGGCACATACTTCCACCAAAGACAAGATAATATCCGTGCTCATCCATTTGTCCCACACCGTAAGTTCTCCTTCAATCCAGTGTATTACATTACTTCCGATGTATTTTCTCGCCCTTGGTTTCTAATTACTGTAGTGCCCATTCCACTACATTCATGAGCTTACCAAACTTGGCATTTGTACTTTGCCTACCACATTTTGTCCTTATATCAACCAAGAGCTTCTCATTTCTAGTCATGTGGTTGCCGCAACCACCGTCAATATACCATTCACCATTGACAACCGATTTAGATATGGATATACATATTGGCATAGAATAAGTTCCTTGTCACCTCTACTTGATTAGCACTATTTGCCTTAATCGGTTTGCCCGTTAGCACTCTCTAGCCCAAAGCTGTCCAAACCTTCAGCGCTTGTAGCATTTAGGGCCTCTTTATATCTACACTCACCAAAGTGAAATTCCTGTATATACCCCGCACCGTGGTTTTGTAACCGTGTGACCCACTCGACTATGCATTTTGTGCAGTGACAAGGTGAAATTTATGCCGAACTTGGGTTTTGAATCCCATTTCTTGCCCTTTAGAATTCCAATTCTTTTCCGGAATTGGAGATGGACCACATTGAGCTCCACTCTATTTTGCCCTTTTTTGACTCACCGAGAATGATGCAAATGCCTTCTCGCAGTATCACGCATGCGTATCAAACCGTTGTTCTTGACTTTCAGAATGTCATCCCACTCCTGCAGCCTCCAAACATTTTGTATTTTCTATAAACCAAACAGACAGATCATATGGTTTACTTAGACTAATCGAACCTTTGCACAAGTCTCTCATTAGAAAGAGATCTTCACCAAATGTTTTCTTCCGATTTATCAAATCATTTAGCCTCATAAGATACCCGTATGTAGTTTCATCATCACGCATTCTAGCATACTCAAATTTTGCAATTTCACGCATCGTACCCCGATTACCACCGTGATACTCTCCATACAACAAATCCCATGCCATCTTAGCCGAGCCGGCGTTGGCCATCCGAGGAAAGATTTGGTCATAGGACTGCATTTTGTATAATACCCGTAGCCTTTGCATCCTTCATGAGCACATCAACCATTTCATCGACTTCATCTTCCGATGACCTTTCCGCTTTCTTCTTCTCTTCTTCTTCGAATCGGGGTTGGAATCCCCTTTCTGCCGTATTCCACAATCCGAGATTGAAAAAATTGTTACCATTTTTAATTCTCTTAGAACTCGTAGTTCTCACCGGAGAAAATTGAGTTCTCACTTCTCGAGCCTCCGCATCCGCATCTTCTGGCCTAAATAGGTTGATTTCTTTTCTCAATTGATAATGGATCTCCGATGACTTTCACCAAGCTTCAATTCAAATCGAAGGAGATCACGTGATTTACACCCAGCTCGATGACCGAACCTCGCTCGATACCATGTTAATAGAGTTAACCGGAATTTGATTGTTTTAATTGAGGAATTCGAAAAGGATGAATTCACACACGCAGAAAGAATGGAAATGGTAGCTTCCTCTCCGCAAGTCACGTAGGAGCAAAATTGGATTTTCTCATATATTACCTTGTTCTTATCCTCACCCTACACACACAAGTCGTGCAATACCACAGCTTAGAGAGTGTTAGATCACAAACCCACTCATCTAACAAATAACAAAAGTCAAAACCCACATGACACTCATGGCCTTTACATATAAGAATTTTACACTTGGCATTCTTTGCACAAGTGGATACACCATTTAAAACACATAAACTTATTCTAATAGTATCAACTCACAACTTATAATTCAACATGAATTACTAGAAGGGGTGCCAAAGGAGACACTGCCTGTGGTTGATGGTGCAGATGATACAGTACTAGTTTTAGGTATCACAAAAGAGACTCCAGCATTTGAATTAATATTCTTATTAGCGGCTTCACCTGATCCATGTGGTTGGACTGCGGAAGTTGTACTTGCACCAGATACAACAACCGCATGTACAGTACTGCTTGAGCTTTCAGGATTGGACTGTGGAAAGGTTACGTTGACAGATTCACCAATTGCAGGTCACCAAGTAAAAGTGTCAACATTCTTAGAGCCAAACTTAAACAGAGGAGAAGCTGCATCTGAATCCTTAACTGAAGTAACATTACCCCCATCGTTAAAAGTGGGAAGACCAGCATGCAATTCTTTTGGTAGATCAACTTTATCATATGTTAAGGACGATTGAATAGCTACCACATTGGGCAAGACAGTTGTCATGCTGGATGAAGATACACTAGGAGAAGTTGAAGTCTTCACTTGAGACAAAACTGGAGTCGAAGAAGCTTCCACCTTTCCTCTTGAATCAGATGAAACCCCATTAGACTCATTGTCATCATCATCCTCGAGATCCAGAAAATCCTCGTGTGCGCTCATCTTGAATGCCCGTTTCTTTTGTGGAGGATGAATAACAGAGTTTGATGCCACAGAAACTGCAGCTTTAACATTCTTTTCTGTTGTAGAATCTGCTCCATTTATTAGTATAGTTGAACTGTCAGCTGGAGAAGCACCAATCCTAATTAGGGGGCCATTTTTTCTAACCTTATCCTGCTTTTGAGAGGTGAAATCTTGAGCATCTGGTATCATGTGATCAGCGGAAACATCCAACTTAGAATTACAATTATTACTATTAGTATTATATTCATTGTCCAAGGATTTTGGTGAATAATCCACATCCTCCAGGATTTTCAGAGCCGGACCACGTAACATTGATGGTGAAAGCTTAGTTGGCGATTTGGAAGTCATCTCACCGGACTTTGAGTGAATGGTAGAGAAACTTGTACTAGGAGGAACAGCATTGTCTCCATTTTCTGATAATGCTTTGTGCTTAGGTTCACCCAATGATAGTGGCTTCCACATTGAACTAGTGCTTGATACTGGTGAGCTCAAGCCTCTTGAAGAAAGAAGATTAGGTTTTTGACGAGTTCTACGAATAAGACCAACAGATCCTATGTCATTGTCTACGACTGAAAATCCGCGCTTCGAGGCCCCTTGTTTAGATCCAGAAGGCTGGCTTTGAGATGATGATGAAGCCCCACCATAAGCATCAACTGTAGACCCAGCACATTTAAATGTCCGAGTAGTACTCGTTGTGCGAACTCGAGAGTATGGTGTTCGAGCAATGCTGTATATAGCACACCTGCCTCGAGATCTAGGGGTCACAAAACCATTTTCTGGAGTCCCCCAACTGCCAGAGTTCCTTGGCACAAGTGACATCATTGGCGATTTTGAAGGAAGACCTGTACTAACAACTTCATCAGCGACACTTGTACTAACAACATCTTCAGACCTTTTCTCTTGATTCTCAATTGGCATATCAACGGTTCTTGAATGCAGCAGCGTTGTCAATCGATCAATTTCAGATCTGGTAAAGGTTTTCTGTTCTAAAATTTTCTCAAGCTCAGTGAGCTCGCCTCCGTCATCAGTACTACTTGAATGACTTGGACCGGAATTTTCACCAATTGTGCCTTTCAGCACTCCAGGAAGATCCATGGTAACGTCTTCTTTGTCCTTCATCTTTGTCGAACGCGACTGAGGCGGAGGAAGGCGTTTGCGAAAAACGGAGGAGAAGAGGCGGTGGGCGCTGGAGGAGATGAGGCGCTGAGCCGGAACGACGAGCTTCAACAGCCAGCCATCTTTGGCTGCGCCAGGGTTTCGTAAGGTCGCGGGCGACCGATCGTACGGTGTCGCTTGGGTGGTCCGTCGAAACGGCATCTTCCGGAACTTGCCACCCGCACCCAATCCTTCGTATGCCTGCTTCTGCTTCTCTTGCCACGCGCCCGACGCCATGAGAGAGAGGAGAGAGAGGAGAGAGAGAGAGCGGGCTAGTGTGCCGCACCTTTCCTTTAAATACCGCTCCTCTTCCTGAATCCTCATGCAAAGAGGATTCCACACCAAGGAAACATAATTGCAACGCCTAATTGGCCTGGCCAATTAACAAAGTCTGGCCTATTTGCACCAAAACAATTAGACTAGGTAACGCCCATATTGGACTGACTCACACTTGGCCCAAATCCAAATCTTTCAAATTATGCTCCGGTCCAAAATTGCTTATGCGTCCTACTCGATAATTCCCAAAATTGCTTATGCGTCCCACTCGATAATTCTTTAGGTTTCCTCATATTTTAAACGTCAATTCCATGTTTTGTTCCCAACAATAATTTCTATAAAGCTCACACAAAACACACTAAATCCAACAATTTGATACAAAACCATGACTGAATAATAGGTAAAAACGTATAAAATATGCAAATAATATCAACCTAACACGTAACACCTGTTGTGGACAGTTTTTAGTGAAGGGTGCGGCAAGAGAAGAATAGAGAGAATTTGGTGAAACTGTAGTGTATGTGGAATATGTAATTCATATATTCCACATACCAGGTGCCTTTATTTATAGTAATAGAAGTACAAGTACAATAGGAAACTAATCCCTTACAGAACGGAATAGCCTAATCCATATCTACCTAGGATTTACACAATCACATTTAACACATGTTATATTTTATCTACAACAACACCAACATTTATTCACCATTTAAAAGTTGTAACGTTGGTACTTGCCTCTGCTCTTGCTAAGACGATACTAACTATGAAACTCGTATTTTGCAGCAACAATTGGAGCTCGATATTACACTTCGGAGTCTGCAAGGGATGAAGACGGTCATGGAACTCACATTGCCTCAATCGCAGCAGGCAACGCCGCTAATGACATGAGTTCTATGGACTAGCAAAAGGTACTGCAAGAGGAGGTGTTGCTGCTGCAAGAATTGCAGCATATAAAATCGCTAGTCCTACTTCAATTGGCAGTACAGAATGTACCTTGGCTGCCTTTGTCGATGCTATTGCTGATGGAGTTGACGTCATTACGGTTCAACTGGGAGCTGATTCGGAGATTCGTCTTGATGAGGACCCCTTATCAATTGGTTCTTTTCATGCAATGAAGAAAGGGATACTGACCACACTGTCGGCAGGCAATGAAGGTCCCGACTCCCGAACCGCTACGTACTATGTCAGGTATATACTGCTCTTTAGTCCCAGTGTATAATCTGATATAATATATACTGCTCTAGCCAACTTGGCTAAACCCACGTTTGCATAAAAACTAAAAATGAAATAGTTATCAACGGTTCTTGTGTTGATGAAATTGATGGAAAACGGGAATACTAGTAGAATCGGAAACCGATGTCGTTAGACTATCGATCACAATGGTGTGTATTGTAGATATGTCTCAAAGAGAGATGAAATAATTAAATATTGGAATGAATTCCTCTGACAATGGCATGAGTCTTATATATAGACTTCTCATGCCTCTTCAAGAGAAGTTATATAAACATATTCTTTCAATATATTTAATTAATAAATAAATATTAATAATATTATTTACTTATTAATTAATATATATTAATACACTACAATCATGTGTATGTTGGTACATTAGTGTTATGGTGTAGCTTCACACATGATTACACACATTGTGAAAACCATGTCATTAATTATAAATCATATTCCAACAGAAATTTCCAGGCTTCTTGTTTCCAAGTGCCAATTGAACATGCCTGAACTTGTGACTGCTATAGAGAGGGCCGCGGGAGTTTATACTCTATCTCCCCTTGTATTTGCACACTTCATTTGATAAAGGGTTTCTTATTGCAAAAAGCAATGCCCAAGTATTGTTAGAGCTCATGCTAATTAATGTGTTTGGCGTAATAAATGCTGGTTGCTGCCGTTACTGAATCCCTCTCTACACGTCTTCCAGGTTTGGCATCCAAGCTTTTCTGAAAGGAAACCTATCTGGAGTTTTTCTTGAAAGGAAAATTTTCTGGCCCCTTAATTAAAGAAAATCTGGGTGCACTAAGGAGTCCCGGCCGGTATTTAAATTACTCTTTAGTCATGAAGTTTTGGAGCACAGAAAAATGGCAAAGAATGCAGCTCTTCTTTTTTGCTATGCTTTCTCCATGCTTTTTCTGAGCGCGAGCTTATTATGCAAGGCCACTGAGGAGGATAGAAAGGTAAGAGTTATTTGTGTAGCAAAACAATTGTCCCCTGACTAGCTGTTTCTTTTATTTTCAATTATTATTTTGGGGGAGGGGGTGGTCCTAGAAGTAATGGCCGCTTCTCTTTCGGGAGGGTATGAACTGCTCCGAGGAGTTAATCTCGCCTAATCCTTTTTCTGTTAATTAAAAGAAAAAGCAATAGTCTTCTACCATTAATAATAAAAAGTTTCCCTTTCATGAGAAATCTTTGAGCAATAGTGATTTCTTTGGGAATTTCAACGATGATGATGCAGGTTCATATCGTGTACTTGGGGTCCCTTCCTGACAGGGAGTTCTCGCCATTGAATCACCACCGTAGTATTCTGCAGAGAGTTGTTCAAACCAGGTAGTCTATCTAGAATTTTAGGTCTTTAAATTGCATTTTCTTTTGGTCTTTTTAGTCACAAACCTAGCTAGTTCTTATAATCCATTCTCGCTCTCCCAGTTTGCCGGAAAATTTATTGGTACGAAGTTACAAAAGGAGTTTCAATGGGTTTGCTGCCAAACTCACTGACAAGGAAAGAGAGAAACTTGCTAGTGAGTGTTGTGAGAAACTTTCTTATGTCATTCAAAAAGAGTAAAATTAATTGGCCTGAAAATTTATTGTGTTATAAACTGTGCATTGCAGGCATGAAAGAAGTTGTGTCTGTCTTTCCAAGCCGAACATTCAAACTGCACACGACGAGATCTTGGGACTTTATGGGTTTAGATGAGAAAATCAATCGGACCTTTCCGGTTGAGAGTGACATAACTGTTGGGGTGATTGACAGTGGAATTTGGCCGGAGTCTGAGAGCTTTAAAGATGAAGGTTTTGGTCCTCCCCCCAAGAGGTGGAAAGGTGCTTGTGAAGGTGGCAAAAATTTCACTTGCAACAAGTAGGTTCCCTCACTTCTCATCACTGAATTAGTGATATTGTATGTGTTTGTGAAAATTCCCAAAAAATTCTCACTTGACTAACACTAATACTTATTCACCATTTCACAGTTGTAACATTGGTACTTATTACCTATGCACTTACTAAGACTACGTAAACTCTGAAATGAATGTTTACTTTGTAGCAAGCTCATTGGAGCTCGATTCTATGACACGGAGTCAGCAAGAGATGAAAATGGCCATGGAACTCACATTGCCTCAATCGCAGCAGGCAACGCTGTTAAGGACGTAAGCTTTTATGGACTAGCAAATGGTACTGCAAGAGGAGGTGTTCCTTCTGCAAGAATTGCAGCATACAAAATCTGTGTTAATACGTGCAGTACAGAGCGTATCTTGGCTGCCTTTGACGATGCGATTGCTGATGGAGTCGATGTCATTATGATTCAAATGGGAGCTGATTCGGGGATTCGCTTTGATGAGGATCCTTTTTCAATTGGTGCTTTTCATGCAATGAAGAAAGGGATACTGACCATACAGTCAGCAGGCAATGAAGGCCCCGAACCCTCTACTCTGTCAGGTATTGCACCATGGGTAATGATAGTTGCAGCTAGTACCATAGATCGCCATATCATTGACAAGGTTGTTCTTGCAAACGGAAAGACACTTGTTGTAAGTATCATCAACTTCCTTCTTCCTCAAAATACTTTTATTTGTGTCCTTGTATATTCAACTTGATTTTTGACGGTCTTTACCCAAACAGGGCAATTCTGTTAACACTTTCACATCAAATGGAGCAAGTTTTCCTCTAATACATGGAGAAGATGCTGCAAAGAAAAATTGCACTCAACTAGATGCGGGGTGATTCTTGAGCTCATTTCTTTTTACCTGGATACAATATAATTTTTATTATTATGTAGCAAAACTACTGACTTGTTGCATTTCAGACTTTGTCATGCAGGTTGCCTGGACAGTGATTCTGTTAAGGGAAAGATAGTGGTATGCAATGCCGAATATGGAGATTATATGGCTTACCAAGCCGGTGCAGTTGGTTCACTTTTACATAATAACGACAGAACAACATTTAATGTTCCCTTAATACCTTCAACCGTGTTAATGACTGAAGACCATAGTGCAGTCAAATCCTACATGAACTCCACCAGGTATAGACTCTTTTGAATACTGGTGAAGTGATTGTCTCTCATCATGAACTCTCTATTTATCATGAACTCTCTATTTATATGATTGAGTTCTTCTCTTATTTTATAGAAACCCTCGAGCGAACATACTTAAAAGCGAAGTCATAAAAGATCCTTCTGCACCTATTGTCGCTTCCTACTCTTCACGTGGACCGAATCTAATTTTTCCTGATATTATTAAGGTATATGTTTCTTGTCACTTTCTAATATCTGTGATATAAATTTTATAGATACAGTAATAACAATTGCGGTCTAATGTTTCTCAGCCAGATATTAGTGCACCAGGTGCGGAAATTTTGGCTGCATATTCACCTATTGCCTCTGTCTCAGAATATGATGAAGACAGGAGGCATGTAAAATACAATTTGTTATCTGGAACCTCCATGTCTAGCCCACATGTAGCCGGTGCAGCTGCGTATGTTAAAACGTTCCACCCTGATTGGTCTCCCGCAGCCATCAAATCATCTCTGATGACGACTGGTATATATTGTCATGATAATAGCAATTGCTTCATTTGTCACATTATGAATGATAAAATTCTGAAATTATCTATTGATTTTTTTGTGTTCATGTAGCTTGGCCCATGAATAGTACCAACAATTCTACTGGTGAATTTGCTTATGGATCTGGACATATCAATCCTGTAGAAGCTGTAAACCCGGGGCTTGTGTATGAAGCTTCGGAAGAAGATTACATAAAGCTGCTGTGTACAGTGTATGATGAAGGCAAAGTTAGACTCATATCAGGAGATAACAGCATGTGCCCTAAAGGTTCCGAAAAAGGATATGCAAGGGATCATAATTACCCTTCAATGGGAGCTAAAGTTGCAGAAATGGAGCCTTTTACAGTGAAATTTCATAGAAGAGTTAAAAATGTTGGCCTCCCAAAATCTACTTACAAGGCCAAAACCTCCTCGAACTCCAAAGTTGATATCAAAGTGGTTCCCGAAGTTCTTTCGTTCGAGTCGTTGAATGAGGAGAAGACTTTTGATGTGATTGTCATTGGAAGAGGTTTGCCAGATCAATCTCACGTGTCTGGATCGCTGGTTTGGACTGATGGTGTTCACAGCGTTAGAAGTCCAATTGTTGTTTATGTATTCAATGTTAAATGATGTATGCATGTTGGAAAAATATGGCCGTAGCCTGTATAAAGCTCCTAGACTCATACATTCTTTAAATAAACTCTGCTTTCGAATTTTGTGGGAAAAGAAATTGTCCGTAATCATCTTCGGGATGAACTTCTGCTCTTGTTTCACATTCTGATCTTCCTCTTTCTTGTTCTTCTTTGTTTGTTGTTTGTATTCTTCCTTCGTTTTGTTTTGCTGATCTTTGCGGCGGCTAGTGTTGGAAACTAACCATATCTTCTTCATGGTTTTCTTGTTTGTTGTGATCTGTGCCTTTGTTTGAATTTTGGAGGGTGAATCTTCACCTGATCTTGTTCTTGTTGCCATTCTTCTTGGGCTTGTTCATTGCTTGGCTTTGGCTGTGAGGCTTTTTATTTTGTTTTATTATAAATATAATAGTGGATTAAGCGATATTAGCTCCTCGAAATAGGACGATGTAGGACGCATTGTGTTCTCCCTCTAACTCAAAGGCGAAGTTTCCTACACTCTCTGGGAGCTCACTGCCTGTCCCTGCATTTCAAATTTATTAAGTAGAGAAAATTATTTATAAACAATGAGCAGAATGCATGAACCTTACTCAGAGAAAAATAAAGCTCAGAAGAGCAAATACAGTCGTCCAAGACTCAACGGAAAAAGGAAGCCCACCATATTCATACTCTTCAGGTAGTGAGGCTTTTCCAAGTTGCCCTGTCGATATTTCCTTTTTCTTTTCTTCTAAATAGGGCCTTGGAATTTCTGTATGATGCATATAGGATTAAACCATTGGCTTTGATACAAGTTGCCTTGCCAGGGTCTTCTTCTTCTTGAAATTTCTAAATCTTGACATCCACCCCGGTGTTTTTTCACCCCAAACTTGGCAATGTGGCAGCAAAACTATTGGGGAGGAAGTTATACCCCGATTTATTAATAGTAACGTTTCTTTCAGGTGCATTTACATTATCCGATCCGCCCCTCCTTACAATTAGGTGCGGATTTTCTCATTTTTTCCCTCTATTTGTTTTAATAGAGGCAAATGTTGTTGCCTCTGCTTCTTCTTGTTTTTGTAGTGTTGATGTATGCGCTACAGAAGGTGATCGGAAATATATGGCTATACACCGTATATATAGAGCTCCTAGACTCGAATATTCTTAAAAAAAACTCTTCTTTCATCTGAATATTTTTTTTCCGATACAAATAGCTTTATTGTGTAAAATGAGTCTGACCATTTTGGTGAAAAAATTAGATTGTCTACAGGGAATATGACCATGTTGGTGATGGCTCAGTTTTGACTGCATATCCAGGCTTTGGCAGCAATTTTAACAATTAGCTGCCTAAATGAATGAAAATCAAATCTGATTACATATAAGGAAGGCTCATAGAATCCTGTGGGTTTAATTAAGGAAGAAAGTCTGGATGTTTTTGGGCATTGAAGAATGGCTATTACTCTCATCCTCACTATGAACTAACTATGCAAGGGTCTTGAAGCGAGGCCACTTATGAGGATAGAAAGTTAAATCCTTGGTTTATTACGTACTGAGGATCAGTGAACCAGTGTGGTTTCTCGTTCCCGGTTAACCAACCCAAACTTCACATATTCAATGTGTAATCTTCACAGCCAGAAAAAAGGTTTTCTGAAATTTCCAGAGAAGAATTACTCTCGTCTGAGTTGTATTTGAAATTAATTAATGGAATATTAAACATGATATGATGTGAAATTAGAATTGAGGGGTTTGACGGTTCATCCCTTATTGATATATTATTGAGAAAGGTACTAGTATCACATATCTGTTTTTTATATGTCATAAACAGGTACACAACCAGATGATAAACGAGAAATGTTTTACAACAACTTTTGCATATTGTATTATTATTATGTGACGGTTTTCATATCAGTTTATCGCAGAACATACTTTTCGAATTTGACCTTGTGTGCCAGTTTTCACATCAATGTTACTCATCTTCACCATGGACGTTCCAAACTCCATATTGAAGTTCAATCCAAAAGGGCCTTTACCACCTAGAAAACGTTGGACAAAGGGTTTTGTTGTAGCATCAGTCCATAGCATCTGATCGGACTCGAGAATTCCTCTGCCTTTTCTTAAATTTGCAAAAAAAGATACATCAAACTTGTCAGCACTGCCTGTGTCTAATCCAATGCGCCTCGTACCATCAGAATTTGGCGGGCAGAGAGCTTGTAGCTGAGGAACAAACGATGGATCAAGCACAGGGTCCGCACCATTTCCAGTAGTTGTGAAATTGAATATTCTGTAACTGAAGAACTGGCAAGCCGAACTTCCTATTGTATGTGATCCTAAATAGAGTAGAGAAAACAAATCAATATAGAAATTACCTGGAATATGCTCAAGACAAGTAATTAATTGTTAGAGAACTTCTGTTAATATTCTAGTAGTTTTATTTCTTGTTTCATTTCAATTTCTAAGAGTTTTTATCTTTGTATTTTAACAGGAAGTTGACATATATGAGCTTTACAAGTTATTAAAGCTTACCAAGAAGGGCGACAAGATCTTGGGTGTTTAGCCCTTTGTCTGCAAACTTCTGTTTTTGCGAATCAATTGATTCAGTGAAGCCTGGCAAGTTGGTTGTATCAGATGCTAATGAAACCATCCCATCCCTGCGTCCTGTAGGCACTGGCCAACTTTGACCATTGGCCTGCACCGATTTACATGCATCCAAAAATAGTTATATTCAATAATTAATATTAATTTAGAGGATAATACAACTAGTACTAATACTGCACACGCACACAAACACAAGTACTAGTACAAAACCCTAAACCCTAAACTAGTACTAGTACTAGTTCTGCAACAAAAACGTTATAGGTTATAACCTTATATCATCCACATATTATGTTGACAATATGTTACCTATACATACAAACATATTCATTCATCATGTACATACCAGAACCACAGAATCACGTGCAGCTAGGGCTAGAATATCAGCGCAAGAGACAATCCCTGGGCATGCAGCTTCAAGCTGTGCCTTAGCATCATCAATAACATCATATCCTCTTAAATTGAGGTTTGGAGGGGCGGTTTTCTCGGTCTTTGGACCATTGATGAGGATGGAAGCATCACAGCCACTGACGAAGCAATCGTGGAAATGCATCCTTAGCAAGCCAGAGGCAATGGTAGGATCAGATTGGAAATGAGCTGTAACTGTTGACCTCACGATGAACTCAGCTCGAGGACAAGTATATGAGTAGAACCCTACTCTTGTGCTTGTGCCTTGCCCTAGCACTGACTCTGAGGTTGCAACCAACATCAACAACATCAACAAGTAACTTAATGTTTGAGTGGCAGTTGAACCTGAACCCTGCATTATTTAATTAATGTTGAGGTTAATAATCTAGATGATTTAGGGTGTTGCCCTAGGCTCTTACTAACTATGAAAAGAAGGCAACATATATTAGGTATATATAGGCAAGTTCGATTTATCCCAATGAGATATAAGAAAATGTACATACTAGAAAGTGGAGTGAAAAAAGCACGTGCATAATGTTTAGTTAAAAGGAAAAACGCAGCCTAAAAGTGGAGGATGCTGCATGCGGATGCATCATGCAGGTGTAGCTGGCTTCCTCTTTCTCCCACTGCACGATCTAATCTAAAAGCGATTAATTTAAACAAATCCGAGAGTACGTAGTATTCCACTCAATTACTATAAATATATATGTTAAAGTAACATGTTAGAGAATTTATTAACAAATACAACAAAACCAGCACCAGCACCATTTGCATACATCATCAGAGTCCAGGTTGCCCATTCTAATTTAAATATATATAGGTATGATATCCTATATATCCATACATGCTGCATATATATGCTTGCTTGTTGCAGGAAAGAACATACAGAAATTCAAAGTATTTTAAAGTATTTGAGTAATTTTATCATCCTAGAAAGAAATATCAGAACATAATGGGTTTTGACATAATTATGATGGCTGCCTCGCTAATCGATTAGATCCAAACGAAGTGTTGTTTTAATGATGTTATGGTATACAAACTAGAGGCAAATTAAGGCTTTTGCGCTGAGTCTTGTTTCAAAGAGAACAAACTCACGAACAAGACTCAATGTTGTGCCTTGACATATAGGCATTTGTGGCCAATTTCTAATGTTTACTAATCCTACAGCATTCTAAGTTTTGAAGATATTTTTGATATTTTGGTATTTTGTTTCCTATCATCATTCCTAGCAAGCCTATAGGGTTGCGGTATGCTATAAATACATCCTTTTGTGGTGTTAGGGTGTTTTTTTATCTTTCATATGATTCAATAAACAACTTTGAGGTTTTCTCATGTTCTTTGGTGGATTCCATTTTCTTATGCTTTTATGTTATCGTTTGATTTCTTTGTCACGTAGCATCAATATTGATACCAAGTTGCAATGAAGAATGATTTTCTGTATTTATATTGTACAAATGGTGGAATTTTCCAAGTATTTACAATCATGAAATGGAGAGGTTTAGATGAATAAAAACTAGATCAAATTTTGCAGCCAATTAACTATCTCCATACAGGAACATATTTCATTATATGCTATTAGAAACCATAATGTAAGTGTTTAGAACTTTTGTAATACTTGTTTTGCCTCTGTACCTACGAAAGTTATATCAACATTATGAAATGCATATTGATCAGCAAGCCCATTGGAGCTCGATATTACACATCAGAGTCTGCAAGGGATGAAGATGGTCATGGAACACTCAGTGCCTCAATCATAGCAGGGAATGCTGTTAAGGATGCAAACTTTTATGGATTAGTGAACGGCACTGCAAAAGGTGGTGTTCCTGCTGCCAGAATTGCAGCATATAAAGTCTGTGATCCATGCAAAGATCACAGTATATTGGCTGCTTTTGATGATGCTATTGCTGATGGAGTTAACATCATTAAATTTTCAGTCTCACCTCAACCTGGTTCTGTGGTTTGAATAAGAACGCTGCTGCAATCGGTGCTTTTCATGCAATGAAAAAAGGGATACCAACCTCACAGAGTGCAGGCAATGGCGGTGATGCTGCAGCAAGTACCATAGATTGCCATGTCATTGAAAAAGTTGTTCTTGCCAACGGAAAGACACTAGTTGTAAATGTATCCGGCTGAAACACATTAGAGCACGATTTTTACTGCTGTATCTGTGAAACTTATATGACAGATAACAGAAAGTGACAAGAATTGTTGAATTATAAGTCTATAGCTGATTAGTATTAGTGAAATAAGATAAGTTTATTTGTGTATTCACTTGAGCATATCTGCCAAGTGTAAAATTCTTATATGTAAAGGCCATGAGTGCCATGTGGTTTTTTTGACTTTTGTTATTTGTTAGATGAGTGGCTGTGGTCCAACACTCTCTAACGGTAATATATTCTCTCATTGCATGACTTGTGTGTGAGAGGTGTGAGAACCAGAACATATATGGAAAATCCAAATGCTCCTCTGTGACTTACAGGGAGAAGCTATTCTTCACTCTTCCTCTGTGTGTGTATTCATCCTTTCTTTGAATTCACTAGAACAAACCAATCAGATCTCAATTCAGTCTAACAAGAATCGTGTTACAATATTATACCCTAACTATATTGGGTAAAATTAGATTTGGTCCAAGCGAAGAGAATTTTGTGACTGTAGGCGCAACGGGATCTTTTATGACTTCACCTTTTAATATATTTTCTTGAGGATATCTGTAAAATAAGCAAGAAAAAGTCCTTTCAGAATTTAAAGAAATTAAGGTCCCCGAGGTAGATATCCTGGCTGCATATTTACCTGTTCTCCTATCATGGAAATTCCTGAAGACAAGAGGAGTGTAAAATACAATATCATATCTGGAACCTCCATGTCTTGCCCCCATGTTTATGGTGTAGCTGCATATGTTCCACCCTGATTGGTCTCTGCTGCTCCGGCTGCCATCAAATCATCTATCAAGACAAATGGTGTGTCTTCAAAATATATATTACTTTGCTTAATTAGTCTCGTTTTGAATTATTAAACTTTGGAATACTCACCAAATCCTTTTTTGTGCATGTAGCTCGGTCCATGAATGATTTCATCAACAACAACATTTACACTGGTGCATTTGCTTATAGATCTGGACATATCAATCACATAAATGCTATAAACCCGGGGCTTGTGTATGAATCTTCTGAAAAAGACTACAGAAAGTTGCTATGCACAATCTATGATGAAAGCAAAGTTAGACGCATACCAGGAGATCATAACAGCGCATGATCTTACCGGTTCTGTCAAAGGATCACAATTACCCTTCAATAGAAAAGCTTAAAATGTTGGCCTCGCAAACTCCACTTAATTACAAGGCCAAAGTCTTTTCAAATTCGAAAGTTGATATAAAAGTAGTGCCTGAATTTCTTTCCTTCAAGTCCTTGAACGAGGAGAAGGAATTTGATGTGACAGTTGTTGGAAGTGGTTTGAGAAATGTATCACAAGTGCCGTAGGCCAATTGTTACATTCCGAATCGCCATTGCTTCAATCATCTTCGATGTCCCAAATCGGAATGAGCTGATCAGATGGCTTCTCGGAATCTGAGTGTGTCATCATCAGAGTCATCTTCCACAAATTTCTTCAATAAATCCACAAATTTGTTCAATGAATCAGCTGGATCATCAGTTTTGACTGGTTCAGGTATGTCTGTGGTGATCTCCATAGTCATACCATCATCTTGATTATTGATGTTGTTGTCGTCCTGATCATCTAGGTTTAACCTCTTCGGTCTGTTTACACTCAAAATTGTCATGTTTATCCCTATTTTGGTCTAAAGCCAAATTATGGCATTATGTGGGGGTTATTGTGAAATTAGGCCAAACTTACACCAAGATATTTTGGGTATTTGCAAGTGGATAGTTAATTAATGTTATCTATCTTTGTGCAAGTGGAATTAGGTTGAGGTGCGTGCATCAAGTTGGGTTGCTTTCACATTGGTTTTGCTCTCTATATAAAGGAAGCAAAGGCAGAGAGCTGGGGACACACTCAACCAAACCAAAAACAGAACTCACACGTTCAAACCTACAGAAAGAAACCTCTGAGGAAACCCCTCAAGCTCTTTCACAGATACTAGATCTTTATCTTTATCTGTTACTCTCGTTCGCACTACCTGTGTAGATCGCGACTCTGAGAAGTTCAAAGACCAGTTACCCAGGATCATATATCCAAAACTCCCACGCGGAGTAGTGTTTAGCTCTGCTATCTAGCCAACTTGGTGATAGTATCGATTAGAATCTTGGCCCAGAGGGTCTTTGATTTGTTTTTCCCTAGGAACCAGTATCCTAAACCATTCCCGATAGACTTGATAGACCATCCCGATGGAACTATACCCATCCCGACAGACTATTACTCAGGCTTTGATGAACTTGAAATGTAATAAAATTGATCTTATCTTTATTTGATGTCTTTTACGTTCAGTTCTGATTAACTGCCTTTAATTAAAAGTCTTTATTTAACAGTCTTTACATTCAGTCTTTACATTCAGTTTTACATTCAGCTTTTACTTAACTGTCTTTACTTTTATGTACGTTTGAGCGTGGGAGGTTCTCGGCTATAACAAGTTATACCGAAATCCCATCTCAAACTATCTCTGGTATAACATCAAGAGAGAATAAAAGTCCTTAATGAGCAAGGCAAACAACGAACCTAACAGTTCATATATATATATATATATATATATATCTATATATAAGACGCCAATCCGATGAACGGAAGTCATATTACTTGTGGCGCAAGTATCTAACAAACATTACATCTTTCTATTGGCAGAAGCCAATAGTGGCACGCCTGACAAATATCAAAAAACAACACAAGGCCTCGCGAGCATCCCTCTGAAGGGATAGGAGCTGAGCCTGTTGAATCAGTCGCCAAATAGAAAGGTTCGAGACCAGTGACCGGGCCGACTCGATATATTCCGAGCCTGCAATCCTGCAAAAGGCTTCGCGAACATGGTCAGTGCGGATTCTCGTCCCGCTCATGGCTTCGGCGACTGGTGGTGGTTTCTTCAACATTTTTTTTCTTTTGAGAAATGTGGTCCTAGAATGACTTCCGAATGGGCCCATCATTTTTAAATAAAACCGCTTTCCAAAAAAAAAGAAGCCCCTAACTCCCTGAAAGCCAGAAACCCTAATACCAAACCGTAATATATATTTGAGTTCTTCTCCCACTCATCCCAATCCCATGCCTCTGCAACTCAACAACGTCAATGGTCTCTCTCTCTCTCTCTCACACACACACACACGCGGTTTGGTTTCACTATTTGTTTTGAATCGAAGTGTTATAATTTTTCTATATTATATTGAGATTTTCTGTTATATACAATTTAATGATCTTTCCATAAAACAGGGGAATTCCGTGAACATGTTTACATTAGATGGAACAAGCTTCCCTCTAGTACATGGAAAAGATGTTTCAAGTAATTGCACAGAAGCCAGAGCCGGGTAATTCTTATGCCAATTTCATTTTAACTGCAAACACTAAAAGTGAAGTAGTAAGATCTAGAGTCTGACTTGTTGAATTGCAGACGATGCGAATTTGGTTGCCTGGACAGTGGTTTAGTAAAGGGAAAGATCGTGCTATGTGATCTTGAGATTGGAAATAGAGAGGCATATAACGCTGGTGCACTCTAGGTTCAATTTTATATACTTTCCGCCGTGTTGATGATTTTTCTTTGATCTTCCCTCTAGCTGCAACGACTGTATACTTAGAAGAGTATGGTGCGATAATGTCCTACATGAACTCTACTAGGTATAGATTCTTTTGGATACTGATAAGGGCATTTTCTCAACATGTTTCGATTTCATTAAATTGATAATGCGTCTCTTCTTCTTTTATAGAGATCCTCGAGGAACCATATTAAAGAGCGAGCACATAATAGATCCTGCAGCACCTCGTGTCGCTACCTTCTCTTCACGTGGACCGAATAAACTTTTACCCGATATTATCAAGGTACGTGTTCCTTTTACCAATACTTATCTATTAGATTCAAGAATCTGGTAGTAACATATACACACTCTAATATGTTCAGCCAGATATAAGTGCCCCAGGAGTACAAATTTTGGCTGCATACTCGCCCGATGTTTCTATTTCGACTGTTCCTGAAGACCTGAGGCGTGCGAAATACAAAATAATGTCTGGAACCTCCATGTCTTGCCCCACACTGCTGGTGTAGCTGCTTATGTTAAAGGCTTCCACCCTGATTGGTCTCCGGCAGCCATCAATCATCTCTTATGACTACTGGTATCTACTATTTCTTGATTAATCACTGATTTGGATTTTTAAAAATATCAAACTAATGTCAAATCTTTTCTGTGCTTGTAGCTTGGCCCATGAATGATACCAATACCAATGTTCCGAGTGGTGAATTTGGTTATGGATCTGGATATATCAATCCTGTAAAAGCTATAGACCCAGGGCTAGTATCTGACGCTTTTAAAGAAGATTACATAAACTTGCTATGCTCAATCTATGATGAAGGCAAAGTCAGACTTGTATCAGGTGATAACAGCACATGCCCTACAGGCGATAAGGGATCGCCAAAGGATCATAATTACCCTTCAATG
Organism: Gillenia trifoliata; assembly: GCA_018257905.1. Classification (NCBI taxonomy): domain Eukaryota; kingdom Viridiplantae; phylum Streptophyta; class Magnoliopsida; order Rosales; family Rosaceae; genus Gillenia; species Gillenia trifoliata. Next base: position 23,442,725 of record CM031081.1, on the reverse strand, counting down.
GGAGCTAAAGTTGAACCAATGAAACCTTTCACGGTTGATTTTCATAGAAGAGTAAAAAATGTTGGCCTTGCGAACTCCACTTACACTGCCAAATTCTTCTCAAATTCCAAATTTGTGACAAATTAAAGTTGTACCTGAAGTTCTTTCCTTCCAGTCCCCGAATGAGGAGAAGACTTTTAATGTGACCGTTGCTGGAAGTGATTTGCCAAATGGATCACAAGTGTCTGCAGCGCTGGTTTGGTTTGATGGTACTCACAACGTCAGAAGTCCAATTTGTATACACCAGCTGAACACGAGTGATGAGGTTTCCATTTTCCAAATGGAGGTTTAACAACCAAATTTAAATAAAACAAGTCGTGATTTTATTCTGAGTCCTTTAAATTCGAGGAGGATTATCTAACAGAAAAGCATAAGTTATGTAGCTTTTATTTTTGGTTGCATCTGAACGGATCAAACCCCTGACCTACTAATCTCACGACTTGAACAAAATTGTAGGTTATGGTCTTTGATCTCATGTACACCATTTACAGGAAAAAGGTTTCAAACTGCTCCTACCAAAGTGGTGCCCCGAAGTTCTCTTATTCGCATCCCTGAACGAGGAGAAGACCTACAATGTAACCGTTTTCAGAAGCGGTTTGGATTATGGATCGCAAGTTTCTTCAACACTGGTTTGGTTTGATGGTACTCACAATGTGAGAAGTTTTGATTGTCGTATACACTCGATCCCCTTTTGAAGAAGACGTGAGGCCAATAATCTCTTCGAACGATTGGAATGTGACCTAAATATATGATATAGAATTATAAAAAGACAACTCATCTGTTGCTTGAAGATGGTATTTCTTTGCTTGAAGTACTCTTTTTCTCCATGTAAATTAAAAAACAATCGCCATTCTCATGGAAATTTTAGAGCATTTGGAGCACTTACCATCCAATCCTCCTGTAAGATGTAATTCTTATGTTTTGATAATGGGTTTTTATAACGGTTGGTCCTTAAAATTAAACATTACAATCAAAATGATCTCTGAAATAGGAAATTCATCAATTTGGTGTCTGAAATTGGCTTCGCAAATCAATTTAATTCTTCTGTTAGCTTTCCGTCAAATTTTCTGTTAGTATACTGATGTGGAACACAAGTGAGTTCCACCTACCCAATCATATGGCGCCACATAGATTAATCATAAAACCAAAAATTAAAAAAAAAAAACTAACAATAAAAAAAAATAAAAAAACAAAACTCTCTCTCCTCGAAGAACCCAACGCCACCCCCAGCAGAGTCTTATTCAGCCTCAATCCACACCCCCTCCCCATCGTCTAATTCATGTGAGATTAGTTCTTCATTACATGAAAGCACAACCTGTGCCATCAACTTCACAAGCCAAATCAACACACTAACAGAAAATTTGACAGAAAGCTAACGAAAGGACCAAATTGATGGAATTCCTATTTTAGAGTTCATTAATTGGAATGTCACATTTCATGAACCAACCGTGATAAAAACCCTTTGATGATTTTTCTATTGATATATTTGAATCTATGGGTTCAAGTTAATTTGATATTTGCATGTAAGCCTTTCAAATCCAATATTTTAGGGAAAGGATATCACAACTAAGAATCAATTATAGCTAGAGCATGACAAGGGATTAGACGAAGGTTTGAGTTTGTTTTTTAAGAAAACGTTCAGCAAAAGTCTACCAGACATCAAGGGGAACATTCGGTGTCTTGTAACCAAATGCCAGGATGACCGTTGGGCAGATCTCTACTGAAAAATATTCTGCTTCCCAAAATCGATATCAGAGCTAACTGCCGATCGGCATATTTTTTTTTTTAACCGAAAATATATTATTGAATAAAAACAAACCAATACAAAAGTTGAAGAACTAGAAGTCAAAACAAACAAAAAGGGAAAAATTGAAGGATTAGGTGAGTCGAACTACACATAAGGCTTGGTCATCGAACTAGAATTGCAGCCTTAATTACTCTCTTAACCGCACAAGATGGTAGAAAGAACCAAAACTCCGAGATTTAATCGTCAACTACAAACGTACGCTACTTTCTTTCCACTCAGAGCGATTAGAAAGAACTAACTCCCCGGTACAACAACCCCCGGTCCCCTCAAGCCCATTTCCAGTTGAATAAAAAAATACATTTTTCTTGGAGCAGGAAAACCGCAATACAGCAAGCAGAAAACAAGAAAGAAAAATTCAACTAAAGCGATAAGTCGGCAAAGGACCTAAGTTTTAAGAATGATATGTCAAAGCAAAACTGATGTACAGAATCCCACCATGAATAACCCTAGTGGTCAGCTTCATAATTCACTCCGCAACTCAGCATAGACTACTGCCAAACATTTTACTCCACTAGCCATAGTTTTCTCATCCAATAGAACTCATAATTTTTCAATTTTTTTCAACTCCAAATGCTACATAAACATTCAAATATATAATCTTAGTCACAATTCAATCTCAAAACCAAAGAGTATGGATTTAAATTAGTTATTTTTTTATGGGCTTAATGGTGATTTGAAGGCTCGCCATTGTAAGGTGGCGATGCTAATTTGATTTTGGATTTGTTGGATGAGAAGAAAACTAATAGAAGAAAGAGGTACTTTGATTTAGGTACAAAAATTTAAGATGTTATTGAATTTAGTCAAGTGTCCTATTTTTCTAATTTAATTAAATTTCTTGTTTTATGCATTTTTACTCACATTTTTACTTTCAATATTTAAATATGATGATCTAACTACTGTCATGAAAAATACTTAAAAATAAAAAAATACAAAATAGTTAAATATGATGGCCAAGGGCTGTCCCTAATTTAGTGTCTCCTTTGTATCTCTTCTCTTATTTATCAACATGTGTCCACCCATTTGGGAGTATGCTACAATACTCGCAAGCATTGAATGCTCACACCGATCTCACCATTAAAAGGAGGGAGGAGGGAGGAGAGAGGGGGGAAGGAGGGTGATATTGGTGTGAGTATCCAATGCTTGCGAGCACTGTAGCCAGTCCCACCCATTTGACTCCAAGTTTAACTTTGTTAAGTTAATTATAATAAAATTGAAAAATGAAAACTAAAACCAAAATCAAGGGAACTTAGTAGCCACCGAGTCCCCCCATGCCAACTTTGACCCGCAATGCCAGCGACCCGTACACCGCTTGACATATCTCGATCCTGTCACGCCAGGTGTCGGAAGGTGCTAGTTGACACGTGTTAAGTGAAAAAAGCCAATTATGCATGTGATTGAGAAAAGTGAGTAAATTTAGAGTTGGAAACGGAAGTAAAAGTGCGATGATGGGTAACATGTGACGACTCGTCCCCAATTTTATTGTATTTTATTTCCTGAACGTGTAATTTTACCAAAATGCCCTTGAACGGGTTGAGTGGAAGTCCTACGTGGACGTTTAAATATTATTTCCTGTTATGGAAATATAGGGGTGTGGGTACCCAGTTGCCCAGCTAGTTTGGGAAAAATCTCTTTCTTCTCCTTTTTCCCCTGACTTCTTTCTTTTTCCCTCACTTTTCTTTTCTTCTGCTCTCTTTCTTCTTCCCGTAAGAAAACTTCACTGTGCACACAGTGGCCACACAAAATCCGTCGAACCGAGCCAAACCACTACCACCATCTTGTTCGTTGAAACTCACTGAGTTCAACAGTGTAAGCCGATCGCCCAAATTCTTTACCGTTTGGCGGGAATCGCACACAGAAGAACCGGACTTTTCCGGCGAGTTTCGTGAAAATACCGGCCTAGGTGAGGTTCCTAACCACCACCTTTAGTTTCCTCGTGTTGAGTAGATAGATTTTCATACTAAGATCGTGTTATTTGGTTGTGTTTTGAGGTAGATTGGACTTCGTTCGTAAACTGAGGTTTTCCGGCCATTTTCGACCTGTTTTTGGACTCCAAATAGGTAAAATCATGTTCTCCTTCTCTCTAACTTCATTTTGACATGTGGAAAGTGTAAAATGGTTGAGAAATGAAGAAGTTAGAAATTTTAGAAAGTTTCCCAGTTTTCTGGTGAGTTGGTCGGCGGCGGACGGTGGCCGAAAAAAGTTGCAGCGGCGACCGGTCGGACCAGCCGGTGACGTCATCGCTGACGTCAGCAACCTGTCAAGATCGGAGAATATTCCTGGAATATTTCTTTTAACGCCGTTAGGAATATTCTATTAGATCTAACAGAGATGCTGGAATATTCCGTTAGATCTAATGGCGTAAGTTGACGCCGTTAGTTTGACCGGCTCGGGTTGACAGCGCGTGAACCGAGGCAGGTCAGCGCGTGAACCGCGCGTGTGGGCGCGTGGGGGCAGTTTTTCAAATTTCGTCAATTCGAGGCGACTTGTGACGACACGTACTACCTCTAGGCAGTACGTATGATATTTTTCGAAGTGTTTTGGACCTCCGTGTTGAGCAAACCAAGGGAAAAATGTCGTTTATTAATTTAATTAGTAACCTTTATGAGTTTAATCATTACTATAGTGATATCTCATATAGGTGAGACTTACCACGAGCAATACAGGGGTCAGGCAAGACAAGGCGGCTACGACCCAACTACATATCAGTGAGTGGGCTTTGTTTTGAGAAACTAATATTATTTATATTATTTCTCACTGTGATTTCATGACTTATTTTGTATCATGCCATGCTTTTACTTAAGATTTAAGTATAAAGAAATTATATTATGTTGAGACTTGCGAAATTGTATGGCATGATCATGTGTATATTATTTGCTCATCATACATGCATTCACCGGTGTCTTGTACTCGTCCGGGCCAGGACCAACCTTTACGTGTATGTTCACACCGCACCGTTATGCTCACTTTGGATCCATTGTAGGTGCCAGCCTGTACTAGTCTGCATTAGGCAGTTAGGACTCGTATGTGATGCGCTTAGCGCCAACTTCAAGCGATCGTAGTACCGAGCATATATTTATTACACCCAGCTTGTTCCACGTAGCTACTTTCTACATGGGCTTGTGTGTCTGCATATGTTGATGAGCATATCATATTATATATTTCTATGTTGTTGAGCATGTTTTATGTTGAGGAGATTTTGGTATTTACTTATACCTTTGGCCTTGTTGCCTTTATACTGTTTTGACGACTAATATTATATTATGTTGAGATAAATGTGTTTATCTATAACCTTGAAAGTTTTCATACTATACTTAGTATGATTTTGGGAATTTTATACAGGAATTTTCAAAGAGGGGTTACTATGTTGTGAAAAACAAAGGTTTTAGTAATGTTTATTTTTGCCCACTCACACCTTCAGTTTTGCGCCCCTTCATGACGTAGTAGCTGGATTAGTGGTGAGCGCGACCACTCTGGTGTTTACAACTTCCGCACCAGATAACAGTAGGATTTCTTCCTCCTACTAGTATGCTTTATCCATCATGTTCAGGATGGGAATAATTCGTACTTTCATTACTGTATTTATCTATGCTCTAAACATCGCATGCTTCATATTAAGGGTTCTACTCGTACTTCTGCGTACTCTGCTGTATGTTTTTAATAATTCCAGACTTTGGATTTATTTTATTCAAAAATTTCACTTAGTCTGCATGACATGGCTTTCGTCACCCTCCCCGGTGTCGGCCAACATGCCTCGATTTTGGTACCCTTTTGGATATCCGGGTCGGGGTGTGTCATAAAACCCATTATTACAAATTCATAACAGCCAGAACATAGTAAATAATGCAGAGAATATAAAACATTCACATCCTCGTGAGGATGGATATACAAAACAGAAAACTAATAACTAAAGGTAAGAACAGATCCTACTTAGTTAGTACAAGCTGTCAGAACCACCAACCACAGCCGAAGAAAGCCCTCATCTCACTGGTAATCAAGCCCGCCACTAAGTCCTGGAGGGGCACAAAACATAAAAGGTGAGTGGATCAAAAAGTAAAGTTTGATAAAACTTTTGTTTTCAAGAGCATACTATCCCCTCGTTAGAAAACATGTATAGTTTTTGAAAATACGTCATACTCCCCAGTATGATCCTTAAAATACTATAATAGTAATATGGGTGCTCCCCGATAACAAGTCTGAATGCTCAAATCACGAGTACTCCCTGAGAACCAGATTGAATGCTACAATCATGGTTACTCCCCGAAAACCAGACTGAATGCTAAAATCAAGGGTACTCCCCGAAAAACAGACTGAATGCTCATCCATATGTAAACACACAAGCCCAAGTAGATAGTCTACGAGGACGGGCTAGGTACATAAAAGAATACGCTAAGTACTATAATGACGAGAGGCTAAGGCTAATCGGTGTGTGCAAAGCGCCTCACACACAATTCCTAGTTGCCTAGTGCAACCTAGAACATGCTAGTACCTACAATGGATCCAAAGTTACGTAGCAGTACTGGGTGTGAACCTCCAAACGTCAAGGCTAGTCCTGGCCTTGGGACTAAGTACTAATACCTAGGTGTTGTATATCTACTGATGTGCAATAGTATAAGAAAATGTATGAAAAATATAATACGGCTGTTCTACCTCCAACAGTCACATATTATATAAGTAATGCTAACAATTTAAAGAAAGCAGTGAAAAACCATACGTAATAATATAATTATCAAAACAAAGACCCACTCACTCACCTGTAAGTAGCCGGGTCGTAGCCGCTCTGTCCTGGGTAGCCCCGGTAGTCCTCTGGATAAGTCCCACTTATATGAGATATCACTATAATAATGATTAAACTCATAAAGGTTACTAATTAAACTAATTAACGATATTTATCCCTTGCTCAATACGGAGGTCCGAAACACTCTGAAAAATATCATACGTACTGCCCCTAGGTAGTACGCGTTGTGTTGGCGGAAGTAAAAAAAGTGGTCCCACGCGGCTCACACGTGTTACATGTAGGGTTAACCTAAGCAGGTCAAACTAACGGCGTTAGTTGACGCTATTAGATTTAACGGAAGATGCTGGAATCTCGGTTAACTTTAACGGAATATTCATAACGACGTTAAAGGAATATTCCTTCGTCCCTTGCCTTAGGTTCGTCAAAGCTCCGCCGCTGTTTACAATCACCGGAAAAGTGGCTAGTTTATGGAAAATTTTTAAGCATTCATATCTTTTTCATTTCTCAGCCAAAATTTCACGTTCTTTATGTCAAAATGAAGATAGAGATGAGTAGAATGATGATATATCATTGGTTTGGCAGAAAAAGCTTGAAAAATGGCATGTATTTCTCCCGAAAGACCATGGCTATTGTAGCTCTTCGATCTACGTCAAAACTCTACTAAATCAAGCAAATGACATATGAAAATTCATTTGCTCAACGAGATGAATCCAATGGTAGTAGTTAGAAACCTCACCTTAGCCTAGATTGGCGAGAATATCGCCAGAAAAGTTCTGCTCTTCCGTGTGTGATTTTCGTCAAACAGTTGGGAGTTTGGACAAACGGTTTGCACCGTTGAGTTCAAGGCGTCAAGAAAAATAAGGTGGTGACTTTGGATTGCCTCTATTCGACGAGTTTTCGACGATGTGCACTGTGCACAGTTCGGTGAAAGAGAGAGAGAAAGGGAGAAAAAAAATATGAGGGAGAGAGAGAGAAAGAAAGTGATGGGAGGAAAAGAGATATTTTGGTTTTTGGGGGTATTGTGCACCCACCAAAAACAGTATAATTACACGGTCCTGTGTACAAAATAACACACACGTGTCCAAAATATCCCCTCGAGAATTATTTTATAACAGACTTTTTATGGGATGTTACACCGCTAACCCCCTTGCTATTCACCGCCGATAAAGTATCTTCTAGACAATTAAATCCTAAGCCCAAGCAGTATAGTGTAGGAATACTCAATACTAGTATCAAAATATATACAGTAAAACCTCTTTAAAATAATACTCTATAAAGGAATAACCTCTTTAAAGTCATAAAAAATTATGGTCCCAAATGGGAACCAGTTATGTATATGAATAAACTCCACATTGTAAAACAAAAAAAAAATTCTTGGTCCCATCTTAAGGAAACACACCTCCATATAGTAATTATTATCAGAGTACAAAAATATGCAATATCACAAGTAAAAGTTTAAGATGAACTAAAATATTTTTCTAAAGTTGTTTGGGACAATGCTTTAGTTTTTAGAGTTGATGTCACGTGTTTGAGCTTGCGAGTACGTCAACATGGACACCTTCTTGTTGAAGCCAAAATGTTTCTAACTTCTCAAACATGTATAAAGCTTCTTGGCATGAAACTTTTGGTATTTCCATAACCATTTTGACAAATATTTTTATACTCCTTTGTAGCCATTGAATTTTATAACATCCAATCCAATGGTCTTGATTAAGAGTGATGTTGAGGTTTTAAAACACTAAATGACGTGGATAACTAATAAAATTAAATAAAGATTAAAATTGAAAACCAATTAAAACTGGGAGGAATTAAAAAAGAAAAAAGAAACTGTAAACCCTACAAACGTGGGAGGGAGGAGGAAGACCTCCATTGCTTTGCAGAATTGCTCAAGAAAAAAACCCTGAGTGTTTATTGAATCAATTGACTGCATTTTACAAACCCCTATGCTTTGGATAGCTTTATGTGATGAAAGAAAAAAAATTGTGAATTTGAGGGTTTATCACCCAAACTTGTGAACCCTACAAACGCTGATCTTGTCTCATGCAAACACAGATGAGAATCTGAGATTGATGCGTGGTCTCACGCTGATATCTTGCCTTTTGGCCTATAAGGTAAGAAATCGTTTTCCACAAACGTAAGAATTAGGGTTTCGGGTTTAGTTTTGTTTACCAAACAAAAAGATTCAAAAGATTGAGTGAAAACTTAATATGCTTTGTGTGCTTCTTAATTTTTTATCATTCGAATAAAAAAAGCATGCAGTGAAGGGGTCGAAATTTTCTTTTGACCTCCTTCTCACGTTCGTGGCCTCTTTTCTGTGTTTCAACGTTAGATTGAATTTTTTTTTCCTTTTCAGTTTTATTCTATTAGTTGTTTCTTATTCCATTTAAAGATTATTGTTTTTTTATTAATTATAATCCACCTCATTTAATATTTGGAACCATCCAAATCATTCCTAATCAAGACCCTTGGATGTTATGAAATCTAATAGCTAAAAATGAGTGTAAATATAGTTGTCCTTTAATCCAAACTATATATATATATATAGTACCTATAACATAGATTAGTTAACACAATTAACCTGTGATGGAGGTAGAAGTAAAAATTGAGATACGAATTTGGAACAGAAAGAAGGAGAAATAATATTTAATTCTTATATTTAATCCTAAATTTAAGTAATAGATAATTCTATAAATAAGAGATAATATTTATCACAATTTAATAAAAAATTAATAAAAATAAGCTGATGTGGTTGGACTTATATCAAGTACTCTAGAAAGTAAAATTAGGTAATTTTGAAAGAGTGGCTGGGTGAGGAGAAATAACAGTTACACTTCTAAAAATTTTTTTGGTGGAAAGAGATTGTTGAGTGAGAAGAGATAAAAGTTGGGTGTGAATATAAACTCCTAATCTTTTTATAAAAATATATATATATAGAGCAACAACATTGGTGGGTTAAATAGTTAATTGTTAGAGGAGGGAGGGGAATCGGTTGGGATCGAACGCTCACCAGATTGCATAGCTTTCCGCCACTGCGATAAAGCATCATCTGCATAAACTCCCCATTTTGACAAAAAACAAAAACAAAAGAATATGTGGTGGCTCCATGAAATTACTGTGTGCTAATGCATAATAGATATCTAATTGAAACGTTAAGAATATTTGATTTCACATAATGAAATTAATGTTTTTTTAATACAAATGAAATTAATGTTTTTATTCTTATTTAAGTGTATTATGGTGGTTTGAATTGGAACCGATCAAACTCCTGACCTATCTTATTCCTAACCCATCACCCCACCCTCCCTCACGACTTAAGCAAAATTGTAGGTTAATTATGGTCCTTGATCCATGTAATCCATTTTGCAGGACAAGTTTTAAATTCTTCCTAATCTTTTATAACTTTAGAAATTCATAACAAACTCTTTTAAATGGCACTGATAGAGTGTAGACAGTTTTTTAACGTGTTCAACAATTTTATCATCGAACATGGAAAGACATAATAATTAGAGCATGTCAGAATGGGTTTGATACAACCTGTGTACATATATAGAAGGAAGCATAGCATTCTAGGAATTTAGAATCCTTGTCAAGGAATAATTGTTTTTTTGGTCAACTTTGTTAAGGAATAATTTGGGTAAGCAGATTGCTGTAATTCAAAATGCATTTAAAAGGAAAAAAATTTATGGATGCTTAGTGGAGATGATTGCATAATTTCCTAATGTATTTAAACAATCTTATCATCTTACAGGGAAAAACATATTGGAAATGGAACATGTGACTTGTTAATTTACATATATGGAAGGTGCATTATTAGCATTCTATGAACGTAGAATTCTTTTGTTTTGAGGAGATGAACTTAGAATTCTTGTTAAGGAATTATCGTGTAAGTTTTATTTCTGTATTCCAAAAATGCATTTTTGAAAAAAAAAGGAAAAAAATTGTGGATGCTTAGTGGAGACGATGAGATACAGCAACCTGTTTACTTATATAAAGTACCTTCTCCTGGTCCTAAAGTGTCTGAGAATTTAACAATGGCTAAGCTTGGAGCACTTCTCTTTTATCATGCCTTCCCCGTTCTCTTCGTAACAATGAGTTTATTGTGCAAAGCCACTTCAGAGGATAGAGAGGTAGGACTTCATCTCTGATGTAAAACAATAGTCTTCTTGATCTTCGCTTGATGAGTACTGAGATCGTGAGGCTATTCAATCTGCAAAAGAAATGCCATTTTATTACGAAATTTATCAGCAGTATTTGTATTTCTTTTGCTTGACTGTGAATATACAATCTGATGATGCAGGTCTCTATTGTGTACTTGGGCTCACTTCGGGAGGGGGTGTACTCTCCATCGTCTCACCACCAGAGTATTCTACAAAGGGTTGTCAACGGAAGGTATGCAGTCTATCTACATTTTTTACGTTACCATTTTTTTTTTCTTTAAGGCATAAGCTAGTTCTTATTCCCTCTCTCTCTCAGATCTCTTGAAAAAATATTAGTTAGAAGTTACAAACGGAGTTTCAATGGATTTGCTGCCAAGCTCACTGACCAGGAAAGAGAAAAGCTTGCGAGTAAGGCCTTCACAAAACTTTCTTTTTTCCATTACAAAAAGGAGTTATATTTGGTTTGAGAGATCATCATGGTTATATACTTTGTATTGCAGACATGAAGGAAGTCGTCTCTGTGTTTCCAAGCAGAACTTATCAACTTCAAACAACAAGGTCCTGGGACTTTATGGGTTTCCATGAGAAAATCAACCGAAATGGCACTGTTGAAAGTGATGTTGTTGTTGGTGTCCTTGATGATGGAATTTGGCCTGAATCCAATAGTTTTAAAGACGAAGGTTTTGGTCCTCCTCCAAAGAAATGGAAAGGTGCTTGTGAAGGCGGAAAAAATTTCACTTGCAACAAGTATGTACCCTCAATAATTATCAATCTTGTGCTAGTAATTCGTCAATCTTGTGGTACATTGAAACAAATTAAAAATATTCTCTTTGCAGCAAGCTCATTGGAGCTCGATACTATGGAACCGAATCTGCAAGGGACGAAGGAGGCCATGGCACCTTTGCTGCTTCAACGGCAGCTGGGAATGCTGTAAAAGATGCAAGTTTTTATGGAATAGCACAAGGTACTGCGAGAGGAGGAGTTCCCTCTGCTAGAATTGCGGCATATAAAGTCTGCACTCCAACCTGCACGGCACATAATATGTTGGCTGCATTTGACGATGCTATTGCTGATGGAGTTGACATTATTACAATTTCAGTTGGACCTAATTATGTACCCAATTTCTATGAGGATCCTATTGCCATTGGTGCTTTTCATGCAATGGAGAAAGGGATACTAACTTCAAACTCTGCGGGCAACGACGGTCCTTCATATGCGTCTGTCACAAGTGCAGCTCCATGGGTACTGACAGTGGCAGCAAGTAGCATAGATCGTCGGGTCATTGACAAGGTTGTTCTTGGAAATGGACAGACAGTAGTTGTAAGTCCCTTCAACTTGTGTACTTTTGTTTAGATTTTTTTGATATACTTTTTAATGATCTTTTGCAAAAACAAAAACAAAAAACAGGGGCATTCTGTGAACACTATTACATTAAATGGAACAAGTTTCCCTCTGATACATGGAAAAGATGCTTCAAGAAATTGCACGGAAGAATTCGCTGCGTAATTCTCGTACCAAATTTTTATTTTCAACTCCAAACAGCAAAAGTAAGTTAATAAGATGCTAGAGTCTGATTTGTTGCATTGCAGAATATGCTTTGAAGGTTGCCTGGACAGTGATTTAGTAAAGGGAAAGATTGTGATATGCGGTCGTGATGACGAGGGTTTCGGAGCAATGGATGAGGCATATAGAGCGGGTGCATTAGGTTCGGTTTTATTTAGTACGGATGACGAGGATGATCTTACTTTGATTTTCCCATTAGCTGCGGCAACTTTACACAATAAAGAGTTTGATGTGATCAAGTCCTACATGAACTCGACTAGGTATATATTCTTTTTTATACTCGTAAGGGCATAGTCTGAACATGTTTGCTTACTTTAAATGATAAAAATGTGTCTTTCATTTTGCAGAGATCCTCAAGGAACAATACTAAAAAGTGAAGACATAAAAGATCATGTTGCACCTATCGTTGCTTACTTCTCTTCGCGTGGACCAAATAAAATTTTACCCGATATTGTTAAGGTATCTTTGTTCCTTGTTACCTATATTTATCTTTTTCATTCATGGATATGATAATAACATGTAAGCTCTAATGTGTTTCAGCCGGATATAAGTGCCCCGGGAGTACAAATTTTGGCTGCATCTTTGCCCGGTACAAAATACACTATAATGTCTGGAACCTCCGTGGCTTGCCCCCACGCTGCTGGTGCAGCTGCATATGTTAAAAGCTTCCACCCTGATTGGTCTGCTGCCGCCATCAAATCATCTCTAATGACTACTGGTAATTGTCTTCATAACAACTATTTCCTGATTAATGACATTGATTTTTAATTCAAAAATATGATACTATACTACCGAATCTTTTTTGTGTTTGCAGCTTGGCCAATGAATGATACCTACATCAGTGCTGAACTTGGTTATGGATCTGGACATATCAATCCGGTAAAAGCTATAAACCCGGGGCTAGTGTATGAAACTTCTAAACAAGATTACATAAGGTTGCTATGCACCATATACGACCAAGGCAAAGTTAGACTTGTATCGGGTGATAACAGCACATGCCCTTCAGGCTCGGGTGGAGGATCGCCGAAGGATCATAATTACCCTTCAATGGGAGCTCAACTTGAACCATTTGTACCTTTCAAGGTTGAATTTCATAGAAGGGTTAAAAATGTTGGCCTTGCAAACTCTACTTACACGGCCAAAATCTTCTCAAAATCGGAAGTTGAGTTCAAGGTGGTGCCGGAAGTTCTTTCCTTCAAGTCCCTGAACAAGGAAAAGACTTTTAATGTGACCGTTGCTGGAAGGGGTTTGCCATATGGATCAGTTGAGTCTGCGGCCCTAGTGTGGTTTGATGGTTCTCACAGTGTTAGAAGTCCAATTGCTGTATACACTCAACCTCAAGATGAAAGCCGTTTAGGTTAGCCCAAGTGGCGAGCGAATATGGAGTATTGAGTTTAGACTAGAATAGGTCTACAATTTAATTTCCTCTAATGTAACGAAAACAACTTTTGAGCATGAGTAATAAGATTGATATTTATTTTTGGAAAATAGACAAAAGTACCCTATCGTTTTTATCAAATAAAAGTAACTCTATATCGTTTCTAGCTAATAACATTGTGTGGCGGTGCAATGATCATATCAAAAGTTCGAAACTTTCTCACTATGACGTTTGGGGTTGTTGTGCTATAAAAAAAACTGCTTATAAAAGCAGCTTTTAAAAGCAACCTCCATGCTGCTTTTAAAAGTTGATGTTTTAATGCTATAACTTTTAAAATAAGCAGTATATTTCATTTTTACCAAACACTTTTTATCTGCTTAACTTTAAAATGAAACAGTTTTTAGTGAAAAAAAAACAATACCAAATGGGGCCTATAAGATGTCAAATCCTACCTCATTTAATCATTGTTTCTTGACATGTATTTGAATGTTGAAATAGGGCGTATAGCGTGAGAAGTGTGGATGTTGGAGGGAAATTGTGAAAATGTTGCAACGTGGACCCGATGCAAATCTGGAAAACTTTTGAAACTGTTTTTTTGGGTAAATAAATAAATATATATATATATATATTAACCTTACGCCCAGTCAATTTCTTGAATATTTTATTTACATGATATATAATAATGAAGATTATTATCGTTTCTTTTTAATTATATGCACTCTGATCATTCTACTCAGTAACCATAACTGAAGTTAATTGGCTGGTTTAAACCGCCTACTCAGTAATACTGTATTCCGCCCTCATTTGGTATCAAAGCCAAGTGAGTGGTTAGTCAAATTATTTCTCAGTAATCTTATTCATTCGTATTTGTATTCTCAGTTTATTTCCAGTTAAATTTATCTGTCTTACTCCCTTTGTTGACGTGTTTTTCTCTCGAACCAAACAGTAAGGCGCGTGTCCAAATAGTAATTCCCGAGGAAGGGTCTGAGCGGAGTGCATGAGCGGAGAGAGAGAGAGCCATAGTTCCAGGGAGAGTAAAATCTGGTAAATTTATTTGGTTTAAATCTTTGAGTCATCTACAATGAGTAGATTATTTAGATCTAATTCGACTGCCAGCACTAGCTCTAGTAACACAATGAGTAGAATACCTGATATAGTTAATGAAGAACAAAAGTTAGATTTTAGTACAGAAGAAACTTGTAGTGACTGGAATATCCCTAAGGTATCCAGTAAGTCAATTTATAAGAAAAAATGGTCAGTAACTTCATTTCGTAGTGAACATCATGTTAAAACGGTAGAAAAGGCTTATGCTTTGAGTAAAGAACATGAAACCTGTCAGTTATTTACACCCGAACAAATTAGGTCACATAAAAAAGACGGTCATAATTATATTCATATTGGATTAGTTCAAATCGCAGTAAAACCACTAATAAGAAAAGGTCTCAACACTTCAGTACTTTTCATTCCGGTGTTTGGAATTCAGCTCAAAGTAATTATAGTACTATAAAAAAGGAAAATTTATCTATTGTATTATGCATTAGCAAATTTCAAGATGATTTATTAAATCAAAAGTTTTTAGTAAGAGTCGATTGTAAATCTGCAAAACATGTTTTGAAAAAAGATGTCCAAAACATTGCATCAAAACAGATTTTTGCACGATGGCAGTCAATTTTAAGCATTTTTGATTTTGACATTGAATACATCAAAGGCATTCATAATTGCATCCCAGATTTTCTAACCAGAGTATTCCTGCAGGGCAAAAATGGCGGACAGAAGGAGACTTCCCGCCACACTACCCCCAGTCAAAAAAGAGTCAAGCCCAGACTCTTCAGTAAACCCATCCTCAGCCTTAGCAATGACCAATAGGTTCATAACCTTGGGCTCTACAGTAAATCCCCATAGGCCCAACTACCAGCCACCCAGTTATCAGCAGGCCTTAGCCACTCCTTTTGACCCTTATTCAAACAGTCAAACACCTCAACCACAGTCAACCTTTTTATATCCAAAGTCATCCCCATATATTAAGAAATTAACTTCTGAGTACCTCTTCAGCATCCCGTCCTCTTTCCAAAAAGGACAAGGCCCAGGAAAAATAGTAAAAGATTACCTTCCCCCCAATTTTCATTATGTCCCTACTGAATCCTACAAATCACTCAAATTCTATCAAGCCATTCTTAGTGAAACAGAGTCAATAGCCATTAAACCCATTTACTCTTCTCACCCCCCAGTCGAACTACTTTATCACTCTATGCACATTAATCGATTTTTAACAGAAGCAGATTGGGGCATGCTCCTTTACAATTACAAGCAACTTCACTCAAGAAATGTTCAGTTACCCAATATTAATTACAATTATTTTGATTATATTCGTGCATGGACTAACATATTCCTGCACCAAACAGAAGATTTTAGTCACTCGTGGTTCATCTCCTTTGACCACAAATTCAGAATGATTTTCCCAGCGTGGTTTCCACAATGGTGGCTTGTCCCAGAGTCACTTATGGCAATCCTCAACACTCACTTCCAACCGCAGTTCAACAGGAGTAAATTTGACCATCAAATTGCCCTTCTGGCACTTTTTATGGCCAAATACAAAGTTCCATGGATCCTCAAATGGAACTATGATATATTCTCAGGCGAGCTCCACAGAGTCAGATCAGTCAAATGGTGGGATATGTTCAACCAAGAACGGATCATTGGCCAGGTGATCAAAGAATTCCCGATTCAACCAGTTAGTTCAGCACCCATTGTGCCAACCAGTCAATCACCAAAACAAGAACCAGCTTCGCCTTCCCAGCATTTGGAGGATATCAGCCCATCCTCTTCCACGAAAGGCAAAGCCCGGTCCACTAAATCAACGCCTGTGTCCCGTGACAAGGCTTCCCAGTTAAAAGACTTAGCACAAAGACTACTAGCAGAAGCAGCAGCGTTACATTCTGGAGAAGAAGAAGAAGACAAAGAAAACTCTTCAGATTCAGAAAAGTCAGAAGCATCCACCCAACAACTGGCCAGTGCCAGCAAAAATTGGACAAAAGCCAGATGGGCAGATTATGAAGATTCACAGGATCCTTACGATCTGTGAAAACTACAGTAAAAACATGTGATACCAAAAGCAGTCAAAAGAAACCATCATTCGGAGACAAAAGCAGTCAAAAGCGACAATCATCCAGACAAAGCACTATTCATCAACAGTAAAAGCAAGGGTATTCCTACAGTAAAAGTCTTTCACCCCACCGAAAGCAAAGATGCCCTTCATTCAGTCAAAAGGCAATCATCCTGCCTCCACTCAAGCCCCTTTCCTCAGCTATATAAGTAGCCTTCCTCATTCATTCAAGGCAGAGCTCATTTCAGCAAGAAAACCAAGTTCGAAAATTCTCTGAAGACTC
Organism: Gillenia trifoliata; assembly: GCA_018257905.1. Classification (NCBI taxonomy): domain Eukaryota; kingdom Viridiplantae; phylum Streptophyta; class Magnoliopsida; order Rosales; family Rosaceae; genus Gillenia; species Gillenia trifoliata. Next base: position 23,425,660 of record CM031081.1, on the reverse strand, counting down.
TCACAGTCAATCAAATTTATATTTAATATCAAACACTTATAATTCAAAGAAGGATGTCTGCGAGCACCACATTTCATTTCATGCATCAGTCATTTGTTTGATTCAAACAACAGTCAAAGTTTGTAAGTTTTAAATATTTTCAATAAAAGTAATTTCAAATATATACTTGCATTCATTAATTTAAATTCATCCATTATGCAGCCCTCTATGCGAAATAATTTCATAAGAGAATATTTTTTACGTTTTATAAATAACCTTACGATATATATATATATATATAACATTGCAATTGCCAATTGCCATTAGACGGGGTGTAAGCAAATGTGTCGTGTCCGGAGTTTATTCATTTATATCGGTATTGTAATCGTGTTGGGTAGACAAAATGATTTAAAATAATATATACAATAACTCATATTATTCATCAGTAAATAACAAACGTTATGATGTTATTTATATAATATTAGTTGAAGAGTGTTCATTCTGTAAACATCGGGTTAGATATCATTTTCAAATTGTCACTCTTGACATCGGTGTGGTGTCCGCCGAAAGTATTACTAATTAAGAAGTAATTTTGGCAGATATTAGGCTACCTTATTTGGGGAATAGTTCCCTTTAAATGTGATGAACCTTTGGTTTTTTTGGATGTGGAATTTCATACTTATTTGGTGAAAATGCATGTGGTGGCGACATCTGACATGGCGCCAAAAGAGGTGTGGTGGAAGTTCCACAATTGGTGAATAAGAGATCCAATCGTAAGTTGAAATGTGGATGAGTCTTGTTCATGTCAAATAGTAGGTTAGGGTCTAACCTGGTTGCTGGGTGATAGGTCCGGGTGTTGTGTCAACGCCTGGCCAATCTATTATGCGGCACTTAGGCGATATCGCCTTGGTTAAGTCAAACTTGGTCCCTGTTCGAGAGTTGAGTAGACTTGGTCATACCCAGTACATGAGACCTAGTTTGGGCTCCCAATGAGTCTATTCACATGAATGGTAGAGTTGGGTGATTGTTCTTTAGTCACGCCCTGCCATGTGATACGTGGAAGAAAGGGTTTGACTTGATCAAACCCTACCGATGTGGGTCAAGTCAAACCCTACTGGTGTGGGTCAAAGGGTTTGCTATGGCTGCACTTTGCCGATGTTAGCAAAAGAGTTTGACTCAAACCCTACCAGCATGAAAGCATGGAAGAAATGAGTTATTTGACAATCACCCAACCTTGTCAATATGTGAAATATGAAAAGGGTGAGTATTCACCCAACCTTGTCATCTCTTGGATAGGGAGTTGTACGGATTTGTATTTTGAGACTCGGTCATCCATGGCATAAACAAACAGCCAGACTTGTGTAATTTAAATAGAAGATTACATAGCATTCTATGAATTTAAAATTGTTGTTAAGGAATGAATTGTGTAATTTAGCTGTAAATAATACCAAACATGCATTTAAATGATAGGAAATAAATTTCGGATGTTTTATGGAGATGATGAGATATTGCACCCTTAGTCCCAGTATATAAAGTCTCTATCTTCACCGTGCCCGCAAGGTGTTTAAGAAAATGACAATGGCTAAGCATGCACTTGGAGCTCTTCAGTTTTATCATGCTTTCCCAATTCTCCTCCTCGCTCTGAGTTTATTTTGCACAGCAAATTGTGATGATAGAAAGGTAAGAAGAGTTATATTTGTTGACTCGTAAGATTACGAGGCGATACAATCTTCCATGTATTCAGCTGTGCTAGTACTTGATTGTGAATACAATCGTGGTGGTGATGATGCAGGTCTATATCGTGTACTTGGGGTCGCTTCCTGATCGAGCTTGCCCACCATTGTCTCACCACCTTAGTATTCTAGAAAGAGTTGTCCAGGGAAGGTATGTAATCTATATATCTAGATTTTTAAGGTTTCTTTTTATTTTTCCATTGTCATAAGGTGGTCTTTAATTCGTGTTTCTCTCACTCTCCGTAGCAATTCTGCTGAAAGTTTATTGGCAAGGAGTTACAAAAGAAGTTTCAATGGATTTGCTGCCCATCTCACTGACCAGGAAAGAGAGAAACTTGCTAGTGAGTACTCAGAGGCACTTTCCTATCTATGCCATTAGAGAGGAGTAATATTTTTTTGGTTTGAGAATTTATCAAGTATTTAAACTGTGCATTGCAGATATGAAGGGAGTGGTATCTGTCTTTCCGAGCAGAGAATTGCAACTTCAAACAACAAGATCTTGGGACTTTATGGGTTTCAGTGAGAAAATCAATCAAAATCCCTCTGTTGAGAGTGATGTTGTTATTGGTGTGATTGACAGTGGAATTTGGCCAGAGTCGGAGAGCTTTAAAGATGAAGGTTTTGGTCCTCTTCCGAAGAAATGGAAAGGTGCTTGTGAAGGCGGCCAAAATTTCACTTGCAACAAGTATGCTCCCTCAATATGTTGGGGCTTAAAAAGACTTTACTACTTTGGAGATGTTTACCTCACAAATAAGAATGTAATGCAGCGAAATTGATAGGCAAGAGAAAGAAAGAACACTCAAGTTAATATACAAAAACTTTTTATTCACTCACAAACTAGTACAAGAGGAAACACTCAAACACTCTTAGATACTACATCACATAGCTTAGCACCTCACCTATTTATAGGCAAGGTTTGCCAACTTTGACATTGCTAGAACTTTCTAGCTAATGCTTAACAACCACACAATTTTACAAGATTCTAGATCTTTCTACAAAAAGCCTTAGATATTTATGCATGCATTCCACCAACTTGAATTTGCTAGAACTCTCTAGCATGTGCATGGATATTTCTTTGTGTATGGGCCGGATCAATTGTCTTGGGCCAAGACAAGATTACAATTCAACACAATATTCATCAGTTTTGTGATCGTAGTTGCTAACTTTCAATGCTAGTATTCCTTAGAAAGGAGTAATATAATGAAAAAAGAAACCACTCCTAAACCCTAAATCAGCTTTCTTTTTTCATTTCTTATAATGGTTTTTTTTTGCAGCAAGCTCATTGGGGCGCGATATTACATAACAGAGTCTGCAAGTGATGAATGGGGTCATGGAACCCACATCGCCTCAACAACAGCAGGGAACGATGTAAAGGATGTAAGCTTTTATGGACTAGCACAAGGTACTGCAAGAGGAGGTGTTCCCGCTGCGAGAATTGCAGCATATAAAGTATGCTCCCAGGAACAATCGTGCAGTACACATAATACGTTGGCTGCTTTTGACGATGCTATTGCTGATGGAGTCGACATTATTTCAATTTCAATTGCTTTTTCTTCTATAAAAGATTTTGATGAGGATCCTATTGCAATTGGTGCTTTTCATGCAATGGAGAAAGGGATACTGACATCAAACGCTGCGCGTAATAATGGTCCTTCAGGTGCTACTGTTTCAAGTGTAGCACCATGGATGCTTACAGTTGCAGCAAGTAGCATGGATCGTCGGATCATTGACAAAGTTGTTCTAGGAAATGGGAACACACTAGTTGTACGTATCATCAACTTCCTCCATTCTTTTACCGATAAGCCTATATAATTCTAATTTTCTGTTATCTTGTTTACAATGATGTTTACACAAACAGGGGAATTCTGTGAACAGTTTCACATTAAATGGAACAAGTTTTCCTCTGGTCCATGGAAAAGATGCTTCAAGTAATTGCACGGAACAAGATGCCAGGTAACTCTTTGTACCTTCTAACTTAAAAAATTATAAGGTGATTAATAAGGTACTACAGTACTGATTTGTTGCATTGCAGAAATTGTGAACTAGGTTGCCTGGACAGTAATTTTGTTAAGGGAAAGATTGTGCTTTGTGATCGATACACTACTGGAGTTACTGAGGCATACAAAGTTGGTGCACTAGGTTCAGTTTTACCCAATTACATCAATATTGATGATGCTTCTAAAGTTCTGCCGTTAGCTGCGATGACTTTAAACAGCGAAGAATATAATGCGGTCATCTCCTACATGAACTCCACCAGGTATGGATTCATTTCATGCTGATAAGGGGAGATTGCCTAGTGATGATTATTTTCCATAAAGTATTGAATGTCTCTCATGTAGAAATCCTCGAGCGAACATATTAAAAAGTGAGGTCATAAAAGATCTTGTTGCACCTACTGTCGCCTCATTCTCTGCGCGTGGACCGAATCTAATTTTGCCCGATATTATCAAGGTATATGTAAATTTATTGTCACCTCATGTTAGAGAGATTATAAATAACATTTTTGCTCCAATGTGTTTCAGCCAGATACAAGTGCCCCAGGGGTAGAAATTTTGGCGGCATATTCGCCTAATGCTTCTATCTCAATTCCTGAAGACAAGAGGCAAGTTAAATACAATATGTTATCTGGAACTTCCATGGCTTGCCCCCACGCCGCTGGTGTAGCTGCATATGTTAAAACCTTCCACCCTGATTGGTCTCCGGCAGCCATCAAATCCTCTCTCATGACTACCGGTATAGTCTTCATATCAAGCTATTTCTCGATCAGTGTCATTTTGAATTTTAAAAATATGATACTACTAAAATATATTTCTGTGCTCGTAGCTTGGCTCATGAATGATTCAAACAGCAACATTTCAACTGGTGAATTTGCTTTCGGATCTGGACATATCAATCCCGTAAAAGCTATTGACCCCGGGCTTGTGCATGAAGCATCTAAAGACGATTACATAGAGTTGCTATGCATGAAATATGATGAAAGCACTGTCAGACTTATATCAGGAGATAACAGCAGTTGCCCTACAGGTTCTGAAAAAGGGTCACCGGCCGGTGGAACTTAATTACCCTTCGATGGGAGCTAAAGTAGCAGCAATGGAACCTTTTACGGTTAAGTTTCATAGACGAGTTAAAAATGTAGGCCTTGCAAACTCAACTTACAATGCCAAAATCTCAGCAAATGCCAAAGTAGATATCAAAGTGGCGCCAGAAGTTCTTTCCTTCAAGTCCTTGAATGAGGAGCAGACCTTTGATGTCACCGTTGTTGGGAGCAGTTTGCAATTCGAATCACGAGTGTCTGCTGCCATTGTTTGGTCTGATGGCACTCATAGCGTTAGAAGTCCGATTGTTGTATACACAGTACCTAGAACATGAGTATTGATGAGACTTACATTTTCAAATGGTTTATAATAATAAAAGAATTTTAGTTCAAAGTTTAATGGCAACATACATATACCTAATTATGTCAGTTTTCTTTCCTTTCCTTGTCAAGGCATTGTTCTTGGACATGTTATTTCATTATCTTTATTACTTCATTTCTTTCATAATATAATTTGAAAGCATTTTGTATGCATTTGGATATTTTTTTTGGCTTATAAATAGAATAAAATTGGAGCATTGGTTCCTGGATTTTGGCCAAATTGAAGCCTTGATCATGAACTAAAAATCCGTGAGTGTTGGTCCATAAACTTGTCACACTATGAAGCAATGATCCTTTTGGATTTTGGCCTAGTGACTACTGGTATGTTCTCGACCGTGATAACTATCACTTGTTCAGTTTCAGTTTGGATCTCAAAACTGTGACTAGCAACTCTCTTTTATGCTTGCAGAAATTGCAACTTCATGTGTATCTAATGCCTATCTCAAAGTAGAACTTCAACAAGACACGATACTCCAAAAGCACTGTTGGACATTTTCAACAATATAAAATTGATGGAATGAAGACTGAAGCGGTGGATGAAAGAATGAACGGTTATCTTGTTTTGAATTCAAAATACACAGTTTATATAACCTATTGGACAACCACCGTTTGAAACAATGTCTACAATTTAATAAGTTGCGTCTTAGATTGGGTCTTTTGTTAGTTAACTAATGGTCAATCATGATAACCAGAAAATTGGTAATTCTTGATGAAGAGTTGAGACTCGAATCAAGAGGCATGGATGAATAGGTACGACCCATTTTCAAGAAACACTTGATCTCTATAAATAGAGGTTGTCAACGGACATTGAAGATAATCCAGAACAATGATTTTTCTCTTCATTCATATTCCACTCCTCCACTTATATTATTTTCTTATACAAAAAGCTCTAGAAACTAAAATCTGCAGTATTAGTTTTTAGTTAAATCTTAAGCGTTCTTGTCTCACTGCACCACAAGTTCTCATTTATAGCATGCTAAAAATGCTATGGTAGAATACCACAACGTTTTTAAAAGCACTTTGACAGTCAACACTATGGTAGCTCAGAGCCTTTTCATAGCGTTTTTGAAACGCTATCTAAAATTGTTCTATTATAGCGTTTTAGAAATGCTATTGTTTATGGAAAGAATAGCGTTTTTAAAGTGCTATTATATGTGTTTGATAGCATTTAAAAGGTGCTATTATCTATTTTTTGTAGTGCTATTACAATGGTCTAAATGTTGGTAAATTCATCTATATTTTTCTTATGCTTTAAGGTAACTATTATTTAAACCAAGAGAACATTAAGAGACAAGCATTTTATTGAATAATCAATTGTTTTACACAAATGTAACAAACATAAAGCTTCATAAGTACAATACTGTCTCATTTGCCTATGTACAACTTTGCATAAGCCCTATAATACTAGACAAAACTACGATAGTTTCTTAGCTCTCTTCAAAGCAAACATAAAATATCCAAAGCCAATTACTGTGGGTCTCTAATCTGCAAAAATAGAAAGGCCAATCCATATAAGCATGTTAGGCAAGTACATATTGAAATCATATTTATACAATTATACATAATGAAATATGTAAAAACCATACTCGAAGAGCATATCTTACCATCTATTTTATTGGTGCAAGTCCGACTACTAACAAAATGGGTCATACGCTATGGTACATTACTTGATCTTAGCACTTTCATGGAAAATTGATAACATAACAAAGCAGTGTACGAGAAAAGAAACTATTTTATCAGGTCCTCCCTATTGCTTAGATCAAAACTTTTAACAATAATAAAAAATAAAAAAAATGAAGGTGCTTATCTATAAAATTAATGCATTCGGATATCTTGATGTCCCTACCATTACGATATTCTCATCAGTCCAAAAGTATGCTTAACTGCATAATCTAAGATGAAAGTTCCGCTTCATATCATTAATTGAAGGAATCCAATAACAGACAAGGCTTTTTTTTTTTCTCCTTGGGCACAAGAAGTTGAATGCATATGCAAATATTGATCATTTTCTTTAAAAGAGCAATATAAATACTATTTTGATGTTAATAGCAAATGATATGTTCGATTCTTGCATTTTTATCAAAAATATTCTACAAATGCAAAGAAAAAGAATCTTACTGTATAAGATCAACTGAAAACCAGATAGGAAAATACCAGTCCAAAACCTCCATTTGTTGGAAAGTGGGCCGGAAATCTACACGTTGATGTTGTTGTAATGCAACAAAAGTACAGATAATCGCACATAGAAACCTGAATTTCTTTCTGACCTGGCAGAAAAGAGAAAGAATGCACAACTAAACATAAAAGCACAAACAATTATCTAGATAAGATAATACCTCTTTTGGAAACTCCTTAAAGGAAACATAATTAGCAGTTGGTAATTTCTTCCTGTGGTGTTTTGCAAGTAGTGCTATAAGCAGCAGATTCACTAATCGATCATCACTATAGAGATTGCAGAGTATGCACCAAGATAGAGCATACAAATTGACACTTGACATACCTTGACCTCCTCAATACTGTAACCATGAAGATGATCGCCATTCTACACAAACAAGTATTGAAGCAAATGAATGTCAACATAAATCATAAAGCTAGGATGCACATCTATCCACAGATGATGCTTATCAAACAATTATACTCAACATTCATTTAGCATTATAACAATAAAAGGGATGATTAGAACTAAAATTACTAACAGTAAATGATCGCTAACATAGAATTTCTAAAACTCACCTGATATGTCAATGTTTACACTCAAAATTGTCATGTTTATCCTTATTTTGGTCTAAAGCCAAATTATGGCATTATGTGGGGGTTATTGTGAATTAGGCCAAAATTACACCAAGATATTTTGGTATTTGCAAGTGGATAGTTAATTAATGTTATCTATATTTTGTGCAAGTGGAATTAGGTTGAGTAAAGGTGGGCATCAAGTCAGTTGCTTTACATTGGTTTTGCTCTCTCTATATAAAGGAAGCAAAGGCGTAGATCGGGGACACTCAAATCAACCAATCAACAAAATTCAGAACATACATGTTCTAAGGAAAGCCTCAACCTTTCAAAACACCAAAGAGGAAAACTCTCTCTTGAAAGCCAAGAAGGGGTATTCATCGCCTGGATACAACCTGAAGAACAAGCTATAAGCCTATAAGGCTTTAAGAACTAAACCATTCACAAAGTCGACAACTTGTACAAAGCTTTTAGATCAGAAACCCCGATCTTAGAATTAGCTCAGCCACTTCTCTCGTGGTATCGATAAGCCTCTGAGAAAGAATCATTTAGGCTATTCTCTTCTTCTCCCAAAAGCCATTTCGATGGCTTTGTCGATGGCTTTGTCTTCAATTGAGTGGCATAAAAGCCACTTCGATGGCTTTGTCGATGGCTAAAGCCAACCCGATGGCTTTGTTTCCATGGCTAAAGCCAACCCGATGGCTTTGTCGCATGGCTAAAGCCAACCCGATGGCTTTGTCGATGGCTAAAGCCAACCCGATGGCTTTGTCGATGGCTAAAGCCAACCCGATGGTTTTGTCGATGGCTTGTCCCCAATCCGCGGGTATAAAAGTTACCATGGCTTTATATGCAATCCAACCACTTTTGGTTGATGTTTACACTTTGTTTACTTATTGTATTTACTTATTCGTAAACTTCAATTCAAGCTTATATATTTACTTGGATACAAATCGTATTTTCTTTATTTATCAAGCATCACTTTATTATTAAAAGACGATTGAATATAACCAGTTTATATGCAATCATATTTCAAACACATGCCTTGTCATATATCTACATAAAAATTCAAGTCCTTAACAGAAAAGAAGGCAAATAAAGAACCTAAGCTTCTAGCCTCTCACCTAGCGGCACAATCTTTAAGAAGTTAAATAGCAACTCAAATCACACATACACCGGCCTCGCTAGCGGTAATTAGTAAAGGGCACGCCGCAATCTCCCAATCGTTCATATAAATCACTAGCCACAACTAAGCACTGGTGTAGAATTATCACGCAATATATTTTGGCATCCGACACTTATGTAGAGATTATGAACAAACCTTATGTTCATGATTTTATCTCAACATACTTCTAATCTTGCCTGGAGTATGAAGAAGAAGACATAGCTGGCCAACTTTGGTGGCTACGATCAAAAAATTGTTATCAATCGATAATAATAATCTTAAAGATTGGCCAACTTATGGCTATGACTTAAGGTTATTATTTAGATAATAATACCAATTCCATGGAAACTAAGATACGCCAATAAATGGCTTGATTATCAAAGTATTTCCGATGAGCATATGGAGTAAAATCACTATGACCCAAGTTATTATTCTAATAATGATAATTTTAGTGGAACTCCTTATGAGAAGCCAATCAATGGCTATTCTGGGAGAAGAAATCCTACAAAGAGGTTATGATCACAAGAGATGACTTGTCTAAAATTTTTGAAGAGATTCGAGAAGATGGCGACAAATGAATGCAAGCTACATGGCTATTCTTGAAAGAGAAGATGCCAATCTTGGGAATGGAGAACTTTCTCAAGTTTTCTTGTTACAACAAGCTCCTCTCATCTCAACTAAGGAGCATTTGGTCGTAGAAAATTGATCTCCAAGTTAAACAAGAGGTAACTTCTTTGGAAGAGGAAATCAAGAAAGAACAAGTTCGCGACATTGGAGAAGATCCAAAAATGCTCCAACCAATGAAAAGTCCATATGAAAATGGATTGATCAGATGATCGGGAGTTTGATTTGTTGCTCCGCCACGGTTAAGTTACAACTCATGACCTTAACAAGCCAAACAACACTGGGCTTAAGGTCACATCTCCTATGAAGTATGAGAAAGAAGAGCGCTTCTGACACTCTCCATAGCAAAGAAGAGCGCTCTACACTCATAGCTCAAAAGCATGGTACTCACGCCAAAATCTGGTTAGGAATGTGAGTCCGGAATCAACGACTAGTAAGTTGAACAGCTTTTGCTTTTGGAGTTCTTGTTCGAACAAATAGGTTAGAAATAAAACTTGTTTTATTATAGGATAGAAATTGTTCAGACAAACCGTAAACAAAAGTTGCAAAAAGAAAATTCAGATAATGTACATTCAACCCTAATTCTATTCGAAAATTAAAGAGATCCTTAATGACATGGCTCCGCCATGGGATGGCTCCTTTTCAGACTTCACTGCCTTCATCCGCTAGGTGGGCAAACCAAAGATTTTGGATGCTAAGTATAGTTTTCTGTATGGCCTTCATATTTCCACTTTTATTAGAAAGCTCAAAAGGCTATATTTTCGACAAGTTTCACTCGACTTAAGGAGCTTTAAAGGCATTATAAAACCAAACTCATGGCTTTAGTACCAGGAATCCCATAGAGAACCTGTTGAGTTATAAGTTCCATAAATTTTGCTCAAATTTATGAAACTTTGGGGGCTATGTTTACACTCAAAATTGCTCATGTTTATCCCTATTTTGGTCTAAAGCCAAAATTATGGCATTATGCTATTGTGAAATTAAAGAAACTTACACCAAGATATTTTGGGTATTTGCAAGTGATAGTTAATTAATGTTATCTATCTTCTTGTGCAAGTGGAATTAGGTTGAGGTGCGTGCATCAAGTTAGATTGCTTTCACATTGGTTTTGCTCTTCTATATAAAGGAAGCAAAGGCAAAAAGAGTCGGGACACTCAAAATCAACCAATCAAACAAAATTCGTAAACATACATGTTCTAAGGAAAGCCAACCTTTCAAACACCAAAGAGGAAAACCTCTCTCTTGAAAGCCAAGAAGTGGCATTCACCCGCTCATACAACCTTAAAGAACAAGCCATAAGCCCATATAAGGCTTTAAGCAACCAACCATTCACAAAGCTTCGACAACTTGTGTTAAAGCTTTTAGATCGCAGAAACCCCGATCTTAGAATTAGCTCGCCACTTTTCTCTCGTGGTATCGACAGCCTCGAGAAAGAATCTCATTTAGGCTATTCTCTTTCTTTTTCCCAAAAAGCCATTTCGATGGCTTTGTCGATGGCTTTGTCTTCAATTCGATGGGCAAAAGCCACCGATGGCTTTGTCGATGGCTAAAGCCAACCCGATGGCTTTGTCGATGGCTAAAGCCAACCCGATGGTTTTGTCGATGGCTTTGTCCCCAATCCGATGGGTATAAAAGCCACTTCGATGGCTTTGTATGCAATCCAACCACACTTTGGTTGATGTTTACAGCTTTGTTTACTTATTGTATTTACTTATTCGTAAACTTTCAATTCAGTTTATATATATTTACTTTGATGCAAACTGTATTTTCTTTATTTACTGCTTACTGTCTTTATTATTAAAAGCATTCGGATTGAATATAACCAGTTTATATGCAATCTATATTTCAAACACATAAGCCTTGTCATATATATCTACATAACAATTCAAGTCCTTAACAGGCAAGGCAAATAAAGAACCTAAGTTGAGCCTCTCACTTAAAGGCACAATCTTTTGGTTATAAGTTAAATAGCGCAATCTCAAATCACACACATACACCGTCTGCTAGCGGTACCTAGTAGTGGCACGCTCGCAATCTCCCAATCAGTGTTCATATAAATCACTAGGCCTAGAACTAAGCGCCGTGTGAATTTATTTGTCGAACAGTCAGCAACAAGCATATCTTGGACAACAATATACCTATGCAAAACCCACTTGTAACCTCTTGTGTCTTTCAACCCTGGCCTCTGCTAAATACATTGACTCCTGAGCCACGGCCAATGTCGTAAACAAACAGCCATAACTAACAAGTATCCAGAATCAACCAATCTCAAAATTAAAAACCCTAAAGATAATTAGGACTTCCAAATGTAATACCCAAATAATTAAACCCTAAATCAAATTGAGAATATAGTAATCGATTTGCTAAAATTACTCTAATCCTAAGTTGATTTAACTTGATCTGTCATAAGCAAAGATAGTAAAAAGAATAGAAGAGGAAGAAAGTTGCATTACCTGTCACGGAGAGCTTGAGAGTGCATATAACATGCTAGCAAATATAGAAGGTGAGAGAAAGGCAGAGAAAGAGAGAGAGGAGAGAGAGAAAGAAACAAAGGGAGCCACAAATATCAAACCTGTTAGATTCTGGGTTGTATTTTGTGATTCAATGGAAATGGTTGGTTAATTATTTTGGAGGGATGACGAATTGCATAAAGGTTTTCATTCAGAGAGAATTTTCAGAGAATGAACACACTCCCAGCATGTTTCCTACATTCACTCTCTCTGCACACGGAATATTACCGTTGCAGATATTTTGCAAAAAGGAATAACTATCCTATGAGATAGCTACACACACAAGTAATCTAGAGCATCCATTTGGACTGTAATCCAAGGGCTCTAGTTAATACACAGCTTAAACTAAAGGACAAAATATGTTTCAGCTAAAATACTTAAACACCAACACTCCCTTCTAAGTTTTTAGCTGAAATCACTCCCAAGGCTTTCCTCAAATATTCAAATCGATCCCTTGCTAGAGCTTTTGTAAATATACCAGCAACCTGTTCCTCAGTTTTGCAGTAGATCAGATCAATTTCTCCATTTTGTAATGCATCTCTGATGAAATGGAACCTTCTGTTGATGTGTCTGGTCTTGTGATGAGCAACTGGATTCTTTGAGATTGCTATAGCCGAAGTGTTATCACATAGTATCTGAGTAGGCTTCACTTGTTCCTCTCCAAAATAAGATAAAACAAATCTCAACCAGATGGCTTGAGCAGTTGCTTCTGCAGCACTGACATACTCAGCCTCTGCAGTAGACAATGCTACACTGCTTTGTTTGATTGAGGCCCAAGAAAACATTCCTGAACCAAAACTGAAAGCATAACCTGAAGTGCTTTTCATGTCATCCTCACTTCCTGCCCAATCGTTGTCACAGTAGCCAACAAGCACAGTATCTTTACCCTTTTCATATGCAATTCCATAGTCCAGAGTTCCTTGGATATACCTTAGTACCCTCTTTGCAGTTCCAAAGTGCTTTCTGGTTGGATTGTGCATGAATCAAGCTAGCAGACTTGAAGCAAACATGATATCAGGTCATGTAGCTATTAAATATAACAGACTTCCTACAATCTGTTTATACAAGCTTTCATCAGCCATTTCACTCCCATCATCCTTGCGTAACTTTTCATTTGCTGCAAGTGGAGTTGCAACAGATTTGCACTCCTTCAATCCAAATTTCTCCAACAAGGTCCTTGCATATTTCTTTTGGTGCAGAAAAATGCAACTTTCTGTTTGAATAACACCAAGTCCTAAGAAATGATGCAATAGTCCCAAGTCAGACATTTCATACTTTCTCATCATCTCAGCTTTAAACTCATCCATTAATGCAGAAGAACTCCCTGTGTATATAATGTCATCAACATACAAAGAAATAATGAGAATTCCTACCTCAGTTGCTTTGATGTAAAGGGTTGCCTCACTTGGGCTTCTATGAAAACCAGAACTGCAGAAATATGAATCAATTTCCTTGTACCAGGCCCTTGGAGCCTGTTTCAAACCATACAAGGCCTTATTTAGCTTGTAAACCTTGTCCTCCTTGCCTTTAATCACAAAACCAAGTGGTTGATCTACATAAACTTCTTCTATAAGCACCCCATTCAAAAATGCAGATTTTACATCAAGTTGGAACAACTTCCATCCTTTCTGTGCAGCAAGTCCAATCAAAGTTCTAATAGTATCAAGCCTTGCTACAGGGGCAAATGTCTCATTGAAATCAACTCCAGGTTTCTGAGAGTATCCCTTAGCAACCAACCTTGCCTTATTCTTCTGTATAGACCCATCTAGGTTCAATTTTGTTTTGTAGATCCATTTGACACTAACTACTGATTTATCAAATGGTCTGTCCACAAGCTCCCATGTGCAGTTCTTCTCTATCATACCAATTTCTGCCTCCATTGCTTTCTGCCATGATTCATCTTGAGCAGCTTCCTCATAATTCTCAGGCTCAACAATGCACAAATTGCATCTTGCATACACATCTGTCAGGCTTTTGAACTTCAAAGGAGTGTGATCGAAATCTTGAGGACCAGTGTGATCTTGCATTGGAACTATTCTCGAGCCATTCTCAATTGACTCACAAGTTTCAGTTGCAGATTCACCATTTACATTTCATCTGTCACTTGAGCTCCCTTCTTCTACTTGTTCAACCATCCTCACCTCAGGTAGTGAAACTCTGATGGTCTTCTCAGATTGAGATTTCCAATCCCAGCAAGTATTTTCATCAACTATCACATCCCTTGACACAATTACTTTCTTTGAGATAAGGTCATAAAGTTTATAACCTTTCTCACATGTTCCATATCCCAAAAATATGCATTTTGTGCTGGTTTCATCTAGTTTCTGCCTATGCTGACTTGGAACATGAGCATAACATACAGAACCAAAAATCTTCAAGTGTTTGATTCCAGGTTTCCTCCCACTATATGCCTCAAACGGAGTCTTCTTATCAAGGGACTTAGTGGGACATCTATTTAAGATGTACACTGCTGTGTTAACAGCTTCTGCCCAGAATTCAAATGGAACACACTTCTCAATCATCATACATTTTGCCATTTCCACTATGGTCCTGTTCTTCCTCTCAGCCACACCATTCTGCTGTGGTGTATAGGCAACAGTTAGTTGTCTTTCCATGCCCATGTCTTCACAAAACCCTCTGAATTCAGCTGATGTATACTCTCCTCCTCGGTCACTTCTTAACTTTTTCAACTTATAACCACTCTGCAATTCAATTGTAGCCTTGAATTTCTTGAAAATACCAAATACCTCAGACTTGTTTCTCAGGAAATAGACCCAACACATTCGAGTGCAGTCATCTATAAAGGTAAGAAAATACCTATTCCCTGCCATGGTTGCAGTTTGCATAGGTCCACATATGTCTGAGTGAATAAGCTCTAGAGGAAGAGATGCTCTCCATGATGCTTCCTTTGGAAATGCATCTCTGCAGTGCTTCCCAAAAACACATCCTTCACATATCTCATCTGTCATCTTGAGTTCAGGCAGTCCTAGCACCATATCATGATCTTTGAGTTGCTTTAGACTACTAAGATTCAAATGTCCTAGTCTCCTATGCCAGATTGTAGAAGACTGACATACACTAGCTTTTAGTGCAATCTGCATCTCAGGTTGAAATTTCAAAGGAAAACTTCTGTTTCCCTTCATTGGTACTGTAGCAACTAAGTTTGACATAGTGCCATCATCATATATCTTAGCCATGGTACCTCCAAATACCAGAAAATAACCATGTTCCATCATCTGCCCAACACTAAGCAGATTTTCTTGCAACCTTGGAACCAGCATCACTTCCTTGATATATCTTCTTCCCATTTTGGTTTCAACCACCAAGCTTCCTATTCCTGTGACTTCAACAAGCTGACCAGTGCCCATTTCAACTTTAGCAGTTACAGTTCTATCTATATTAATCAGCAAATCCTCCCTTCCAGTCATATGATTGCTACACCCACTGTCAACATACCAAATATCTTCACATTTCTTCACAGTAGCATTATTGCAGACATAAAACATTGTAGGAGTGTCATTGACTTGATTTACAAAATTTGCATGCTGAATTACTTTCTTTCCACGACAATCTTTTGCAAAGTGCCCCAACTTATGACAGTTATGACATCTGGGCTTATCTTTGAACCAACATTCACCAAAATGCAGCTTATCACAATGTATACAAGGGTTCTTAGCACCTTCAGAGAAACCTGCAGCTTTTCCAGCTTGATTTGCAGGTTTGTTATCTCCTTTCTTCCACTTTGACTTCCAGTTTTTCTGTGATTTGAACCCCTGATTTCCATTATATTTATTTTGCTTTGGAGTGATATTGAGACCAACAAACGCCTTCTCAGTAAGAGCCTCATCATGCCTACCAATTCGTTGTTCATATCCCTTTAGAATAGCAACAACATCTTGTACATCCTTAGTATCCAAATCTTTAGTATTCTCAATGACAGAGGCAATACTGTCATATGATCTAGGCAGGCTTATCAATAGCTTTTGAACAATCCTTTGATTACTAATTTCTTCTCCATAACTTCTCATTTGACTAATCAGATCAAATAGTCTAACTAAGTATGCAGAGAAAGCTTCATTTTCACCCATTCGTGTATATTCAAAATCACGCCGTAGGCCTTGAAGTTTCACAGCTCGTACCTGTTTATCTCCCACAAATTCTCGCTTCAGGACATTCCAAGCTGCATGTGCAGTCTCTTGGATGGCGATTCTCGGAAAAATCTGATCGGAAACCGCCGTTTGTATGATTCCAAGTGCCTTCGCATCTTTGACCATATTCTCCCTCAACAGCTTGCTCTTAGCTTCAGTGAGTTCTTCATCCTTCTTCGTCGGAGTAGCGAAACCCTCCTCGACAATATCCCAGAGCTCATGCGATCGAAATATCGTCTTCATTCGAATCTGCCAGAAATCGAAATTTTCACCATTGAATATCGGTGCTCGAAGATCAGCACCACTTGACCTAGCCATATCAGACTCAATTCAAGATCTCAGAAGTTTCTTCTTCGAGATTCTTCAACAACGAAGCTCGACGATCAGTTCGAGTTCGTCTCTGCAATTTCACAGATTCACGCCCAGTTGCAGATGATGCAACCTGGCTCTGAGGCCATGTTAGATTCTGGGTTGTATTTTGTGATTCAATGGAAATGGTTGGTTAATTATTTTGGAGGGATGGCGAATTGCATAAAGGTTTTCATTCAGAGAGAATTTTTCAGAGAATGAACACACTCCCAGCATGTTTCCTACATTCACTCTCTCTGCACACGGAATATTACCGTTGCAGATATTTTGCAAAAAGGAATAACTATCCTATGAGATAGCTACACACACAAGTAATCTAGAGCATCCATTTGGACTGTAATCCAATGGCTCTAGTTAATACACAGCTTAAAATAAAGGACAAAATATGTTTCAGCTAAAATACTTAAACACCAACAAAACCCCCATTCCCATCAGGGAGAAGAAAAATAACACCTTAGCATACAGGAAATGCAAAAATCCTAGATAGAAAAGAAAGTAAGTGCCACCCAAAAAGCTCAGAATTATAGATATAAAGAAGAAAAAATTGAGTCCGTTAAGTTTTATGTGGCTCCACATTATGTGACTATCTCCTCTTACACATGGCCTATTTGAGACCAAGAACTTTTATGTTTTAGCTCATCATATATAGCAATATATGGACATGAAAAAGAAAAAGCTTACATACCTAATTGCTTTTTTAGCAATTAGTATTTTCTTTTGTTTTCTTATGGAATCATGGAAGATATTTACATTGTATGCTGGGATGACCTTACCTTACATAAACACACAAACGAAGACCACGCAACACACATTTTCTTTTCCTAGATAGGATAGAAGTTAGAACTATGTTGCTGGTGAGTGAAACCTCCTCCTTTTTGCTACCTTTGTCCTTCACTCTGCTGGCCATTTTCCTCATCCTCCTATACAGATGGTACACCTCCGCTACAAGGACCAACAAAACCCCTTCACTACCTTCTCCACCGAAGCTCCCAATCATCGGAAACTTGCACCAACTGGGGTTGCACCCTCATCGCTCGTTTCAAGCCTTATCTCAACACCATGGCCCTCTCATGCTTCTTCACTTTGGAAGTGTCCCAGTCCTTGTTGTATCTTCAGCTGAGGCTGCCCGTGAGATCATGAAAACCCATGACCTCACATTTTCTTACCGACCCCAGTCCACCATCGTTGAGAAACTTCTATACAACTACAACGACGTTGCATTTGCTCCTTACGGTGAGTACTGGAGGCAGGTAAAAAGTATTTGCGTCTTAAATCTTTTGAGCAACAAAAAGGTTCGGTCTTTCCGCTCGGTGAGAGAAGAGGAAACCATATCCATGATCAGCAACATAAGGCAATCGTCATCATCGCTTCTGAATTTAAGCGAAATGTTTGTGAGGCTTACTAATGATGTGGTATGTAGAGTGGCTCTGGGGAAGACGTACAGTGGTGGAGAAGGTGTGGGGATGTTTACGGAGCTTTTGGGGAAGTTTGAAGAATTATTGGGAATTATCGACATCGGGGACTATATCCCGTGGCTCTCTTGGTTGCGCCATGTCAATGGTTTGGTGGCCAAGGTAGACAAGGTGGCTAAGCAGTTTGATGACTTTATAGATGGAGTTATTCAAGAGCATAAGAACTGTAGCTCAAAGAGTGGAGATGATGACAAGAAGGATTTTGTCGACGTTTTGCTTGCAGTTCAGAAAGAAAACTTGGCTGGTTTTCCTATTGATACACTTACTATAAAAGCTCTCATCTTAGTTAGTAACTCTCTGTCTCTCTCTCTCTACTTTATAAGTTAGAGGCTAATATCTTAATCAACACATTTCATTCTTGTAGGATATATTTGCTGCTGGTACTGATACAACATCTACATTCCTAGAGTGGGCAATGACTGAGCTTTTAAGGCACCCAAGGGTCATGAACCAATTGCAGAAAGAAGTGCGGGGAATAGTCGGAAGCAAAACAGACGTACTCACGGAGGACGATTTGGTAGAAATGCACTACTTGAAGGCGGTGATAAAGGAAACTCTTCGATTACATCCACCACTTCCATTACTAGTGCCCAGGTTGTCTACCCAAGACGTGGAAATAAACGGTTACAACATTAAAGCCAAGACACAAGTTATAATCAATGCATGGCACATTGGAAGGGATCCCAAGATCTATGACAAACCAGAAGATTTCGAGCCAGAAAGGTTCTTGAATAGTGAGATAGATTATAAAGGGACTGACTTTCAGTTGATTCCTTTCGGAGCTGGTAGGAGGGTCTGCCCGGGAATTCAGTTTGCCATGGCTATTAATGAGATTGCCTTAGCAAGTATTGTGCACAAGTTCGATTGGGAATTGCCTGGCGGAGCAAGTGGGGAGGATTTAGACATGACAGAATCTACTGGTTTATCAAAACATAGAAAAAATCCTCTCAAAGCTGTTGCAATTCCATATTCATGTTGAATGATGGAAATAAGAGTATGAAATTCATAGTCCTCCGTATATGTTTATTCATCAAAATAAAATTAGTGATGATGCAGGTTACAAAGTGTTTGATTAAAAAGACAAAAATCAAGATCTATCCGGCGTGTCGTATGCTCCAGAGCAACATAAAAATTTTTAATCTAACCAGTCTTTATTCCTCAATGAGCATGGGGTGTTCATCAGTTCCCTGAGTTTAGACACTTGAAGTTTGAGAAAATGGTTCTTGTTTTTCGCTGCGGTAAGTTGATTTTGCAGCTCTTTGATTCTTTTGTCCTTGATTTCCAACTCTATCCTAAGATGTTTGACTTCCAATTCCGATATGAAGCCATAATTGCTCCTGGTCATCTCAAGTTCAGATTGCAGCTCATAGTTTCTTGCGCGTAAAGACTCTTCTTCCTCTTGCAGTGTGAGTATTGCACGCTTTCCAGGGTCTTTGAGTAGTTGACTTGTCACATAAGCAAAGAATATGCAACACCCTGTAAGATTACAATTCAATTAATGGTTCACAATCATGACAATAACTATTAATTTGGGTTCTTAAAGTACTGACATTGATAATAAAAAATAAAAAATAAAAACACTAGATACATTGATCTAGTTTATAGCTGCTGTGGACTGTATTAGTCATTTTCCAATGTAGAACGTATTTTTTTTAATGAAAAATAACAAGGGAAATGGAGAATTAGGGGAGCAGAACTAGTTTGGTCATCGGACAACTACACCCTCCAAATTTCCCATGCCAGCAAAAATCTATTGGATAAAAGAAAAGGAAAATCCAAAGCTATTGCTATTCCATATTCATTTAGACCAAGAACTATTAAGTTTTAGCTCGTCATATATGTATCGATCAACAATTTGAAAACTTATAAACATATATATCATATGTAAGCTTTTTTAGCAATTAGCATTTTATTTTTGGTTTTCATATGAAATCATGGATGATCTTAAAGTAATATCCGGGATGACGTCACCTTTATATAAACACACAAACAAAGCACACACAACACACACATTTTCTTTTCCTAGATATGATAGGACTATGACGCTGGTGAATGAAACCTCCTCCTTTCTGCAACCTTTGGCCATTGTATCAGGATGATCTTTACCTTTATATAAACACACAAGCGCAGCAGACACACACAAACACACAATTTCTTTTCCTACATAGGACTATGATGCCGATGAACAAAACATCCTCGTTTTCGCAACCTTTGGCCTTCACATTGCTGGCGATTTTCCTAATCGGAGCATTTGTGTGTGTCGGAACTGTTTTTCTTATGCGGAACTGAATTGGTCAATGCCTAATATATAAATCTCAAATTTAGATTGTATGACCAGTGATATCACAATGCTCATTCAATCAAATTTTCAAGAATTTAAGTTTTTTTCGTCAAACTGTATTTATGTTGAGTGAACAAAATAAATTTCTTAGTTATGTTACTGGTGATATCATTTGCTTACCTAAACTGTAATATTTACTCGTTTCTCAATTATTTCAGATAAAATTGGCTGGTCAAAGACCATATCGTAATGTAGCAATATTACACTTTGCTACAATTTCTCGCTAAATACTAGATGTTTTAGTGTTAAATTCCTTTCTTTGGTGGTCTCTTGTCACAATCAAGATGCTTTACTTTCAATAGCAAAATTAATAGTGTTTTTGGTATACATTTCACTAAACTTGTACAAAGGGGATATAAGGTTGTGCTATCCACACACCCTTTTTTACTTCTCACACACTTTTTTCAATTCCGGCTGTCGGATCGAATGAATTGAAGAAGATCTAAGACCAGAAATTAACAAGGGTGTGTGAGAAGTAAAAAAAATGTGTGTGGATAGCACAACTCTTTTGGAATTTGCATCATTAAAAATGCTCCATGAAAACTAGCTGACGATTACAAAACGTCATCCAACTTGACGTGTTGTCTATATAATGTTCGTTAAATGGCATGGAAACATGTTTTCATGACGTGTTTAGGCTGTCATGTTAAAGTCAAACTTTTTAAATCCCCTCAAATAACAGCGCCACATGCACACAACTTAAATTTTGCAAGTGGTCATGAGTTTCATCATTGTTCCCCACTTCTTTATTGATGATGTGCGAGGCTTCACGTGTATGTTTATTGCTAGTTCAAGGTCGTCGCTAATTCAAGGATGTGCAAGGGCTTGACGTGTTTATGCATGCAACCGCTATGCTTTCCAAAAGCACTTCTAACTTTGTTGTATATGCCTAAGAAAACTCTAGTGGACTAATATTCATCCCTAGAAGGAAAAAAAAATGGTGTCTCTTTGTTTCAGCTAACTAGAAAAACTTATAACAATTTTGCTCATCTCCTAAAGTGAGGGTGATGTTCACCCCCATTAAATGTCGTTAGATTTAGTTTAATTTTTTATATTTGTGTCTTAAATCAATTAAATTAAGCTAATATAACTGCAATCAATGGGGGATAAGCACTGTTCGAATAAGTGGCCTCACCCCTAAAGTTGCACTCCAAAAAAACCTTATTATGCACTTCAAACTTTTTATATTTAGAAAAACATACTTACGATGAGTGTACAACGAAAATTTTGAAATGCCAATATACTTAAAGATTTTTTGTTTTTTCTCTCTTTTGGGGGACATGAAAACATAAGAAGGTATCTACAAAAATCTATGTACGACTGTAAAGCCCTACTAGTACTGTGCCTAAACCCCCACTCCCCTTCTTTCTTTTGGAGAAGCAGTAGTTTCTCAATTCCCAAACAAACCCTTCGTCAATCTCACTGACCAACTCGTCCCCCTCATCATACCTCCGATGGCGACTCGTGCATTTTCGCGATCAAAGTTCCCTTTTTTCTCCTCAATACTCCTTCAAAACCTGAAAACAACGCCCATCAAATCGACCCCATTGCTTCTAAAATCCACAGAACTAGAAATTGAATCCTGGCTGCCCATTTGTGGTTTCAGGCTGTATCACGACGGGAGGCCCAGAGGACCGCTCTGGAGAGGCAAAAAGCTGATTGGCAAAGAAGCGCTTTTCGTAATCTCGGGTATGAAGCGGTTCAAGGACGACGAAGAGAACCTTGGCAAGTTTGTAAAGACGCATGTTTTGAGACTGTTGAAGATGGATATGATTGCTGTTCTCACCGAGCTAGAGCGCCAGGAAGAAGTTGCTTTGGCAATTAAGGTATCGACTTTCTGTGATTAAATTTTGTGAATTTTTTGCATTTGATCTTCTGGGTTGTTGTGAAAGTTGTACCCTTTGGTGTTGAATTTGTGCTGTGTGAATCCACTTATGTATTGCTAGTTTACAATCGTTGTGAAATGGGGCTTGGTGGGTTGCATGCTATGTGTTTGATTGAATGCCTGACTCAATGTGTGATCTTGGGCACCTTCAAATATGCTTTGTCAATATGTTTAGCAGTAGTCGGAGCAATGCTTAGCTTTCGTGAAAGTATTTCTAGGTATTACTGTAAGCAATGCAGGTTCACGGTGTATGGTGAAGCGTGATCGAAGTGACGTGGTTTTTCATGGGCAAATCCATCTTTGACTCAAAACGGGCATTTTTTCACTTGTAGTTATAGGTGCTATAATAACTCTTTGGATTTTGAAATAGCTAGTAATGGTGAAATGTTGAAATCTCATTCTCAAGAGTCAGGCCGACCATATTAACACTCACTGCCATATTTCCCATTTGAATTTGCGGAAAACAAGACTAGTTTGTTTTCGAATTGCAGATTTATTATTTCCTTCAAGAAGTCAGGTTGAAACCCAACTCTTCAAATACACAATGGTGTTTTCATTTTTAATTGTTTTCCGTGTTAAATGCGAAACCACATTACAGGTATGCTGTGGTTTTGCAGACATGTTTATCAGAGTACGCAAGAGGAAAACTGGATTTAGTTCTTTATTTGGAATGAAATTCCTTCTAGACTGCACCATCTTTATTTCTGTTTAAACTACATATGCAATGAACATATGCGTTTCTTTATTGGAATTACAAGCAACTCGGTGAATTCTCAGGTATTTAATGTGATTCGAAAGCAAGACTGGTACAAACCGGATGTCTATCTGTATAAGGACTTGATTATTGCATTGGCAAGATCTAAGAAAATGGAGGATGTTATGCTACTGTGGGACAGCATGAAAAAGGAGGATCTATTTCCTGATTCTCAAACATATACAGAAGTTATTAGGGGTTTTTTGAACTCTGGTTGTCCTGCAGATGCAATGAACATATATGAGGACATGAAGCAGTCTCCAGATCCACCAGAGGAGCTGCCGTTCCGGATTTTGTTGAAGGGACTTCTGCCACACCCCCTTTTGAGAAACAGAGTCAAGCAAGACTTTGAGGAGCTGTTTCCCGAACAGCATGTGTACGACCCTCCAGAAGAGATATTTGGCATGCGTGGCTGAGGTCTGCATTCTATGCTTTGCTCCTATTTCTATCTGCTGTAGAAATTAGCATGCGCTTCTCTCCACACAGATGTTATTCATCGCAACCGATTATAGGTGGTTTATCCCATACAATGACATGTAAAATTGTTATTCTTCTTTAGAGCATCAAAGATCGGAGTTCTTGGAACGTAACTTTTTCATATTTTGTAAATGTTCATGTAGGCATGTGAACTGTTTGACCTGTCTATGTTGACATAGATGAGCATGTCCATTAACTGATATGATTGTGTTGATGGTGGTTTTGTACCCTCTGTATCTTGGCACTGCTAAGCTCGACGTTTCGGAGGCTGCAAATTGCACTTGGATGCAATGACAGTTGTGTCCAGTTTTTATACTATGAAATGGAGTTTTGAGGTGCTAATTTGTAAGGATCCCTAGAAAGGACTATAACATGGTTTTGGGTCGGGTTTAAACTGGATTTGGCCTCACTGAATTCAAAGCGGGCTTTGTAAGATAGTGAATTGTCCAGTAAGTGCTTTCCTAAGAAAAACATTGTTTACATTTATTTTTTTACGAAGAATGGTAGCATACCTTCTCATTGAACCTTTTCTTTCTATCTTCCTGGCTCTCTTTCTCATCCCACAATGTTGCGATTTGCACTGTTGTTTTCTAAGTCGTTCTTTAAAGATCAACTCTGTCAAAAATCACCAAATTTAAAATCATTTAGTCATCTAATGATTATCTAATAATTAGACCCATGTTATTTAGTTAAACATTAAAATTTTGACAGCGCTAATCAAATGGATATACGATTTTTGATTTGGTTGATTTTCACCAAAAGTTAATCTTCAAAGGGTAAACTAGAAGGAGACAATTTCAATCATCGCACAATATTGCAAGATGAGAAGGATAACCGAAAGATAGAACGAGAAGGTTCGATTGAGAAAGTCTTGTGGAATGATTTCCATTCAAGTCTTATTGCTCAAAAACCAAGAATGACCAATCACATTTTGATTTCATGTCAATTCTAGAGAGATTTTCTCAAGTACCTGATTTTAAAAAGTACTCCACATGTCATAATACAAGTGGAGGAAACAATATATTTTTTCATGTTTCTTCACTTGTATTATGACATGTGGAGTACCCTTTAAAAACCGAACATTTTAAAAAATTTCTCCAATCATAGGTGAATTCCAACTGTCTTTTGATTCTTTTATTGCAAATAGACACTCGAATGAGAATAATTCATATTTCTTCTCTTTCTATTCAAAGTAAAGTGACAATACTACTTTTCTTTTACACTTTTACTCATTTACTTTTAAATTGTTACTGTATACTTAGTGGGAGGTTAATATTGATATATGATGACTTGGTGTTGGCTTTATAGTAGTAAAGATTAATAGTTGGGAGGTGTCTCTTAATCATGCACCATGTAATACAAACCGTATTTTAACAGTAAAGGACCAAAAGCAAGGGAAATTTTTGCTGAAGAAATCCAACCGACCTATGTTTTTTAAAAAAAATTTATTATTATTAAGAGAAGGGAGAGGGTTTGAAATTATTATAATAATTTATAGGAGAAAACATTTTAAATCCGAGACACATGAGTGCAAACTCAACATTCTATCTATTAGGATATTAGCAATCCAACCGACCTATAGTAAGCAAAAGTGACACATCAAGCTTTAAACTTAGTCATCAAAACATATTCATATTGCTTCAAACCAATAATTGTACCAACTTTGTCGTAAGCATCCCACTTAGTACAAGAAGTCCCACTTCAAACCAAACCCATATCCAAACAAACTTGCATTTATAATACCATGTTCACACAATCTGCCTTTTTTTTCTAGGTCATGACATCTCATGGTTTTGGAATATCTTTCCTATGCAGTACAAATAGGTATATGGCTTTCCATCCTCATGAGAACGTGGATGGAAGCATGTGTGGAGATTGGACACAGCAAGTGGATAGTCTATTTTGATATCATTTTCAGAACGTGAACACTTAATTTAAAGTTAATACATAATGAGTGGGAAGCTCCAAGATGTTTTGGCACTTGTTGTAAGAATTTAATCTCTATTATGAAATACTTTAACTGGAATCACATAATTCATACAAACGGCAAAAATCTAAAATGAATTAGGTGAATGAACGACTGAATACAAATTAAAAATCTAATGATTAAGAATTCAACTGTCAAAGATTTCAGTATATACTATGCTCAAATTTGTACTAAAAAAACACTTACGAATTTATCTAAGAATTTCTACATGTTCATGAGCTATATATGGTCCTACATAACACAGGTGGGTTTACTCATGAATAGTGGCTTGATATCAATAGGAAGAGAATGTTGGACCAAGCACTACTTGAAGCATATCCGACAGAGCAAAGCTTATCTAGTTATCCACTTGGTGGGATCAGAAGCTTTTAGATTCATTTCTCCTATCCCTCACTTGGAGTCTTCAACTTATATATCCCACAAATTTTAATCACACAATGGGGGCCATTGGGGGAGATGAAATAAAAGTCGAGTCGTAGGCATAGAGTGCTAGAGAGAGATGAGATGAAGATACCCACAAATATGAGCACAATACCCAATACAGGAATTCTCATAGTTAGTGTGAGGGTTGGTTGAGCAATCCAGCCATATTTTAATTAATCTAACCTAAATTAGAGAAGAAGAAAAATGCGGCATAGGGCTCATTTTCTGGTCCACTATTTCTGTCTTATAAAGTCGCGCTCCATTCTTGATAATGAAGAAAACTCGGGTGCCTTACAAGTCTAACCACATAATGCTTTTATTGAAGATGCTCTTTATGATGAGAGATTTTAACATATATAGGTGTCGTCATGCCGAACAAATGTACAGTTCTTTAGTTAGCTTGGGTGTGTCAAGTCTACTATTGAGTGGTAAAGATACGTTAACGAGTTAGTATTAGGACAAGGCAAAAGTTTTCGATCCTCTCCATTGTAATTGTAGTCCTACAATTTGAAACCCTACTATATATTATCCATCCCCGAAAAATGTGGCACTAGCCGATACGTCCACTTGGCAAGAGGAGTGGATCCCACGTGGCACTTATCCATTATATTTAGGGGTGGGCACTTGGAACCGAAAATCGAAACCGAAACACGAATCGAATCAGACCGCACCGAACGGTTTGGTTTTGCAGTTTTGAAACGGTTTCGGTTTCAAAACCGAACCGCGGCAAAGAAAACGGTTTGGTTTCGGTTTTGGGTTTTCAAAACTGCACCGAAACCGAAACCGCACTATATATTAAATATTATGTTTTAAACTTTTAATTAATTAGTTCAATACTTCAATAGTTCAACTAGACAGTATTGGTGCAGTTTGGTGCAGTTTTTTTGTGCAGTTTTGGTGCAGTTTGGTGCAGTTTTGGTGCATTTTTTGTTGCAGTTTTCCTGCATTTTTTTGCTGCTGTTTTTCTGCTGTTTTGCTGCTTTTTTATGCAATTTTGCTGCTGTTTTTTGCTAGATTGTTGCTAGTTTTGCTGTACTTTCATTAATTAATTTATGAGAAAATTAAGACCGTCTTATGCATAAATAGGTGTATATTATAAATTTTATCTCAAAAACCAAACCGAAACCGTTTGAAACCGCACCGAACCGAACCAAATGGTTTGGTTTCATTTCGGTTTTGGCTTCAAAACCGCACCGCAAAAAGTTTCAGTTGCAGTTTCACTCGAAACCGCACTGAGCCGCACCGCGCCCACCCTAATTATGTTTATGGGGATAAAGATGATTACAGTGAGTAAAACGGGAGGGCAAGTTCCAAATCCATTTTGATGAAAAGAGAAACAAATCTTTGGTTGCATGAAAACGAAAAAAGGGTTGCTTTTTTCTTGGGGTGATGATGGCACATGGGCGGCACTACCTGCAGTGCCGTCTTTTGTAGAACAAGTGCCAATATAAATTTTGGGTTTTGGACACTGTGTGTCATCATCTTCATCACGTGATCTTATCTGCTTTGTTTCTTCAACTGGGTTTTTTTCTTGGAAGCTGCTTTTTTGGAGAGTGTTTTTTTTTCTTTTTCTGGAGTTGGCTTTTCTGGCTTTTTAGAGAGAGAAAAGAAGTGAAAAAATGGAGAGTAACAATAAGAAGTCGGGCAATTCAGGTTCCTCATTGACTGCTGATCTTTTTGGTGCCAAGGAGTCTCCTCCCAAGTCTTCTACTGGGATTTTTGCTTCCATTTTCCCACCTCCATCACAGGTATATATGATTCTTCTACTGCTTTCATATATTTATGCTCTCTGCCTTTTGCGTATGGTTTGATTTAAATATTATTTTTTTTATTTTGATTCGGAGTGATATTCCAATCTAATTTAAACTGCTGAGAAGGGAAGGAGATACGCACTTTGCTGCAGAAGAAAAGCACATTGATCTAGCCAGCTTCGCAGCCTGCAAAGTTGATTTAACATTAGAAATTAGGGAAAGGATGGATTTTGGTTACCTGGGATTTCCTTTATTGGGGTACATGCATATGCTTTGTTATTATAAATTTTTATACAATTTATGAACTTTATAATAGTGAATTGAAAATTGCTTAGAAAGGAAAAGTAAAATCTTGCAGAGAAACACCAAAAGGGGAAATGAAAAAGTTTTTTGGTTTGTTTAAGTAACACATTGATTTGGGTTCAGAGTAGTGTTGGTTAAGTTTTTGTAAAGGGGAGAGCTGACAACCCAAAAGAAAAAAGCACTTTTTTTTCCTCATAGTGCTCATAGCTCTTTGTATAGCATTATTCTCTAGCTTAGTGGGTGGAAAAATGAGGATGCTTGTGAATAGAGGTGTACAACTGGCCGTCTTTAAGCGGACTGGTCTTTTGGAGGATCCAGACGGATCCGGCCCATTGTACACCTCTGTTTGTCAGTTTTCTGTCAAGTGAAAGTGTTTTTTTTTTTTTTTTTTGGTTACAAGTGAAAGTGTCTTTGGTCGTTAAGAAACACAGACTAGATCTTCTGTTGGATATATGCTCTAGTATCTGACTTTTTTTTTACCTAATTTAAAGGTGGTTGGGAGGAACTCGTCAAGCTCTGAGCTGACAGAATATTGGCAGAAGCAGTCCTTGGGAAATCATCCATGGAACACCAAGCAAGGTACTGCAGGTTTGTATTATGCTGATTTTAGTTTCTTTATTTTTCGGTTCTTACCTTTTTGAAAGCAGTCCGAGTGTTGATATTCTACCATGTCTAAAGTTTCTGGAACTTTAATTTGGATTATTTATGCTTAATTAATCTCATTTCTCATATCTCACTTTTTCCTAAGTAAATGGAATATGACTATGTAAGGTAGAATTTCTTGTATTACTCCTAACTGGAAGAAATTTCGTTTGATTAGCAACCATACTACTTTAATAGGAGTTTAAGTTCTTAATTAGAACTGTACCGTTTGATCAACTGCTACGATTATGTTCCATCGTCTTCAGATTCACTGCATTCTCTAGCACTAGCCCCTGGCACACACTTTACTTTTTATGTTAACCAAAAAATAACTCACTTTTTGTATGATAAACCCAACTTTTAATTACTTGCTTGACTGCCTATTTCTTTTGCAGTTTGGACATGTTTTAACTGCCTTTTTTGTTTTCATTTTTCAATTTTTTTTTTCAGTTTAAGAGATTGTTAATGTAATATTTTATCCATATATAATGAAGTGTTTTCTATTCTAGCATTTTCATTAACAAAGGGCATTTTGTGGATTTTTGAATGTTTCACCTTCAACGCTTTTTGACTTTATGTATATGTATATAGATTATCGTATGTTAGTTTTGCAATTCTCTACAACCTCTTGATGTTGGATATTGAACTTTGTTTTTAAAGCTTATTGCCTCGGCCTTTGCATTTTTCTCGAACTATATAGCTATAAGTAGCGAAGGTGCACGCTATAGCTTACCCAACAAGGACCGGAGTTCAGTTCTTCCGGAAGAAAGAGCAGAACCATGTTATCTAAGCTCATCTATTTACTATGGTGGGCAAGAGGTGTATTCCCAGTCCCCAAGTACCCATGCCTCTGGATCCTATCCTATAGTGAGTCTTGATAAGTTGATCACATAATATATAGACTTATACTGTGATGTTGACGCTATCAGCATGATTAACGGATAAAAGGATGTGAAAAACTGAATCTGTTCGTTATTCTCTGACTGAATTAGTTCAAGAAAGATGGGGAAGAAGATGATCCAAATGGAACCAACTCGAACAGTGCCGCCCGAGGAAATTGGTGGCAAGGTACTGATATTGAAGATGAAATTAGTAGTAATGATAATTTAGAGCTACGTTGTAGAGTAGATCAGCGTCTGAACTTCTGACTTGCGTTTCTGCAGGTTCGCTCTATTATTAGGACCTGGCCTTCCCTGGCCGTATGAATTCTTCATCTATTTTTCAAGGTATATTCATTCACTCTTAGATCCATTTCTTGAAATAGATTCTCTTATTATTTCAACACTTTGAGTAGATCAGAATGTCTCTTTGATCGCATTGCGTTCTCTCTCTTTCACGCGATGAATAGTCACAATCTCTATTTTCCTCTTTTCAATGTATACGAATTCATGAAGCCTGGCATAATGTGAAGATATCATGCAAGACACGTAAGTAGCTGATGTAAGATCATCTTATGTATTTTCATTTTGCAGGAATTCACTAGGCCTGGGTTTTTTAAGTGTGGAAGTGTAATATAAATAAGCGGCTGATGTGCGCATTGGTTGCAAAAGATGCTGGACAGGAAGTGCAACCTTTTATGTCAGTATGGTCAACTGTTTCATTGGACTTTTAATCAAGAAGATGGTTTTCCGAAAATGTAGTGTTCTTACTACTCTCCGCCGGACTTTGTTTCTGTGTGTAGTTTGAAAGTTGTTTTTTTCTGTTAAGTTAAAGCCTGTGACTCACGGGCGAATGATATGAGCCTCGCTCTTTCATTGTGAGCATATATGCTTGAAGTGACTACGGTTTCTTATGCAATGTGTTTTGTTATTATGATACGTTTACGGTTTCTTGAAGAGTAAATGCATCTCAATTATCTTAAAAGTGCTCAGAGTTGCTGGTCAAGCAAAACTTGAACCTTGTTCGTTCGAAAGATTTAGAAGATACATGGAATTTTAGCAGAAATTGTTGGGATAGGTTACAATGCTTACAAGCATTCTATGCTTACACGAATATAACTATTAATTGTTAGATTCGTGTAAGCATAGAATGCTTGTAAGCATTTTAGCCGGATCCGAAATTGTCATAAGAAACCTAGCCAATCAGCCAGTTTAAGGTATATAGAAATTGTCAAAGATACTTACAGCTTTAATACAGATTGGATCCTCACCGACAATAAGGTACAGCTTCAGCCCTATCTAGCCTTTTATCCTCATGCCGGTTCTTTGTAGAAAAGCTTTGCTTCTATCGGTGAAAATTCGGTAACAAGATGATGCCCTCAATCAGCCTCGTGGACTAGATATGTACGAGTCATCTGCGTAGTTAGTGTCATGGAATCTGATATTGACAATTGTTCTCCCCATTTTTCTCATCATTGGATATGCAGAGGAAAAGCCTTTCGTAAGCAGCCGCCATTTTCGTAGCAGTGAACAATTGCAAGCCTCTCTGCCTTGCTGCCTGGCCTTTCTGTTTTAAATCTCCTCTGCCATCGCTCCAAACTCTATAGAGGATCTTCTTTAGTGAATCTATTGTTGGTGAAAATGTATATCCCACTTCTTTGCCAACAACGACAGAGCCTGTAATGCTGGCAAGCCTTGTTGCCATCACCGGCTTCCCTGAGAGCATTGCTTCCAACAACGTATGATCTAATCCCTGAGCGCGAAGAGTCGGGTTCACGAAAATATCGATTGCG
Source organism: Gillenia trifoliata (assembly GCA_018257905.1). Taxonomy (NCBI): domain Eukaryota; kingdom Viridiplantae; phylum Streptophyta; class Magnoliopsida; order Rosales; family Rosaceae; genus Gillenia; species Gillenia trifoliata. The sequence continues at coordinate 23,394,284 of CM031081.1, read as the reverse complement.
TTGTAGAACTCGGCAAGCTGAGCTTGTTCCAGTGGCCCCAAAACTAGTACATTTGTTCCGAGATCTCTGTACCTTCCACCCCAAGGACCATTCCCGGCAACCAGAACAACAACAGTTTGCCTAAATGCATCATTTTCCTTGAGCATTTGCTTCAACGCCTCGAACATCAGCGGATGCCCTTTATCCCTCACCAACCTCCCAGCCATTCCCAGAACTAAAGTCTTAGATTCCGGCACCCCAAACTTTCTCTTAAAATCCTCCCCCTTGGCAATGTCCGGCTTGAAAATCTCCTCGTCAACGCCGTTAAGAATAATGTGAACGCGATCATCGGGGATCATGTAAATCCTCTCAAGTACATCTCCGACATGGTCACTGGTAGCAACATGGTGAGCATAACTGGGGAAAAACCTCACCTCTTCAACAACCTTCATAATTCTTTCAGTCAATGCATACCCTTGTGGTTCTTCGTGGCTCCGCAAAAGCTCTTGTATTATGTCCGAATGTATAGTTTCATATGCAATCCCATGCCAAGTAACAGCCAGATTTGTCTGGTTACGCGATCGAGTGTGCAGGAGGCCGACGCTTTCCGTGTGGATCACATCGAAAGGCTTTCCTGTTGAGTTTTGAGTTTGAAACATCTTCCAAACCACAGCTTGGTCCAGATACCCAGCAGCTGTTGGTTTCGAGAGGTGGAAATACAAATTTCTTGTCGGATACCTTGGAAAGGAGGAATTCGAAGAAGAAGCGGTAAAGATGTGAAGCTCATGACCCCTTTTGGCAAGTGCAAAGTGGAGGGTTAAGGCGTGCCGTTCGAGCCCTCCTGCTTGAGATCGATGAGGCCATTTCTTGACAAACAGAGCGATTTTAAGAAGCTTCGGAGGCGGTTTTGAGGAAAAAGCGAGCTGGTTCCATGCTGAAGGAAATGCAAGTAGGTCATTGATTTGGTTTCGGTTCAGCTTCATTTTTGGGTATAGAGAGTAGCATGGACTATGGTAATTGTACCAGTAAATGAATGAGATGAATGAGCAGACACAAAACACCGAAACGAAGCAGCAAAGACGGCGAAAATTGAGCAGAGAAACTGAATCCTTTGCCATGGAAGAAGTATGCAAGAAAAACAACTACACCAAATTTTGGAAAGGGATGAAATGAGACGTTTTCCTCTGTTTCTGATTCAAATGGTAATTGCACATGGGGCATCCACAAAGCTACAAGTTCAAGAGACGCGGTTCCAATAAAAATTGGCAATCTCGATAGATTGTTTATGAAGAATTAACGAACCTTGTAAAACAAGTAACATCCATTGACTTCATATATTAGTATTAGCTTACTCATCCATATTTCAATCCTTGGTAAATTCATATAAACACAACTTTCTGTACTTTTTACTTAACATTAGTCCAAACAACGCGATGGTACAGATGCGTTGAGAAAACTTCATTTCTACTTAAATTTCTTCAGCTTCTATATCACTTATTGACATAGTTGCATGTTTTAGTGTTTAAAATCGTCACTTAAAGCTTAAACTTTAGGGCTCTATTCCCGGATTGAATCCGTCTGGTACTTAAAACCTAAAACCAAAACTCTAAAAGGCAATTCTATACCCTAGTTAATCAAACCTAAAATCACCATTTAAAGCTTAAACTTTAGGACTCTAATCTCGAATTGGTTCATAACATGATACTTCGAACCTAAAACCGAAGCTCTAAAGGAAGTTACTACACCCTAAATAATCAAACATATCAACTTATTGCTTAACGTAATTGATCACAAGTGAGATTTTTTTCAAAACACCTACTGATTTTATGTACATATAATTTATAAATATGATTAAAGATGCAAAGAAGATGTACAAATTTAACATTTATTTTCATTGATCATGCTTTTCTATCTAGTAAAAGCATGTAGCACAAGAAAAACATAGATAACAAGAGCTAAAGGAACCAAGGTCACCAGAGGACCAATTGCAGCCAAAGTGTAGAGACTCCCACAACCCAACCTCCCCAATTTGATCTGAACCAAGTCCACCAGCGCCATCATCAAAAAACCACATCCCGAAACCGACCCAAATGCTGAAACCAGCGTACCGACCCGCAAAGCCACTCGGTTCAAATGACCTATGTGGGAGACTGAGCTGCCGTCGCCGCAGCCATTTTCCTCCCCAATGTCTCTGCTGATCTTGATGGCTTGCTTGAGGGCCAAGGCAACGAGGCTGGAGAAGAGGAAGGAGCTGAAGGAGTACACGTGGAAGGCGATGAGGCCCTCAGCGGAGGAGGCCCCAGCGGCGCAGGCCGTGTCGGAACCGATGAGCATGGCGGCGGGGTCGGTGGTGGGGTAAAACGTGAGGCCGACGAAGAGCGCGAAAGAGAAGAGCGAGTTGACGTTGACGATTCCGTCTAAGGCCATTATGTGGATTCGAGTGGTGGATATTGGATGGCATCGTGACACGGCGGACATTTCCGCTTTCGTGGTTTTGGTGGCGGTGAAGGTGGTGGAAAAGAAAACGGAGAAAACATTTTTTTTTGTTCTTTTTTGTAATTTAATGGGAGTTTTTTGGTGTGTTTTTTTGTTTTGTAGCAGTGATAATGGTGGAGTGGCTTTGTAGCTTGAAGTTTGGAATCAAGGGTTTTGCGTGTGTGTTTTTGTGGGTAACGTGTTTTTTCAGGCAAGGAACAAAAGGAAGGAGTAAAGCAAGAGAGACATGTGAGAGTTTTACAGTTGTGGAGAAAAATATAAGAAAAAAACTTACGCCGTTGCCGGGGATCGAACCCGGGTCACCCGCGTGACAGGCGGGAATACTTACCACTATACTACAACGACTTGTTGATATGTTATCATCATATAATTGTATTTACATTACAAAAGGATACTAACTAGTTTACTATAAGTGGAAACCAGCTTTTACTTTTGGAAAAATGTCTGAAATAATCCATTCACTTTTTTTAGGTCGACTAAAAGGCCAAACATATAGTGTAGCACTCATTAAACTCGGGAAAAATCTTGAGTGATACGTACTATTCAATGGTACGACTATTGAATGGTTCAGATTAATTTGCAGTGGGGCCTAAATGAATTTTAACCATTTAACAGTACGTACCATTCAATGGTACGTACCACTGAAGTTGGACCCTTAAACTCGAGGTCTCCTCCTACTTGTTAATGATGTCATCACATCAGGTTTTACAATATGATTTTGTTTTTCAATTTAATGTTGTGTAATATTAAGTGCACATGGAGAAAAGAGTTGGGAGAAAAAACAACTACGAATTTTTCTTCAATATAGTCTCTTGTCCGATTTGGGGATAATATCATATTTTCGCATGAGTTTTTTTATGTCTTAGGGCTAATTTTGAACTTTTTTTTTTTTTTCGCAAAACAAAAGTTTATGGGGAGGGTCTTTAAGGACTTGTAGGGAGTCATAGCTCTTTTTTTTATTTTTATAGATCATCCACCAAGAGAAATTGTCGGCAATGCAATTTAATAAAACTAAAAGAAAATGCAAATTGGGAGGCACATAATTCAAATTCATTATTCAAACTGATACAACAATGTCAATGTGTAATTTCATACAGACAAAGATTAAATTATTGAATACATCCTTGGATCTTTGCCTAAAACCAACATTTAGCCACAAGCAGTACAACATACAATCTCCCATCAAGCTATTTTTAGAGGTACACAATCTTAATCAAGCACTATGATCCTTGACAATGGTAACGGGGCAGATTGCATTTGCCATAACGTAGCTGGACACACTTCCCAGCAGCACCCTAAAATATATTCAACAAAAATAAATTTATACATACACCAAGAATTATACGGTGAATTGTACAATATGTAGCATCAAGTGTTTGATGTATTAACATTGGATTCTAATTTTATTTACCTTTGAATGGTACCAAGGCCCCTGCTGCCAAGGACCAAGCAGTCAAGTTTTAGTTCTTCAGCTGCCCCACAAAGTTTCTCTCTTGCATCTCCCCAGTAGAGCTTTGCCACCACCGTCACCTATAACCATCAAAAATGTTTTATTGTCAGACAGTTTGGTATTCTATCATGTCAAACCATCAACGAAGATCACTGATTAATGAATTCTTACTTTTCCGTTTCATAACAAATTAACAATCTAACAACATAATATATTTGATATCTAATCCCGTTTCAAATTTATATTGTCAAACAAATAAATATATTGCCGAATCACTTATTTAAACAAGAAGTAGCATAATTAATAGTTCAAATTAATAGTCCCGCAAAAGAACATTTCTCGACCTACAAATTACATAAAGTGGGGATGAAAACAAAAACAACACATACATGTTTCTGCCTAGACACAGTGTCAAGCAAATCCAAGACCTCTGCATCAAGCTTGACCTCATACTTCTCCATCACCAATTTTTCACGGAACTCCGAGAACGGAATCAGAGCTGCATAATTAAACATCCAAATCACAAGCTCAACAAAATCAAAATCATCAGACAGAAAATACTATATATACAATAAAACTTGATGAATAAATAGGATTTTGAAGAAGGAAGAAGATCATGAAAATTAAAGTACAGTACGTGATCCGGTAGAAGACCAAAGAGTGCTGCGACTCTCATCGCCCTGAGAGGGCTTGACATGGATGACATACAAGGTGTCACCCTTTTCATAGCTCAGATTATCGATGGCCCATTTTAGAGCAACCTTGCATCCTTTTGAGAAATCGACAGCCACCCCTATTTTCCTATCCCTTGTCATGATCTCGAAAAACAGCAAAACCAATTAGAGTGAATTGCAAAGACAAGTGCTAGCTTTGAGAGCCTTGAAGTTTGAACAAATTAATGGCAGTACTGAGGAATACAGTAGCAAAAAAAACTAGTAGATAGAGATCTGAGCGCGTTGAAGTTATGGTAGGATTTGCATTTAAAGTCAAGAGAGCCTGATATTTATTATTATTATGATGTATATCTATAATCCATGTTATAGGCAAGAAATTGCAAGGGCGTGCCACAAATATTGAGAAAATCTTAAACTTATGCTCAATTGGAGTTTTGATCTTTGAACTAAAAATTGATGATTATTGATTTCTAAATTTGTTATAATGTGAAGCAATACTCTTTTTAGTTAACTCTGTTAGATCTTTCATCTATTTTTTGCCCTGTTAAATAGTTTATTTTAGATGAAAGTTTTAATAGAATTAACCAAAAGAAACATTGCTCTACATTATAATAAGTTTAGGGATCAAAACTCCAATTGAGCCAAAATTCAAAAATCAGTGCTCCAATTTTCTCCATTAATATATATTCTTAACTTCAAATCAAAGAAATTATGCATCGGCTGGGAAAGTAGCTCTATTTGGTTCATTTCTTTAGAGAATAAGGACTTAAAAATAATTCTCTTAATCTCAATTTAGTCACAATGACACATGATATTAGAATTTCGTATACTATATAACGTAGTACTCTATCTTAAAGTATAAACTTATCATTTTATTAATATTATATCACATAAAATTTTAACGTGAATCATAATCTATACATATTAAATCACGTAACCCTATAATGATCCAGTTCAAAAACTTTGGCCACGAACATGTCACTCGTGAGTTTTAACTTTTGACATAATGATCTGCTATTCAATGTGACGAGGACTGTTTGTTGGCGGGTCCAACTTGGCAACTTGTATTATGTAAAGGTTTATGATCTATTCCCTAGTGATAATGATTAAGAGAGCGGATTTTGATTGAATATTTACAAGTATTCAACAAATATCTCATAGATATTATAACAAGTTAGTAAATGTCAAAACACGAATAAATAATATGAGTCAGTAGTAACAGCCAATTAGCAATGGCACGCTATCATAACTCATATTTAATAATTAAGATAGCCCCTTTGATGTAGGGCTGGGTTCGGTTCGGTAACCGAACCGAAGTACCGATACCGAAATTTCGGAGACAAAATTTCTAATACCGAAACCGAACCGAAATTTTCGGTATCCCAAAATTTCTAGATGCAGAAAATTTCGGTTCGGTTTCAGTATTGGCCTCCTCGAAATGGACAAAAGTACTATTCAAAACCAAATAGCAGAAAGCGCATTCGTTTCACCGATGAAAACATGAAACAATGAAATATATTTACCAATTGAGAAAATATAAACAGAATTAGGAAGATTCAAGTAATCATACATCTTCTTTCGGACGTCGACTTGCTTCTCCTTCTTCTCATACTCTTGCCTGATCTTCTTCTTCTCCGCCTCGACGAGCTGCAACTTCTCAATGTTGAATTCCTACAAAAACAACAACACAAACACTCCCAAATAAACACTTGAATTATGCGTATACACACACAGAAAATTGATTGCCAATGAATTGGATCGAGTTTAAGATTGAAATTAGGGTTTTAGAAATGTAAGAATTGGGGGAAAATGCGGGAGTTGTAGGAGAATTGGGAGACGTACTTCCTCGGCAGATACGGAGATCTTGTTGGCCTTCTCCTCAGCTTCTTGGCGGATGAACCTCACCATCTGCTGGATCTTCTTGGAGACATCTGCGTCGTTCATCTTTGCTGATCAGTGAATCGAATCGGAGAGGATTGACGACTCTCTTCATGTGCAGAGCAAAGTGACAGTGAGGCTTTTCCCTGGTCGTAAATCGGAGATGAGAGAAACTGTAAGGCTAAGAGAGTAACCGGTTTTATATACGCATCATCAATCAATCAGAGTATATATATGCATCAACAATTCGGTTCGGTTCGGTATTACCGAATACACGGTAATATCGTCCCGAACCCCGTACCGAAATTTCGGTATCGGGGACCGAACCAGTCAAGGTATTTCGGTTTCGGGATTTTCGGTATTCCGTTCGGTATTTTTCGGTTCAGTTTCGGTATTTCGGTACAAAATTTCCAGCCCTACTTTGATGATCATTGAATACCGAATACACTTAAGTTAATAAATCTGCAACAAAATTCTTCAAGCCATACCAAATTAATACCAAAACTCCAAAGTGATTAAAGTATACACACATACGCTTGTTCATATATATATATATATATATGAGGTTTGGAATCCAATCAGTTAATTATTAATAAAATTAATAGCACTTATCTGGAGGTATAAGATAGTTGCACTAACGTGACAACCATAAAAATTATATCATAGATATCAAGTAACTCGACGGGAATGTAAACTTAAACGTACAAAATATGCGAACTGAAAAATATGTGTAACCCCATAAATCTTGTTAACAATAAAATCTCATAAGTATAGTATAAAACTATCACCGCATTGTTTCCCTCCATATGAAAGATATAATCACGATATATATAACATGTTAAATCTTACTAATTATCCATGAGCATATAAGCAACATCCAGAGCCTTGTAATTTCTGCCTTCACCTGAAAGCGATCAATACGTCTAGAACCTTTTGAATGTGGCAGAAAGTAAGTAAGATCCACAAAAATCTATTCTTAAGATTGTTGGAAATATTGGCGACGTAGATGCTATTAATCCTACAAAAAATCACATAAGATTAACATTAGTATATGATAATTTTTATTGCCACAATTTATTAAATAAAAAAAACTATATAATAGAAAAAATACTTATCTTTTAATGTGTAGAAGCCGCTCTTTGTTGATGCCTCATTAAAACAACATTGTAGGTTGAGGCGTGTAAGTTCACTGTTTTTAAGGGTAGATTTCACATCTCGGAGACAATGTCTCGGTGTAGCAGGTTATAGCGCCCTATCTTCCATGGATACAACAACCTATGACCCTCATAAGCGTACACTCGCAATACTTAAATTGGGTAAACATCTTGATTTTTCTTATGGTATATAATAATTGAAGGATATAACAACACTTGAAGGAATGAGGGATCAATAAATAGAAAAAGAGAGTAATCGAGAGAAAAAGAAATAGATGAAACATATATAAGAAATCAAAATGGTCTGTTTTATGCCACAACGTAAAGGGAAGTTTATATAGGACAATGGGTGATTAAATATTAGACATATAATTAGCTAATTGAATGGAGAAAACGTTTTCCATTATAAATTAAAGAAACCACCACACAATGATTTTAATGACATAATTCTACAGGGAGAAACAGCTTGAAATTGATATACAAAGACTTTATTATGCAGTAAACCTTTTAATGTAATAACAAAAAAATAACAGCATGGAATTGATCATATTAGACAGATTTGTATTTTAAAATACCCACTCAAAATTCCAACAAGCATATATGACTTATGAGAGAGAGAGTCCGTTTCGTTGCCTGTTTATCTGACTATGTGAATCTCTCTTTTGGTTTACTACTGAATCTTGAAGTAATAGAAGGTTTCGGGTTTCCTTCTTCAGCTGATGAATCATCTAAATATGGTTTCGACATTTGCTTTCCAAATTGGGCATTGGATGCGTCTACATGGCTTCGACTTTATGTGGTCCAAAATTCATCCATCGTCCGAACCAAGGGTATTTAACAAGGAAATATCTCAAAAAAAAAAAAAAATTTGGTCCACCTATCTTCATCCAAATCTCCCCTCAAACCAAAATAGTTTCTCTCCAAAATCTTCCTCGAGATTCCACTCTTGACGACCAAGGTCACACAAAATTGGGATTTTGATTTGTATAAGCATTCCAAACCAAACCTGGCAGTTTCCCGGTGGGTTCGAAAAATTGAAAACCGAAAAAAATCAAACCGAATACCGAACCGAGGCCAAAAAAAATCGAACGGAAGTACAAAAAACCGAACCGAACCGAAATTGGTTGGTTCAGTTTTGGTTTCAGTGATTCGAAAACCGAACCGAACCGAATAAATATAAGTTAATATTTTATTTATCTATTTTTTTATTGGGTATTAATTTTTCAAGCCCAATTCCAAATATTAGTCTAATTTCAACACAAGCTTAATAGGTCCACACTTGGCCCAAACATTTAAAAAGCCTTATTCCCTATATTAACCCTAGACTACCCTCTTTTTTTTTCCCCTACCTGCCGCTCTCTCCCATTTTTCTCTGCAACCTCTCTCTCTCTCTCTCTTCTCTTCTCTCTCATGGTCAGTTTTTTGGAGTATTTTGTCAAGGTATTAATCATCATAATTCTTTTTATGCTGATTTATCATCAATTATTATTGGTGTTAAATTTGCTTATCAGTGGGGTTGCATACGCTTTGGTTAAAAAGTGATTCTTCTAGTGTTCTTACTTGTCTTCGTTTAAATGATTTTGTTCCTCCTTGGCCTCTTCGTACTCAATGGTTCACTTGTTTGGTTCGCATTCGGGAGATTAATTTTTTTTGCTCTCACATTTATTGGGAAAGGAATACAGTTGCTGATAGTTTTGCTAACATGGGTTTATCTTCTACGAACTTGGTATGGCATGACCCCTCCATCAGCAGTTCTCACTTCTTTGCATTTGGATTTCTTTGACTTGCATGGTTTCCGTTTTTCAGATTAACGTGCATCACAGCTTTCAGGTTAGTCCCACTTTCCTATTGCGTGCTTTTCTTTTTCTTGGTAACAGTTTGGTTTTGGTGTTTTAGCTTGTTTTGCAGGTTTATTTGTTTTAGGCTTTGCTTTAGAGGGGTTAAGTTTTTTATTTCCCTCCCCCCTCCCCCTTCTTTTTCTTATATTTTTACTTTTTCTTTCAAGAGGGGTAAGGTTGATTGTGATATCCCACATCGACCAATAGAGAGGGGGTGATGTGCCTCATATGTACATGTCCACTTCCATTTAGCACAAGGCCTTTTGGGAGCTCATTGGCTTTGGATTCCATTGGAACTCCGAAGTTAAGCGAGTTTGGGCTAGAGAAATCCCACGTTAGGTGACCCATTGGGAAGCTGCTCATGAGTTCCCAGAAACAAAACCGTGAGGGCGTAGCCTAAATCGGACAATATCGTGCTACGGCGAAGCCGGTCCGGGATGTGACATAATGGTATCAGAGCCACTCTACCGTTCGGTACAGATGTGTCGGCGAGGACGCCGGGTTCCCCTTAAGTGGGTGGATTGTGATATCCCACATCGACCAATGAAGAGGGAGTGATGTGCCTTGTATGTACATGCCCACTTCCATTTAGCACGAGGTCTTTTGGGAGCTCACTGGCTTCGGGTTCCATCGGAACTCCGAAGTTAAACGAGTTCGGACTAGAGAAATTCCACGATGGGTGACCCACTGGAAAGTTGCTCGTGAGTTCCCATAAACAAAACAGTGAGGGCGTGGTCCAAAGCGGATAATATTGTGCTACGGCGGAGCCAGTTCGAAATGTGACATTGATGTCCCCCTTTCCTCTTTTCTTGTTTTTTTTTGTTTTTTTTTTAAATTGATGTGTACTATTGTTAGGGGTAAGGTTTTATGTCCTCCTGACTAAGTGTAACTTTCTTTTTTGATTCAATAAAATTCCTCTCGTACGAAAAAAAAAAAGTATCTAACAGTGTAATAACGACACAATATCTATATATTATCAATATGGTGGAGATGCATTATCAATACACTATCAATCAATACGGTTTATGCACACAACCCATTACTAAATACCTGTAGAAACTCCCACGGTTTAATAGTGACACCAATGGCAATAAAAACTTTAGGCTTTGATCATGATAGAGCCCAACTATGAAAGTTATTGGGTTGGGCAAGGCAACCTTGGTAGCTGGATCTACTTAACTATATATATCTGCTCCAATAAAATGGACTTTTAATTTATATGGTATTCCATCCCAAAGTTAAAGTAGTGGAAACCATGACCTCATGAATTGTTGAATAATCGCCACTTATAAAACTAGAAACGACTGTTTGATGTAGTGCAGCAGAAGTGGGCTAATTTATAAATCATAAGGTCGAGCTACCCCAAAGTCGCTATACCTTCCTTATTCCATGCAATTGTTGAACCGTATTTGTCGTGTGCATGGCAAGCAACAGAACAAAAGTCAGAAGAAAACACAGGGAAAACAATGAAAAGAATGCTGCGTTGGCCAAATAATAGAAATAGTCAACACTGAACCCACATCAACCCTCAACCATAGTGGTGGTAATGAAAGACCAACCCTAACCATTTCTAACAACGTTGATAAATAGAAGAAGAATCTGTTTCCAGTTATTATCATCACTTTGAAGAAAGAAATGTCAAGAAACAGTTTACTGAACAAGAACATGACAACAAGACATTTCATTATAAAAACTTAATAAATAAGTAAATTCGTATTAAAAGAATTATCAGAAAAATTGTTTGCCAAATTATTTGTAAAGTTATGTGTAATAAGTATAGGTATGAAAATTTCATAATAACAGCATTATGTGGTTAGAACAGTATTTTATGCTAATTTATTTAAACTATGGTGAGTGAGAAGAATTCGAACTTGAATGCAAGGTGAAGCACACTGCTCTACTTAAAAAACAATTTTTTTTTTTCGATAAGCTTAATGATCAATATGACAATTAAGCACACAACAGTTAAAGATATATTTATGTTTACGGTGGGTTCGGTGGATATAGATATAGGGCAGTGGCGCACCGCAAAATATATCTAACGAATGGAAGGAGGATATATCATATATATATAGCACAGCTGGGCAAACGGTCCAACTACCAAACCCTAACTCTTCTAAAACACAACAAGTCATCCAGCTACTATGTGACACTGGTCCCACTTAATTAGCTTCTGGGTCCCACCCAAACTCCTTTAAAAACACTTTGACCCCTATTCTAGCTTTTCTTGTGCTGCTCTTTGATCATATAATTGCATTGATCTTTGATCTTTCTTCTCCAATAAAACCCACCTGATCAGTTCTTCTCCTCCATCATCTTTTGTTCAAGTTAATTAGCATTACTGCTAATTAATTAAAACAAAAGTTTATTAGTACTTAATTAACATGATGGATTTTGAGTGCTCCAAACCAGGTTCCAAGGCCTGGGATATTTGTGAAGCAGCTGCTAACTATAATTACAAAGGGTTTATTGGGTCATCATATTTGAGTTCTCCTTCTTCATCTTCAGCACTTGAGGATTCTGAACTTGTTTCATCTGATCAGTCGACAGAGACTACTACTGATGAGGACGACGATTACATTGCCGAGTTGACTCGCCAGATGACTCACCACATGCTTCAAGATGATCACTGCAAAACCAATACTACTACCTCTCAGAAAAACCAAGAGGTAAACACATAATTAAAAATCAATACATATATATATATATATATATATCTGAGCGATATTGTGTCGAGGGGAATTCAAACTTGGATGCAGACACATGTCTATAAATTGTTGATAATATTATGTGGTTAATTAATTTGAGTTTTCTTCTTTTCAGTTATTGGGTTCTGTTGGTTGGCCACAGTACTCAGTGTGGTCACCGTTGGGGTCTAGCCATGGCAGCTCAGAAGGGTCATCTCTTGAACCAACGCCACCAGAAACACCAGGCAAAGACAAACCTTGGAACAGCTGTACCTACGCCGACGTTTTGAGAAAGTTGGACAAGTTAGATACAAGTACAACCAACGAAGGATCAAATCATCCTCAGGGAATAAACGCAAGTACAAAAGTAGACCCAGGTGTTGGATTTTGCTCAAAGCAAGATCTAGCTTCCCGTCAAAGCCAAGATTTTCAGGTAAAAATTCAATTCTAATTTTTCGGTAGTTTTGTTACTGTTAATAAGTTTCTCAAGTGATTGGCTGGTGTCGGATGCTAATCTACAGTACATGCATGATGCACTTGTTATTGTATTTATAAGTTTCTGGAGTGATTAGTCGGTAACGGGTGCCAATCTATTGTACATGATCCGCTGTCGTTGATATTTTACTGATTTAGTAATAGCAAAGTTTTTTTTTTTCCCTTTCCAAATACATATATATATACCCTACTCAAATATGTCCTACTTTTGACAGAAATTTTCATTTTTTTTGGTCGGAACTTTTGACAGAAACTTGAGGCCTGTTATAAGCTAAAGCAAGAGCATATTTCAAAGAAACAAGGATCATCAGGAAATAGAGGAAGACAAGCCAATATTTGCCATGAGCAATTTGAGCCTAATAATTATCAGCACTTGAAGAAAGGAGGATCTTGTACTGGGTCTATTAATGGAGGAAGGTCAAGGTCTCCAAAACAATTTGGATTGCCTGGTTCAAACCCATGGGTGAACCAGCAAGCACGACCGGGTATGAGGGCTGTTTTCCTTGGCGGGTCGGGTTCAAAAATCGGGTCATCCTCTGGGACAGGAGTATTTTTGCCTTGTGTTATTGGTAACACTTCAGAGTCACCCAAGAAAAGAGGTACATATAATTAGTTAAAACTTTAATTTGTCAATTTGGTGTCGCTTTAGAGTTTTTAGGGTTTTTAGCATAATGTGATTGATTTTTTTTTTTTTGTGGTTTCCAAGTCGGTTGAGTGGTTGGGTTTGAAGTGGAATATCACCTATCCCATATAAGATATTATTGAAATTATTCGGATTGCTTATCTGTGTTGCATCTTTTGGGGTTTGACTTTGAATCTGGAATAGGCTTCCTCATTCTAAATTAAAGATTCTTTTTTAGTCCGTAGTGAGGTTTTTTCTTTTCCTCTTTTCTTAAATACAACTATATTTGAGTTGTCAATTAGTATTATATTTAGTAGTATTTTTTTTTTAAATTTGTAAGTAAGAGATTTTAAGTTTGAATTTCGTAAATGACGAGTTCGATATTAATTTATTTTTTTATTTTTTAGTATAAATATATCATTATTTAAAAAAACTTATATTTAAACTAAATTACACAATAAGTGATATCAAACTTGCCATCTACAAAAATCAAACTTAAAATCCCTCGCCTTAAAAGTGAAGTGAATTAACATCGCAAATTGAGTAGGGAGTTCTTCTTTATTCTAAGTATTCTTTTTAGTCCCCGATCTCAAATTGGGCGGAGGGGTTATTTATTCTGAAGATTCCTTTTAGCTGCCAATCTAAAATTGGATAGTGGCCAAAATTATTGTTAGCTACTGACTGGTGTGAAATGGAATCTTTATGTATGGTCCACTAATTTGATTGGGGTTTGGTCTTTTGGCAAACTCTTTCTCTTTGGTTTATCTATTGTTAATTTCTTAAGTAGAGTTCAAGAGATAAAGAAAACAATTAATCCGGCAACTTCTCCTTATCATTTATAACCAAAATAAATAAATCTTTTTATTTATCTTGAATTGGGTTTTTCCCAAAATGTAACATATTATATTATCAAATATACTATCACACGCTTCTAACATTTCAGCTCTTTTTATTGTCAACGTTAGGATGTTCCCCAGTTCTTATACCCGCAAAGGTAGTGCAAGCCTTGAAAGCACACTTTGACAGAGTTGGTGACCTACCTCGACCTAATGATTCTGGTTTCTCTACACAAAATGGTACATTTGTCAATAAATATCTATTCGTATTACTATTTGCTTGAAAATAATTTTTACACCAATTAAAGCTTGCGTGGTATGTTATCTTGTCAATTTAAGTTGTTGATTAAACAAAATTATTATTTAAAAAAAAACTCAGATTGACAATTTAATAATATAACAGTGCACGTAAAATATCTCAGATAAATGTGCACAAAACTTTGCTATTACGTAAGTTTGTTCATGAATTTTGGACTCGCTCTCTAACTTTTTTTCTTCTTTTCTTTTTTCGGTTAAAGATGCCTTGAAGGGTGGTAGGACAAGCATGCATTCAACTAATAAACGTCACTCGCGGACTGTGCCGGAAATGAACCGTAAGGAGATGGGTCTGCCTCAAGAATGGACATATTGACGCGCAGCTTAGCACATCACATGCAATGCCTAAATATTAATCACCACCACTAATATTGTTAATCCATCGCTCTCAAGTATGGTGGTGTGTTTTGGCATTTTATTCTTAGAAAATAAGAAAAGCCCAAGAAAAGAATAAAGAGGAAAATGACGGACAGAAAAGTCGGTCATTTAGATTAGGAATCTTAAGATAGATAGATTAGGACAAACAAATACAGATTCAAGAATATCATCCCTTTTTTTCATACATATTTTTTGAATAAACAATAAGTGTGAATTGTTTGATATATGACGGATACAGCAGGCTGCTCTTGATTGGTTAATGCAACTACGTGTGCGAACCCCTAGCTACTTGTGATGTAAAATGATGTATTAAAAATCATAGTGCTAATTCTGCTCTCATCATGTGGGGTTAACTGCTGCTTGTTTTCAAGCATTGGTTTCTTCATAATTTAGGCGTTTAATTTGTCCTTGAATAGCTTTTGGAGCTCTCTATCTAGTTCATGCTTATGGGTGGGAAGCTCTTCTAAAAAAGAGATAAGAACATATATATATTTGGTTCCCATGCCAATTCATTAAGCTTATAAGACCATCTCGAATGTATGAGGTCTAAATTTTGGAGCCCAATATTAAGCTTTCCAAAATTTAGAATTTGGACCTAAAGTAGTTTTTGGGTGTGTTTGAAAATCCTTTTAAAATGACTAAAAGCGTTTTGATGAAAGTGCTTTTAGAACTAATCCTTAGTAAAAATGCAAGTGAATCCTGGAAAAGCACTTGAAGTTCTGCAAGAAGCACATAACAGGTGCTTCTTCCAAAATACACTTCAAGTGCTTTTGGAACCCATAAACACTTTCACCAAAAATGATTTCAATCATTTTAAAAGCACTTCAATCACCAAGTGTAAAATTTAGGCTAGAAAAAAAATGTCAAGCAACAGTGTTAGCTTTATTTTTTTCGGTTAACTTCTTTTGAAGTAATATTTAAGTTATTTTAATTTATTTTTTATGAACGTTTTAACCTAAAAAAATTCAAATTATGAGAATATATAAAATATCACACAAATGACCCCATTCAACGCACACCAACCACACTTCAATGACACAAATGTTTGATATAGAAAGAGAATGTTTGAAAAAAGGAAAAACAACAACAAATGTTTGATAAGGTATTAGTCTCTCAAGTTACCATATGATCAAGAAAGTCATGTTATATTATCAAATTGTTTGAATCATGCATGCAAGTAACACCTAGTTAATTAATAATGGAAATGAATAATACGACAATATGATGTTAAACCTTCGATATATATTATCTTCATCATTATCTGTTGAGAATGAATCCCACATTAATGAGAGGAGGGACATTGCATGTGCTTATAAGTAATTGAGCTACTTCCTATATTGCTAATTGGTTTTATGGTGGAATCCCAAATTTCTTCATGGTATCAGAGCAGATTGTCCCATGTATAAAGCCCAACAACCACACATGTTCCATGTCACCCCGTTTGTGTTGTCCAAGTGTTAGGCTTGAAAATTCATCACACGTGAGGGAGGTGTGTTGAGAATGAATCTCACATTGATGAGATGAGGGACCTTGCATGTGCTTATAAATAATTGAACTACTCCTCATATTACCGATTGATTTTATAATGGAACCTCAAATTTATTCATTATCCCTCCTCAGTTGAGATCATCTTTCTTCAAGTCCATCTCTATTGACCACTTCATGATAGAAAAGCATTACTTTATCTTTATCCACTAACACTTCAAGGCATTCTACACTTTTTTCTATTCAAATTTCTCTTTATATTTTGGACAATTAGCATGAATGATCAATTTTTGACATTTAGTTGTAAAAATGACTAGTATTTATTATATCATTATTATATCATCGTTGTGTGGTTATTATGTCATTGTTGAGTAATTGATCAATATACCGTCGTTAGTAAAAACCGATTATTTCTGCAACCAAATCTAGTTGTTATAAATTCTGAGTACATAATGATATATCAAGGCCATACTTGTGGGAGTGCAAGTGGTGCACCCGCACAGGCCCCAATTTTTTAAGGGCACTCGAAATTTTAATGTGTATGTAATATATATATATATATATAGGTTATGTTACATATATTTTTGTGCAATAAATTAATTGAATTTACGCTTAGCAGAGATAGTCTTTGCAATGCAACTTTCACTCGAGGTTGTGGGTTCAAACCTCGGTGGTTTGCATTTATGTTTTTTTTTTGCAAAATTTTAAGAAAGAAAAAAAAAATTCCAAAACAACATCAAAGCTATTTGAACCCAAGACCTTTTTGAAAAAGTCAAAATTTATTTCCAACTCAACTGATTGTATTTAATATATTTGTTTCTGCAAGAATTAAATTTATATATGTTTGAAAAATAAATCTGTAAGTTTAATTTAGGATTAAGTACCTAAAACCCCCCTACGTTTTGGCATGATTCCAAATTAGTCTCAATCTTTTCAAACATTCCAAAAGAGTACCCAACGTGTAGGAAATATCACTTCTGTTAGGTCCCAAGTTAGGAAAACCTTTAAGTGCCTACGTGGCATTCATCGTCAGATTTTTTTTTAAATGACGTGGACAAATACCAGGAAGCAACCTTTAATGACATGGCATTCATGGTCAAATTAGTCTCAACCTTATGAAATTCCTCTTTCTCCTTCTCGCACTCTCTCATCCTTCCCCTCTCTCCCAATCTCAAATTTGCAGGTGAACTGAAACTCCTCCTCCTTCTTCTTTATCCTCATCTACAGAAAAAATCAAATCCAAAACACAAAGATCGCCTAATCAAATATGGCCGCAATTAGTACAGTATGCGAATCCAAACGTTTCGCAACAACCTCGAGACCAAAACCCTCTCTCTTTCTTGTGCTAAATTTTTTTTTCTCTCTTTTTTGTTTCTTTTAATTTGGGCTTTCTATTAATCAGTTCTTATCATGAATTTGTATGATCTCAAGCCATATAAGATTTGGGAGCACTCTAGAATTTAAAAGAACTATATATATACAGGATCATATAAGATTTGGTATATACAACAAGATTTACCAGGAATGCAAATCAGTAAATGAATATGAGTATAACAAGTGCATTGGGTTTTTTATAACCAGGCAAAACGCCACAGATACAAAGAAAGGCCAAGAAAGCCTATAACAAATAGAGCATACATGGGCAGAAATCCACTTAAGTTTGGAAACTATGAGATTTGTCCACGTCATTTAAAAAACAAATATGACGATGAATGCCACATAGGCACTTAACGATTCTCCTAACTTGGGATCTAAGTGATATTTCCTATATGTTGGGTACTCTTTTGGAATGTTTAAAAAGATTGAGATTAATTTGGAATCATACCAAAAGGTTGGGGAGTTTTAGGTACTTAATCCTTTAATTTATAATGATTTTTTTTCTTAATAAGGGTTTCGATTAAATTCTAGCACATGGCCTCCGAAATCTCATGGCCAGCCCTGTGATATATTTAGAGCACCCCTGTATTATGTCACGACTCCAAACTTTCTGCCTACTATAAGTTGGAACGATCGAACTTTTTCCCAGTTTTTCGGATTTTGAGTTTTTGGATTTGATGGTTTAGTTGGAGGATCGGTTCTGCTTGTTTTCCCGATCTTAGGACCCAACATAGAGAGAAAAACGAGGAAAATAAATATGCCCATACCTATTTATCCATTAACAAGCAAGCCCACATAACAGGCAATGTTAGCCCATGAATCTAAGAGAATCTCCACAGTTTTGTTAAATTTTTACTAGTTTAGCGGGTGAATAGTATCAAAAAACTACTTTAGTTAGTTTCTTTAACTTTTCATCTCCAACAACACTATTTATTTTAACAAACTATGAACATTTTATAGTCAATCAAAAATATTTTTTTTCACAAACAATAGTGATAGTGTGTTAAATAGTTAGTTGTTAGGAGGAGAGTGGGGATTGAACCCGCACCATGTTACATAAGACAAGCTACATGGTTCTAGAAAGAAAAGAAATTAGGGCAAGGCTAGTTGCATACAAGAATGCTTCACTTTTGTTATGATTATTGGGGGAAATTATATATACATGTATATTAAGTTGGAACAAGACCTTTATGTAGTGTAACTTTAAGAATTAAGTCTGGACTTGCATGAGAGGTGCATTGATTTGAGAAGTGTAAGATTGATGAATGACTTGGTCAAATTCAAAATATAGAGGAAGGAAATGTTATTATTTTTATTTCTCATACAAAATATAATTAAAAACACTGCTAATGAAGTTGGGTCATTAATTGATGAATGACTTGACTTGCTGTTACTGGGCAGATGACTGTAAAAGCTCAACTTCCCCCTTCACAACCACACATATAAAAACCTAACAAGGAAATAATTAATACCCTTTTCATAGTCTCTAACCAAAAAATAGAGATAATTCTGCCAAAAATCTGAACCTAACAATGAATTATTTTCAATTTCACCAACCAAACTCATATCATAATCTGGAAAAAAAAAACTACAAAAAAAATTGAAGTCAAGAATCAAAACCCAACATGTCCCAATTAATTCCATAAATCAAATACATAATCAACAACTCATTGGAGGAAGATCAGAACCCTTATCATCAACATCCGATTTCTTCTTAAAAACTCTACTCCCAAAAAGCAAGAACCCAACAGTATGCCCAGCCACCGCCACAAGAAACACCCCAGCATTAAACGACATGACGGCCAACATCACCAAATAGGCCAACCCAACCCTAATTGCATGCAAAAAAGTCTGTGCCAGTCCACAAACGACGTCGCTTGAGCCGGCCCTGATCAGACGGCCGTGGGAGAGCCACTCGACGAGGACAGCTAGGGCAAAAACAAAGAGTAGGGATACATAATACATGCCGGTGTTTGTGCCTGGCCATTTGGAGAAGAGTACTTCCGCTTTTGTGCCCCAAAAGAAGGTCATGTGCATCATCATCTTATGGTGCATCATCATCGTGCCGTTCGTCATGGATGATGATGGTGGTGGTGATGCCATGCCACCCATGCCATGGCCATGATCCATACCTTCCATCTCTCTCTCTCTCTCTCTCTCTACAATTTGCTTCTCTCTCTAAAATTCTGCTTCTGTTGGGGTGTTGAAATGAAATGAGTGAGGGCTCTTTCCTTTGCATTTACTTCGGGTATTTATAGGTTGTTTGGGTATTCTAACGAGTCTCTGATAGTACATTGGGGCTCGTAATATGTAGTACAAAGGTAAAACTGACTGGGAAAATTAGGATTTTGGTAAATTACAGTGCAACCATAGCAAATTAAACAAGTGAATAACAAAAAGAATATTAAAAATCATTATTCAAAAAGTATACACGAATTCAATTTTAGCAATTTTTGCACTCCTATTTTTCATGTCTGTATCACTTTTCTTGGTATTATATGTTTTTATTCTAATTTTATTTACTCAATTAAAAAGTACAAAAAGAGGAAGGAGCTTTACCTATAGAGACAAAAATACAAACTATATTTCATAAAACTCCACTAGTTTAAAATCATTTCAAGGAGAGACAAAAGTTCAAACTCTAACAAACCTATCCAAAAATAAGCAAACTAAAATTTAAAATTCAAGCCATGCCCCCAATAGACTTGTTACTTAACCAAGGTAAAACTACAAACTAACACCATCTATAAAAACTTCAAACTAATTTTAGATCCGTAAAAACTAATTTATGCAGGAGCAGCTTCAAAATTTCAGCAATTCTGCAAGATCAGTTTCAAAATTTTTAGTACTTTTGCTAGATCAGTTTCAAAATTCTTGCACTTCTGCGAAATCAGTTTCAAAATTCCAGTAACTCAACAAGATCAGTTTCAAAATTCCAGCAATTCTGCAAGATCAGTTTCAAAATTCTTGCACTTCTTCACAATTAGTTCCAAAATTCCAACAATTCTGCAATATCAGTTTCAAAATTCCAGCACTTCTACAAGATCAGTTTCAAAATTCTTGCATTTCTGCAATATCACTTTCAAAATTTCAGTAATTTTGCAAGATTAGTTTCAAAATTCCTACACTTCTGTAAGATCAGTTTCAAAATTCTAGCAATTCTGCAAGATCAGTTTCAAAATACATGCATCCAAATCAATCAAAATCGCAAAATCAAATACTTTAAAAAAATGCTAAAATAAAAAACCAAAAAAATCGAAAGGGAGAGAAAAATAGTTTGATTTTAAAAAAGTACTTACAAAAATTCCAATCATTCTCAAAAAAAAAAGAAGAAAAAGAAATAAGAAAGAGAAAAAGAAGGAAGAAGAAGAGGAAGGGGGAGAAAAAGATAGTGAGAAGAAAAATGACGAGGAAGAAGAGAGAGATAAAGAAGAAAAGGACGAACAAGAAGAAAGGAGGAGCGAGAGAAAGATAGAGATAGAAATGACGAAGAAGAAAGGAGGAGAGATAAATGAGGGGTAAAATTGTAAAAGTAATTAAAAAACAATTATGACATTACTTGCCACATGGATAAATTTTATGACATCACTTGCTATATGGATAAATTTTATGACATCACTTGCCACATGAATAAATTTTAGTCTATCTCTTAAATATAGTCTTATAATTTTGTTCTATGTGTAATTTCTACAAAAGAAGAAGAAAGAATGCAAATGGAGAAGAATTAGAGTGATAAAATTGTTACCCTTTCATAATAATCAAAATTCACTAAACAATTTCTTATTTATTCAAAGTTCAAACATAATTACCTATACTCGTCAATTTTAGCAATTTTCGCACTCCTATTTTACTACTTTTTTTGGTATTATGTTTTAATTCTCATTTTGTTTATTCAATTAAAAAAAGTAAAAAAAAAGAAAAGAAGAAAGAATGCAAATGGAGAAAATTAGTTTGATAAAATTGTCACCCTTTCATAATATCACTAAAAAATTTCTTATTTACTCGAAGTTCAGTCACAATGACCTTTTCATTTATATATTATCTGAGCAATATTATACATGGTCCCAGGGTGAACATCAGTGATCGCTACCGTTTGAATTGGCAATTTTTCTTATTCTTCTTATCTTGGTTTGGGAATTGTCAATTTCTTGTATTAATAATCTGGGCAGTATCAATCTACATGGTCCCAGATTCTTCAGAGCCATCGGTGGATGGTGATTCATTGCTACCGTTTTATTCTTTTACAAATGATAAAATTATTACCACCAAATTCATCTAACTCGGAAAATAATTCAAACTTAAATATAAAAGATGAAGCATAGTAACACATTATTTTAACAAACTTAGCTAAACTCATGTTACTGACAGTGACCTCTACTGTTTAAATTTTGAAAAAAAAAAAATTACAGTTTGAATTGCCAATTTTTTTTCTTTTATCTTGGGTTGGAAATTGTCAATTAATTTTGTAAATATGACATGGCGGTGCACAGCACTCTCAAACAAAAAAAAAAACCTAAGAGAATGGAAACGACATGTGGCGCACGGCAGTACTGCATCCAGTGGTGTTGGATGACAGTACAAAATACACAGCCAACAGATGAAGATGAAGAGTGCAGTAGTACAGAGATAGGACGAATAGTACACAGTGGGGTGTGTTTGACGGAGTAGGCTACAGTGCTTGCAAGTATTGAATGCTCACACCTTATGTTGCACGGACACGGACACGAGACACGGGACATGACACGACATGGGAACACGAAAATTTTCTAAAAACTAGGACACGGACACCGGGAATTAAAATAATAATAAATATTAAAAAATAAATTTAAATACTAATAATAGGCTAAAAAGACATCATACAAAATCAAAACACAAAATATTGATATGATCATTGTTTAACTATCATCATCAGTTTACACCAAACAATCAAAATAAAATACAAAATAACATCAATGCCTTGTATTGGCGCAACAATTATGTAGTTGCTACATCAACTGCAAAGGAAACAAATCCATGTGCAAGTGATCAAGGGGTAATGGCCAAGAGAACATTTCTGATTCTCTAGATGTAGTCTTGTGTTGTTATTTGTGTACAAATAACAAAAATGATGTAGTCTTTGGCAAAAAAGAAAAGAATTGTAAATGGTTAATTTACATGCGATCGAATCGAATTATCAACTCCTTATCTTTGTGATCAAATGTTTAGTCTTTTCTAGATTATTTGATGTATGTGTTGGCATTACAGAAGCAAAAATGAGGAAGTTTCCTGAGTTTGTTGAATTTTTGTTGTGTTTATGACTTGCAGTCAATTATATGATTAATCCTTTTGTTACTTTACTTCCAATGTTATCATGATCAGCTTACCAGAATAAGTTCCATGCATATATTTTCATGCTGAGATACATACCGAGAAGAACTTGGCTTTGCCATCAGTTACTTGATTTGTTAAATAACATATGGATTGAGCAAAATACTGAAGCAAAAAGGAGGAAGTTTTTTGAGCTATATCGAATCGAATGTGTATCAAATCAAATTACTGACTCCTTATCCTTGAGTTCAAAGTCACCGAGCAGGTCAGAAGCTAAGTAATTATAAGCAAAAAAACTAACCTAGTTCAGAAGCTAAGTAATTATAAATGCCAAATGAAGTTCAAAATTTGCTGATCATCACTACAAACAAGTCTCACTCCAAATGTATTACACTAACACTACATAATGAAAAGAGTAACAGTCTAGCCTTGAAGTTTTACCAACAAAAGCATGTTCTCTTAAATCATATATACCTTGGGTTAGGTTTAACGACTAATTAAATGAAAAAGAAAGCTATATGAGAATCGGCTGTTGTATCATTATAGACAAAGAAAAAAGCCAAATCCAGTTCAGAAGCTAAGTAATTATAATGAACAAATGAAGTTCAAAATCTGGTCATCACTACAAGTAAGTCTCACTTCAATGAACAAATGAAGTTCAAAATCTGGTCATCACTATATATAATGAACAAATGTACTACCCCAACACTGCATAATTAAAAAGTAACAGTCTAGCCTTCAAGAATGACCTCCCGCATAGAACCACATATCAGCGTACCTGCAAAAGAGAGGGAACCCCACAAATTAAGTTGTTTTTCATCATATATCCACAAAATTTAATGCAATGCTACCATACCTAATATTCTTAGTCATCAATTTCCATATCTTGATCCAACTCTGATGGTTTCCGTTTCCGTTTTTTCATACCTAAAAATTTCCAACAAAAAAAAGTGATTAAATTTATAATAGAGGCTACTACTAGAACATATAAATTAAGATTTAGATTAAGCTTACCTGGATTAGTTGAATCTATCTTTATTTTTTTTGGACAATTTCTTGAATCATGTCCCACAAATTCATTGCATGTCCCATAGTGTCTTAGTCTCTTGGTTTGAGCTAACTCAATACCACTTTTCAATCTACCCAAACTATTAGCGTTGTCCTTTTTTCTACCCTTGGTTTGTGAGATATTTGGGTCCAAAAGCAACATTTGAGAAGTATTAACACTTGAGCAAGCATTACCTCCTTTTGTTGGGGAAACAATGGTTTCCTGCAGATGAGAAATTCCTGAGAGCTTTTTTGATAATTCACTTATAGCTTCCATGAAAATTTTGTATGCCTCATTTGAAGACGCTGCCATACAAGCCAATTTAGTTGCTTGGTGACACATATAACTAAGCCTCAAAGCTTCTGATTCTTCACCACTATCACTTTTCACCAAATTCTTTGAATCCATGATCCTAAATTTGTTCTCCTCTTGTCTCCATCTTGGAAGAACAAAATGGTCTGGTATTATATCAATGTCTAAGCGAACAAATACTTTCAAAAAATGTCTACAAAGTATTCCAACAAACTCAAAATTTTGGCATTCGCACATACTTGGAGAGTTTGCAAATTTAACTTCACTACAAACTTCTCAGGTTCTCCAAATTTTGCTTTCACTAAGTATGTGTGGTATTCATCATCGCATGCCCTTTCTTCAACTTTGTAGCGATTGACTTTTCTCCATTGAACCTTAAACTTTTTGAAAATATTTCTAGTGTACAACGTAGCAACGTGTTTTAAAAGGAGTTCACCTTCACCAACTATCTGATGTTTATGTTCTGATTCAAAATCTTCATCACTTTCTCTTTTCACAGTCCTCTTCAGTGCTTTTTCATATTTGACAACAAACTCTCCAAGATTTGTTGTTGATATAACAAACCCATCAAAGAATGAATTAATACCTTCACTTCATCCAGTAGTATTCATCCTTGCAAAAAATATGCCACGATTATATACAGAAACCCAAGAGTTACGTATTTCATATAGTTGAGGCAACCACTCATTTTCTTCCAATTCATATTCTTTAATCAATGTCTTCCACTTTTCCTCAAATTCTTCTACCTTGTATGTTGACTTAATACATTTCTTCATCTCAATCTTGAATTTGGACTTCTTAAAATACACATGAGACAACTCTTCAGCAAAATTCTTCTTAATGTGCCAAAGGCATAGTCGATGACGTGTGTTTGGAAATACCTTGGCAATTGATGTTGTCATTGCCATTTCCATGTCTTGGTCAGTAATAATCGAAGCTGGATGATGTCCTCCCATTGCTTCAAGCCAAGTGTCAAACAACCACAAAAATGTCACCTCTGTCTCATCTTGTAGAAGAGCACATCGGAATTGTATTATCTATAAGTGGTGATTTACTCTGGTGAATGGTGCGAAGGGCATATCATACTTATTTGTCTTGTAAGTTGTGTCAAATGTGACTACATCCCCAAAATAATGATACGCCATGCGTGATCGAGAGTCCACCCAAAAGAAATTAGTCGCCCTTCCAATTTCATCACATTGAATTGCATAAAAGAAATGAGGATTCTTAGCTTGCTTTTTTCTGAAGTAAGTGAGGACTGATTGAGCATCCCCTCCATCTAGTTGCTTATGCCAAACATTCCTCAAGTGGTTATAGCAATCTCTATTATTGAAACCAATGTGTTCACCACCAAGAATTGAAGAAACTTTTGTGATTGGCAAATTTTCTTCTTGAAATCTTTCAATCAATATCTTAGCTGCTTTGAGCATGCATTTATATGACTTCATCTTCATACTTTTTATTGATGTAACTATTTTGTGGTTGCGCAAGTCATTGAAAACATAAACTTTCTATTTGTTCGAGCACCTATCATGTACGATCCGCATACTAGCTTTACACCCACATTTCATAGTGGAACAACTTTTACTCGATTTCTTTACCTTCTCAGTCTCACTTGTTTCTTTTCCACTATTCTTTTCTAAATCCTCAGCATTCTTATTGCTCGAGACATAATTCCCCTAACGTGCACAAACAAATTGCCTACTAGTTATCTCATCTACACCACATCTTGTCTTCGACAAAGATCGAGTTCGAATCCAGAATCCCTCTTGTCGACCGTAATCTTCATAATAAATTCGGGCTTCTTCCATTGTATCAAACAACATCCCCACATATGGAGCTTTTAATTTTTTCACATTCCTTTTTGGCGTACTTGTTTCACCATCTTCATCTTGAACTAGATCTTCTGCCTATTTAATGTATTCATGATACAAAAATTCAAAACATGCATACTAGTTAACAATTTAGTACACACAGCAAACAACAATGGAAACCAATGTGTTAATTTTTTTTCTTCATAACCTTCGTTTAACAAACAATCATACTGGAACAAGAAAACAAACCGAATAAAGATACATAGCTTAAAAAAGAAAAAACTACAGCAAGCACATATGAGATTTAAAAAAAATAAAATAAGAAGGTATGAAAAGCTATTAAAAAGTTTTGGTTACGTTCTCTGTCCCTCTCTGAATCATGATAGATAGCATGTCTCCTTTTTATCACCTACCTATTTTTTTAAAATTCTTTTTCACATCAATTGCATAGCTCTCGACCTCATCTCTGTATACTAAAAACAATTTCTTTCCTCTAAATCCTATTAGCTTCTCTAACACCCTTAAACTATGACTTGATTTGAAACCAATGTGTTGAATTTTGTTCTTCATAACTTTCTTTCAACATATTGGAACAAGAACAAACCAAAAAAAGCTACATCAAGCACATATGAGATTGAAAAAATAAAATAAAATAAGAAGGTAACATACTAGAGATATGCACTGAGCGTTGGAAGAATATCTTCTGCGCGATCCACCATTTCGTTGAGGAAAACGAGAGAGAGGAGACTGGAGAGAATTACTTTTTCTGTAAAAGGTTTAGGGTTTCCATGAAAATCCTAACAAATCAAAGTATGAAAATCACATTTTGTAAAATGAATTTGAACAGTGGTTTTCCACGAAAATTATTATGTTAAAACAGAGGTTTAAAATCTCAAATAAAAAACCCTACAATCTAAAGTCTAGAATTTAAAATTGGGCATATAGAAAAAGAAAATTTGATGTTGAAAAGAAAAATTAAAAATTACGTACTTGGAGAGAACTAGAGAAGGCATCAACAACCAGTTGTTGAGGAAGAGAGACCTTATAAAAAATCTTCCATTTACCAACAAATTTTCTCGACAGAAACAAATATGTATAAAAAAAAATAGAGAAATAAGTCAAATTAAGAGTTTAAAATCCCACCAAGACAAAAAACTCTAACAAACAATCAAAAACCTACGGAAAGTAATAGCAGTACTTTGAAATTCATAAAAAGAAAATACAATCCCACAATAATAATCTAAGCCCTAGACTAAAACAATTGCACATAAGTAGAATCGCCCAAAAATCATAAACAACATCTGATGACAAAACAAAACATTTTCAAAACCTTACTTGAAAGAGATCGAATTTCTTTCTTGAAGAGATAATCTGGCAAACACATTAACTGTGTAGTGACAAAGATTTCTTCCCGTCTTTTAGTAGGCAAGAAGAGGGGAGGGGAGTGAATGGGGACATTTCTTTCTGAGGAAAACTAGAGAGAGAGGAGACGAGAGAATTGTTTTTGTCGTCTGCGTGAAGAGGAGGAGAAGAGTTTTGAATGGTTCGATTTTGAAGGAGGAGAGAAAAATAAAATTAATTAAAAATCTCAAGATTATTTTTTTTTAATTTATTTATTTAAATATGAATTAAACTTGCCATGTTAGATTCAATCTCATCCATTGATAGTCAATCCAATGGCCTAAGAGTTGTGTCTAAAGTTGTGTTCAAAATATGGTGTCATGAATCCCTCTCCATATATATATATATATTACCACAATATAGTGGAGGCAGATGGTATGCGAGAGACTACGGGTGCTAAACATAGGCATGAGGAAGGGCTCATTTGGTACACATAATTAGATTAGAATGGATAACCTGCTAAATTAAAGAAGGGAAAAATTATAAAATTGACCACCTAAAGGATAGATTAATTACTCATGAAGAAAACTTATCCATGCCAATCTTTCTTAAAATAGTAGGATTAGAAGGGATGAATTTTCTTTAGGATAATACTTGCGTTCCCTCATGGGGGAATGCACATATTCCACATCTTTCAAAAATCGTATCTCCATCTTATAAATTCTATAATCGAAACCGTTCAGTTTCTTAATCTTCATTTGAAGATCATTCCTACAAAAAATCATTCGAATCGAAGATCATTTAGTCATTCAAATGTATGAAACAAATCGACGGTATGAGTATCAAGTAACATATTCATGATGAACCGTCCATTTATTTGATATATTTGGGTGACTAAATGATCTCTGATTTAAATAATTTTCTCGTAAGGATGATTTTTAAATGAAGAAATGTAACGTTCCGACTATGAAGTTTATATAATGGAGATACGTTATTCGTAAAAAGTGGGATATGTGCATTCCCCCATGGGAGAACGCAAGTATTATCCTTTCCTTCATAGCCAATCCTCTTCTAATCCCATTTAAATGAAAAATCATTCACTTCCACCTTCAATATACCTTGAAATTTAAGAGTGCTCCATTCCAATCCAGTCATGTGTACTAAATGAGCCCTAAGTTAATTTTCATCACCTTGGTGGGATTAGAACTATTTTTCCAAATTTCTTGAAAATATTTTAAAATATTCCCAATGTTCAATATTTGGCTGATTTTTTCAAGTATTAATATTAATAATGATATTTAGACAGACAAAATTGACCATATTATTAACACACTCCCTAATAGAAGTGAGTCATATCTGAAATCCACTTGTATCAATAGATGTGTTAGCAATATGATCAATTTTGAGTGTTTTAATAACATTATTTATGTGTGATAAAGGATTGCTTAATTTGCTAACTACAGTCTTTTCTTTAGGAATTTCCTAATCCCCATTCAATTTTCTTTTCTACATTTACATCTCACATAAACTTAAGCAATTCATTCATAAGCATTGGGAAAAGAAAAAAAAAAGAGTGGGTGCTCCAATTACTATTTAAATCATCAGCCAAAATTACACTTTTCACATAATAACAAGTACCTAATCCACTATGCTCATTTAGCAATTCAATCACAATTTGATCCTTATCAGGCCCTATCTTGGATCTCATAATAGCCCTACTGCTAAAAACCAGGAAGCCAACTGAATATCCAAAAATAACAGCAACTAAAACACCAACTTTGAAAAACATACTGCTAGCATACAAAATATGTCAGTCCAACCCTAGTAGCATACATCAGAGCAACTCCAGTGTTGCCCACCTCCCCCCAGGCAATCACTATTCAATCCACCCCAATGAACAGTAATTGCCCTAATGAACAGTGTATTCCCCTGTCAATTGCTTTTTACATCTCCACCCCTACAATTAAATTGCCCTGGCAATTGACAATAAAATATTAGTATTTTTTATATTTATAAAATAATACATAATAATTTTATTTGTAATTTCGGATAAGATTTTTAATCGTTCTCGTTGCGCCACGTGTCATTATCCGAAAAACCAATAACAATAAAATATTTGTATTTTTTTATTTATTTATAAAATAATTCAAAATAATTTTATTTGTTATATCGGATAAAATTTTTAATCGTTCTCATTACGCCACGTGTCATAATCTGAAAAGACAATTATTGGTGATGGATTTCCGATAAGATTTTTAACGAATCACGTTGTGCCACGTGTCACAATCCGATTACACTCATTGATGACAGATTTCCACCAGATTTTTAACGAATGGCGGCATGCCACGTGGCATTATCAACAACCTAATCCTTTCTGAATCCTCCATATAATCCACCATCCATCCTCAGAAATCTCACACCACCATTCATAGTTTCTGCTTCCTTCTTCACCAAAATCCCTATCATTATTCATAGTTTCTGCTTCCTTCTTTTACAATGTCTTCTTCTTCTTCTTCAAAGATGATGTGGGAAATCAATCAAGAAGAGGAAGAATTGTTTAACCAATCAGAAGCAACGTTCAATGGCGAGGATTGGGCCGAAAATCAGATGGAAGAGGATGACGAGCGTAGACGGAGAGATGACGAATCAAGAATGGCAAGAGCCTCACATTCCCGTCGAGTCATCCAAGTTGTGGCTCACACCTCCAGGGCCAACCGTGTTATCAACATTGATAGAAACAGGCAACGACGAGGTCAGGAGCTGTTGGACGATTATTTTGTCCGTAACAGTGCATTCCCTGATACATACTTCCGACGTCGTTTTAGAATGGAACGACATTTGTTCAACAAAATCATGGGCGCTGTTTGCAACCGTGATTCTTACTTTGTGCAAAAGGCAGATGCTTTTGGTGTTATGGGTCTCCTGCCTGAGCAAAAAATTACTGCTGCCTTGCGGATGCTTGCATATGGAGCAGCTGCAGACCAAGTGGACGAGATAACGAGGATGGGAAAATCAACCATTCTTGAGTCCCTGATGAGATTTTGCTCGGCAATCGAATCTATTTACACTGCAGAGTACCTCCGGAGGCCTACTCCTGATGACTTGCAAAGACTTCTGAAGAACGGTGAGATGCGAGGTTTTCCAGGGATGATTGGAAGCATTGATTGTATGCACTGGACTTGGAAAAACTGTCCAAGTGCATGGCAAGGTGCTTATGGGGATAGAAAAGGATCAAAAAGTATCATTTTGGAGGCAGTGGCATCTTTTGATACATGGATCTGGCACACCTTTTTCGGAGTTCCGGGTGCTCAAAATGATCTCAATGTCCTTGCCCAATCCCAAGTGTTTAACAACGTCCTGCGAGGAAAGACACCGAAAGTCACATACTGGGTCAACGGACGTCAGTACGACGGGGCATACTATCTAGCAGATGGCATTTACCCAAGGTGGGGATCGTTTGTCAAAACAGTGCCACGTCCACGATCTGCAAAGGAAAAATACTTTGCAAGATGTCAAGAAGGATGCAGGAAGGATGTGGAGCGTTGTTTTGGTATACTCCAAGCTCGCTGGGCTATTGTTAGGGGTGCTGCAAGAATGTTTGATGTAGAGTCCCTTCGATCCATCATGATGACGTGCATCATTCTTCACAACATGATTGTGGAAGATGAGTACGATTATGATGCCGTTGATGAATATGAGCTCGACCCGATGAACAATTCCAGAACACAAATATATTGTGCTCATGACGCTACCGAAGAACCTGTGCAACACGACCCATTAGAAAGGGATAGACGTTACAATGACATGATCATTCAACGATATACTGCACTTCAACGGCCATATATGCACAATGCCCGCCAAATTGACTTGATAGAGCACCAGTGGGCGCAAAGTGGTGTTGAAGACGCTTAAGTTCATTAACTTTTTTTTTTTTATTTGGTGTGTTGAAGTATTTGTGTTTGGTGTGTTGATGTAATTTTTATTTGGTGTGTTTGGTGTGTTGATGTAATTTTTATTTGGTGTTTTGAATAAAAATGTGTTTTGAATAACAATTCTCCACCTTAAAATAAATATATTCTTAATTTAAATTATGGTGTAAGGTAGATGAAATTGCCTAGGTATTTATAGAAAAGTAAAAAAAAAAAGTTTACAATTTTTTTTAAAAATTTTTCCCGATTTTTCCTGATTTTTTACAATTTTTTAAAAGTTTTTATTCCCTTAATTAATCTCTGCCGTTGGATTTAAAAAAATTTGAATTTCAACGCTCCAGATTGTGCCATGTGTCACAACGGTAACTTTTCTGAATTTTAAAACTTTTTTTTTTAATTTTTAAAGGAATTAATGTCAACCGTTGATCTGAGATCCAACGGTTGAGATTAAATCCTTTTTTTATTTTTTTTATTACCGTTGCAGATCCAACGGCCCAAATTAAAAAGCCGTTGAGATCGCACGGTCCAGGGGAAGCCACGTGGCTTCCCCCAACGGTCGGATTCGAAGTGGCCGACAGCGGGCCCCACCGTCTGCAGTCCTGTCGGCGACGCGCCTCACGCGCGCGTGCATTGCACGCGCCACGCGCAAAAAAAACTAAACCGCGTGGCTGACGTCAGCCACCTCGGTGGCTTGGGCTGTCGATTTTTGACTGGGCTGGCCCCCGAGCAGCCCCCTTCCCCCAAGCAATTTACATCTCCAGCCCATGCAATCCAATCCCCCTAGCTATTTCACCCACATTGCCCAAGCAATTACATGGGTTGGAGTTGCTCTCAAGGTTTGCTTAAGCCCATCAGTGACATTATCTGCGCTAGACCGATCGATAAATTTCGTGTGTGAAAGCAAAGACAGATATGAAGGCTAACATTTAAGATTTAGGGTAGTTGCCCTGAATATAATTTTAGTTGCCCCGAAAAATGTAAACTATGTTTACATGGTTTGCTGCGAGATGCGCATTGGTCCCTCTCTTTGTTCCCATAAAAATGAAAGACATGAAAGAAAGTTAGGCTATGGAAAAAGTTGGCTTGGCACAAAAAGTGTAATTATCAAGAGCAAGTAAACATACAAGTCCTATCTACATTATATAATTTGGGAATTCATAGTATAATGTAATAATGCTAAGTTGTTAACAATTATAGAGCACAAAAAAATATGAGTCATGACCATTCAACATCTCATGACCTACATGACGGCTACAATTTGGTTGAGATGCTGGCAAGTTTAAAACAACGCAAAACATCAGAAAACAACGGAGGATGTGGACCATTCATGCATCCACTTCAATATACCGTGTTTGGTAACATTTTTCTTTTTTTTTTTCTTTCTATTTTTCAGGTTTAGTTAAAGATGAGACTCACATGTGTGAGAGGGAAGAAGAGATGACGGATGAAGAGAAGAAGAAATAAAAGAGAATGTGTGAAATTAAAATTTGAACTTGCAAACTATTCTTATTGCTTTTAGTTTTATACTTTTTTATTCGCTTCTTTCTCTCATTTGTCCATTCATTTCTTTTTTGTTTTATACTAAATTAAACCTAAGAATAAAAGACGAAATTATTATTAAGGGGATACCTAATAAGAACATGAAAATTGAATTATTATAAAACAAACATAGTATCCTGTAGGCTGGCATAAATTTTCATCCATTCCTTTTTGCAAGAGAATGAGAAAATCAGACCCCATCTTAATCCAAGAAGACATGGCCGCATCTGGTAGCTATATAACAAGGTCATGCATGACAAATACATGCACAATACGAATTTTTGATTAGACACAAGGATATAACATTTGTTTCAGAACAGAAACAAGCTATGTGAGAAGCACATGCTTATGTCCTAAAAGAAAAAGGACAGACTTATGATTAATTGGCTTACCTGATGAGAAAGACTAGATCAAAAATTAAAAAAACTAGCCTTTTTAACACATTAAGGCCTCGTTTGTAGACCAGATTTCGTCCGGGGATGTAGTAGGCATTATATTAGCTATTAATGGCAATTGCAAAGAAAGCTTCCAACAATGCCCGACTCAAGTGATGAAGCAAGAAGCGCCGAACGACATCACCTGCATCATCTACGACGAAATCATGTACTTCCCGGAACCTGTGGCCAATAATCTAAACATCCCAAGCCTCATCTTACGCACTTCTAGCGCTACCAATTTCATTGCTCGCAGAGCGCTACCAATTTCATTGCTCGCAGTGCCCTCCTACAACTCCATTCAAAAGGTTATATTCCTTTCCCACTTCCGGGTACGTACCTGCCCTCTGTTAGCGGGTAATGTATGCAGACGAGAAACACTGATTGGCTAGCCTCAAGATGGTGGTGTCTCGCTTTTTGTTGGATTAGCAGACTTCACTTCTATCCCTTTGAAGGGTTTCTTGTGAGGACTTTATGTTCAAGCGTGCCACTATTGGCTTCTGCCAATAGAAAGATGTAATTATGATTAGATTAGTTTATATACGTGTTAAATACTTGTGCCACAAGCAATATAACTTCCTCATAAAGGATTGGGGCTTATTGGCCGGATAGCCTCTTGGTTAGGTTTTTTTAGTTGCCTTGCTTGTTAAGGACTTTTAAATGTTCCTTGATGTTTATACCAAAATCTGCTAAGATGGGGTTTGTTATAAACTAGTTATAGACAAACACTCCACTTTAGGCATTTACAAGAAAAGTAAAGACATAAATTGAAGGTACGAGTAAGTAAAGACAGAAAATAAAAACTGATATTAAAATGACTTTATACAGTAAAAAGAACAACGTTCATACATATAAGAGTTGAATACAATTGATAAGACTTCCATCGAATTGGATATGACTCCATCGGGATGGTTCTAATGCTGCTTCCTTATAAAGGGTAACAACGAAAGACAAACTTGTCTGAGGTTCGTAAATCGATACTACCAAAAGAAAGGGATTTGGTTGCAAAGCTATTTCACTATTTCTTAGAGCTTTAGGAGGTATGGTCCTAGAATTCAAATTCTTGATCTCAAAGTCACAAGCTGCATAAGCAGTGTGAATGAGATGATTACAGACATAGAGTTTTATCCCTTGAAATAAAACTAAGTGATCTGTAGGTTGCGGTGTTGAGGGATTTCCTCGGTAGGTTGTCTTTTGAACATAAGAGTTCTGGTTTTTGGTTGTTTGAGTGTCATTGTGCCTGAGCCCTTCTTTTGCTTATATAGACTTCTCAAAGCCTACGTAGTAGCTGTCAAGTTGCGTTTGTGACCGCCTTAAATACTTTCCAAGCAAATATTACCCAGTCTGGAAAGTAATCGATAATATCTCTGATCAGCCTAGGTTTTCTCCCACTGAGAGAGTTTTTTACTCACTGAATATTTTCCTTCAAAATGTTGAGTGCTTTGTATTTAATGCTGGTAGTGGAGAGAGAAACTGTATGCTTTGGCCCTTTTCTTACTACTATACTGGGTTGGGCCCTTTTTCTCGATGCCCAATTTTAGTCAATATGCCATGATTCTAGCCCGGGGAATATTTTCAGTGTAAACACCCTCTTCCCTCCTTTTCTAGGAAAATATTATGACAAAATTGACGGAACAAATTCAAATTCCCATGCTCAGTAATAGTAGTCCTCCTAATTTTTCTTTGTAACAATGAGGGAAGAAGTTAATCCATACGTCGTCTTATTACTTAATGTGTTAGCTTAATTTTTCTTACTTATAACTTTGACAAACTCTGGATTACAGACTCTCCGAGTCTCTGTCACTGAAACCGGTGTCTGAGCTTCATCCCCTCAGATTCAAGGATCTGCCCATCTCCACTTTTGACACACTTGAAAATTATTCGAAACTAATGGTGAATGCACACAGTGTCAGGACATCCTCAGCCATCATTTGGAACACCCCGAACTGCCTTGAACAATCATCGCTAGAACAGATCCAGCAGCAATGCCAAGTTCCAATCTTCTCTATAGGTCCTCTTCACAAGATTGCAACAGCATCCTCCAGTAGTTTACTAGAAGAGGATATGCATTGCGTGGCTTGACAAGCAATCTTATAACTCAGTTATCTATGTAAGCTTGGGGAGTCTAGCCTCCATCGCCGAGAAATGGCTTGGGGATTAGCTAACAGCAAGCAACCATTGTTGTGGGTGATAAGACCTGGCTCAGTTTGTGGTTCAGATTGGATTGAGCTATTGCCTCCAGGTTTCACAAAAGCTATAGGAGATAGAGGTTGCATTGTGAAATGGGCACCGCAGAAGGAAACTCTGGCTCACGATGCAGTTGGCGGGTTTTGGGGCCATTGTGGTTGGAACTCAACCCTGGAAAGTATATCTGAGGGGGTTCCAATGATATGCAAGCCGTTTTCTATCGATCAGAAGGTACATGCAAGGTATCTCAGCCAAGTACGGAGATATATGGACTAGTAGTGTGTCTTCGGTGACACTTTCGTTTTCTTTTTGTAGTTAAAGATGAAGATCGAAATGTGCAAAAGGGAGGAATGAGGGAGGGAGAAAAGGAAGATATAAGGGGGGAATGAAGAAGAAGAATGTGTGAATCAAAAACTTGATAATGAAAACTATTTTCTTACGCAACGAATTTTTGACTTTCGGCAACGGCGGCAGGTTGTTGCCTATCACAAATTTCCTTGTAGTGCCAAGAAAACTATTTGAAATTGCTTTTAGTTTTTTGGTACTGTTTTCATACACGTTTTGTTCCTCGCCCATCCGTCACTCTTCTTTTTTCCTTTTTTTTCCCAATGCATTTCTTCTCTATCTTTTACTAAAATCAGTGTTCTAAAAATAGGCCTAGGCAGCCGCTTAGGCTTCGCCTAGGCGCTAGACGGTCGGTTACCGTCGCGATTAACTCCTAATCAGTCACAAAATCAGAAATCATATTAGGCAGATGCCTGGGCAGGCCTAGGCGGGACTAGGCAGGGGCTAGGTGGGCGTATGTGGAGAACGCTGGAATCTGAAAAAAAAATTTGGTGCAGATCCGGTGTGCAACTCGCTCGAGGAAGAAGATGCTTATGTTCGATTGTTCTCCAATGGTGTCGTTTTCCTAATGTAACATAATTATCCCATTTTTCTTCTCTTTAACTGGCCCCAGCATCTTCTCTTTTCCTCACATTTTCATTTTTATATTCCTGTTTTTTTTCACCCCCACTTTTTTTTCACCTTTTTTTTGGGTAATTAATGTTTTATTATCTTTGTTTTCTTTTTAAGACCACACACTTAATTATAACTTTCACATTACATATATATTCTTCTTTTTAAAAAGAGGAAATTAGAAATAGATGCCTCATTTTAGGCATTTGTAGATTAAACATTTATGCATTTTTAGTTTTTGATTAAGCTTTTGAAACTTTTGATTAAGATTTGACCTGAGCCACTTCAGTTTAATTGAATTGAATTTACATGTCAATATTTAATATATAATTTAAATAATTTCAACTATATATAAGTCTAAAAGTTTATTTATTTTTCAAATCGAAACGTACCCACGCCAAATGAAAACGTACCCATGACAAATGAAAACGTACCAACATCAAATAAAAATGTACCAACCCCGAATTAAAACGTACCCAATTATGAAAATATATAAATATTGAATATTTCACCATTTTGGTATAGTTTTAAAATATGTTGGATTCATAGATAATGCTCTAAATAATTTTGTTTTTTTTGTAGATAAGTCTAAAAACAATTTTTAATTAAATTGGAGATAAATCTTAATTATTGTAGATAATGCTAAATTATAAGGATAAATCATATTATTTTGAATTAACAAAAGGACTATTGGACGTTAATTAGTATAAGAAATGTTCAATCAAAAACCTAAAAGGCATAGATGCTTAGTCTAGGAAATTCAAAATTTAGGCGTCTGTATCAAAATAACTCTTTTAAAAATAAAAAAATTGGTTTAAACCCAATATCATAAGCACATTTTATGAATAACCCATTTTTAAAAAAAATTCAATATAAACCCATTGACATCCTTCAACCTCATCAAACATTCCATACTAGGAGGATGAGTTAGCCTATATTTACTACCACAATTAATCTCATTTTTTCTTATACCTTACTCTTAACAAAGACTTTTATTTGTCAACCCATAATTGTATGCATGGGTTAATGTGATTTATGACTATGAAATTAATTTCTTTGAAAAAAATGGGAGCAAATCCATGCACATCATCATTCTATTAATCTCTTTCTTCTTGAATTTTTTTTCTCAATTAATGTGTGGCTTAAAATCATTTATAACGCACACCATCAACAAGATCTCCCCTACAAAAATTTAAAAATTTTATTCTCTTCTTCTTCCTCTTCAAAATTTCATGTTCTTCACCTCTAAAATTTGTATAAATTTTATAGCATTTCTCTTTCTCCTACAATGTTTATGGTGCTTTTTATTTATTTACCTTGTTAAAAAGGTAATATAATTTTATTGTCTATAAACAAGGTAATACATTATCGTTCTTATTAATAAGATAATTTCCAGAATGTACTTCATTTTTACTTTTTGAATAGGTAAATTATGTGTAAATTATGTTTTTACACTTATAATTGTTTGGTACGTAAGTTATGACTTTTTTTTTGCCATTAATATTC
The DNA here is from genome assembly GCA_018257905.1 of Gillenia trifoliata. Classification (NCBI taxonomy): domain Eukaryota; kingdom Viridiplantae; phylum Streptophyta; class Magnoliopsida; order Rosales; family Rosaceae; genus Gillenia; species Gillenia trifoliata. Next base: position 23,356,246 of record CM031081.1, on the reverse strand, counting down.
AAAATTGAAATTGAAATTGAAATCCAAATTTTGGAATAATAAATATTTTTAAAATTGAATTTCAAGGATAAAATAGTTCTACCAAATATGTTGTCTAGTCATCATGATGCTTATGTGGATTAATTTTTCTAATGGGTTTTTTTTTCCACATTTTACACGATTGACTGGGTCTAAAATAACATATTATTCAATATTTATTTATATATTAGATAGTAAATTTAGTTAAAATTAAAAAAATTGCCTAGACCCCTAATAGCTAACACTAGTAGAAAAAACAGCTTGGGCGACAAAACTTTGGGTGATGAATCATTTTTTGTCGCCCAAAATCACTTTGAGCAACGAAATCCATCTTTCGTCGCCTAAAGTTGTGTTTAGGCGATGAAACTTTAGGCAACCAAATAATTTGTCGCTTAAAATTTAAATGGGCGACGAATAAATTTATTCGTCGCGCAAAAAATGGAAACAGTGCCGGCAAATAGAGAATGTGGTGCTAAACATTTGCGCGACAAAAAAAATTCGTCGCCTAAACCTATTTAGGTTTTGGGCGACGAAGTTTTTATTTCGTCGCCCAAAGATACTTTAGGCGATGAATAATTTTTCGTCGCCTAAACCTTTTGAGGTTTTGGGCGGTGACACTTTAGGCGACGAATAAGTTGTTCGTCGCCTTAACTTGGTTTTGGGCGACGAATAATAATTTCGTCACCCAAAGACACTTTAGGCGACGAATAATTTGTTCGTCACCTAAACATAAGAAATTTACTCTACATCGTTCTTTTTTTTATCTGCTAAAGAATGACTTATTCATGTCTGAATGAAGTAATTTTTGTACAAAATGATCTTGAAGAAGAGGTCTACATATTCAACGGTTCAGATTTAAAGAAATATGTATCTATGTGTGTTTACAAATTAAGAGTTGTACGAAAAATTAACTTACAGTAAAAAATTCATAATAAGTAATTGAGAAGGGGAAAAAATTTGTAAAAAATATGCAACTTTCGTTTAGGGGTCATCTCCAAAATCGAACACTAGAAACCATGAAGCCTATAATATTTTTTTAACCGTCGATTAACGTTTACGTTTACCCTCGGTTATTATATCCGTAATTTGTTTTTTTCATGCTGGTTCTTTTTTGAAAACATGATCTTTTACTAAATTCAATAAGATGAACGGTTCGGATTGTTGTTAGAATGTCCCCATAGTTACAATTTACTGAAAATTGTGATGATGTTATATAGTTTCTATAAACTTTATAACGTCATACACATATTACGCTAAACTGTAAATTTTGGGACATAATATAAACAATCTGAACCGTTCATCTTATTGCATTCAGTAAAAGATCATGTTTTCAAAAAAGAACCGGGATGAAAAAACAAATTACTGATATAATAACCTAGCGTAAATGTAAACGTTAATCGACGGTTAAAAAATAATATAGGCTTCATAGTTTCTAGTGTTCGATTTTGGAGATGACCCCTAAATGAAAGTTGTAGGCCTTCTCGTTACGAGCGTTTGTATATTTTTTACAAATTTTTCCCCCTTCTCAATTACTTATTATGAATTTTTCCCTGTAAGTTAATTTTTCGTACAACTCTTAATTTGGGCGACGAAAGTATTATTCGTCGCCTAAAGTGTCTTTGGGGGACGAAATTATTATTCGTCGCCTAAAGTGTCTTTGGGCGACGAAATTATTAGTCGTCGCCTAAAGTGTTTTTGGGCTACGAAATTAAAAATTCGTTGCCCCAAACCCGAAATTTGCCCCCAACAACGGCCAAAAATTTTGGGCTGATTTTGAAATTTTTAATAAAATTTAGCGTGACGAAATAATGACTTTGAGCGACGAAAATAGTTCGTCGGCCAAAGGCCTTTGGTTTACTTTTTCAACCTGTGCCTTTTCTCTTCTTTCTTTCTTCTTTCTTACTCTATCTGCAGACTGCTCCCTGTCGAAGCAACCCCAGCTCCTACCTCTATCCCCTGCTTCCCACGTCTTCCTTCTTGCTTCAATTCCATTGCTCTCTCCGTTTCATATTGCTCTCCCGCGTTCTTCCTTCTCGCTTTTCTCTCTCTCTCTCTCTCTCTCAGATCAGTCCATTCCACTTCTCACCCCATTCCGTTCGGCCTTAAGCCATCGCTACCACCAGTCTACGAAATGCCGGCGTACGCGAATTCGGGTAAATTTATGCTTTAACCCTATAATTAAAGCATACTATCTACTTTAAATTTCTGGGTTTTTGTAAGGTTTGATGATTTTGTAGAAGTTGGGTTTTTGATTTTGTAAATTTTAAGGTGAATTTGGTTGTGGGCTTTGCAAATTACAGCGCCGACATCAACGACGAAGACAACTGTGACGCCGAAAAATGGTATCTAAGGTGGTTCCCTAAACCGAGTGTCGTTTTGTAAATTATTTTGTTTGTGGAAACACATGCATCATGCACCAAATGCTTTTAGTGTCCTCTGCCATTGATGTGGCTTCATGTATTTAAGGTCTGCTTGAAGATTATTGTGAGTTAAGCTCTATATGCTGCAGATCATGCACTAAAAACCCTGATATGTGAAAACAAGATTTCAAGGGGACCTTTATCAGAGACATAGCACCCAGCTTTGCTCTCGCCCTTCTTGGTTTATGGCACACCGTTAACACTTTCAAATCCTATTTTCTCAAAGGCCCTGGTAATATTACAATAAGGTTTTGGTACCCATTCAGTTCTCCGGTGTTATTGATACTGTTAATAATTCGACTTTACATGAGGCCCTTACAATTTGGTGGTCATGTATGCAGATAAGTGAAAGCTTACTGTTAAAATTGAACTACGTCCTATCGGCCGTATTCATGTCCGAAGTTTCGTATGTGGAATTCCTAGATAGAGTGCTTTTGTCGGAGTTTTGAAGATGAGTGATAAATTTAACAAATTCCTCAACAGGTGAGTGTGGCAATTCTGAGTTTTGGAAGATGAATGGCAATTATATTTTGAGAAATATCATGAGAATGAATGATAAATATAACGAATTTTGATTTGAATTGCTAACAAAGATGAGTGATAATTATATTTTGGGAACTCATTTCATTATCTTATTTCTATAAAATCTCATACTCATGAATATTGTCATCAAAGCAGATGGCATGAAAATGTTAATGCCAGTCTGCACAAATGAATTTTATCACGGTATCTATAATATTTACCATTCATGCTTAGTCTTTTTACACCGACTTTGTATTTCCTAAACAATTGAATAGGAATTATGTATGCTAGCATAGTTGTAAAGGTTTCTTTTAGCGAAGACTGTTGAGATGGTTAGAGTATATGTTTGTTGTGGTATTGTGAGGGGGATATTGATTCAGTCCTTAACAAAATGGAGTAGACAGTTGATGTCTGTACATTCCAAAGTTGACATCACATATGATAATCATTGACGTTGATGGTCCTCCCTCTTGGGAATTCGTCTGTTGACGAGTGGTGTCATATTCCATTGCCTTGTGGAGCAGTGTTACTGCCTTTACCATTTGGGACTGGCCATGAGTGACCGGCATTTTTTTCAATTTTCAATTTTAAAGGGTCCATATATGAGATTCGTTTCAGTATGTTTAATTAAGTCAAGATGGGATAAGTAGCTTAGATTGTAAGGCCTTTGTACTTGTCTTAGGTTTTTCAATAGTCTAAAACTAATTATGTATCATGCTTTCCTGTTTATAGCATCCTATACTATTTTTCGTTATCTAATTTGGAAGATTATTCTTACTTCTTAGTTTCCCCATCAATTGCTGAGGAAATAAATTGGAGTCTAGGATTATCCTTTTCTAGCTATAAAGTATAAATAAATCAGAACTGTCTTTCATGAAAGAATATTAGTAAATAGCATCCTATCCACCTTGTCAGAGGAACCTAAATGTTTTAATTTTTTGAAAGTTTTTCATTCAGGTTAACTAGAGGTTAGTTGTTAAGAGTGAGTTTGGTAATTGCATTGATAATGTTTGGAAGAAAGTAGACAGTCATGACATTATGTGTCTTTTTTGTTGTTATCGGAGTGAGTGAGCAGCGTCAATATCATGCTCAAAATTTTCATTTGTACCCATAAAACTTAGTGGCTGGTTTTATTCCCCTTTACAGCATTCGCTCCTATATTGTGTGGATAAGTTTTCAAAGTATGCAGTTTACTCTGAATTTCTGGCTTGCTTTGCAGAATTGTATATCCTCCTGTCATGCCTTATGGTGGTAGTGATGTTTTTCCTGGGCCTGGTGCTGGAATCTACCCTTCAATGTATTGTATTTCAACAAGACATCATATTGATATTGGTGGTCATTGTAGTTTAAACCATGTTTTACTGTTTGATATTTGACAACATGTTTGTTAGGTTCTTTGCTCTCGGATCTGCTAGGTTCTTCTAACTGGATGATCTAACTTGGTTTGAATCACATATTTTTAGAGGTATGTAATCACCAAAACCTGCTTCTTGTCCTAAATCCACACATATGTTGGCATATCTATTTTCCAACTCTGGTTATAAGTTGTAATGTATCAGGATTCTATGTAGTTGGTATTTTTTTGTTGAGTGACCTAGGGATAAGGATGGATTCTAGGAATAATGACTCTCTCTTTGTTGACATTATTATTAGATTTTGTCAAATGTTGCTGCTTGCAATCGGATTTGGTCATGTTTGAAATTTTGCTCTGGTTGTTTCCCTTTTAATTCAGCTTCCGCTGAGCGAAACATATCTGCCTATGTTGATTATGTATGTGGTCTATTTTGAGGTATTTTCATCATTGAGTGACTTTTGATCTCTACTATTACAGTGAGTGAGAGAAGAGAATGGAGCTGCTCCAGTGGTTAAAAGGGCAGAGATGAAAGTTTGAGTATATGGTTGTATTTGCTTAGTTCAATTTTGTTTGTATAAAAAATTGAGATATCATATATAGGTTTAAATGATTGAATGGTGATTTGGAATAAAAAAAGTCCTTGGTTTAGTCAGTGTTTTCAAAGTGATATGTGATTGTGTACGTACATTTTTTTATATAATCTAATTTGTTTTTTTACATTGTTTATTATATTTTATTGTCTTTTAAATACTAATTAATTCATTATATTAATTAATTTAAAAAAATTTAAAAATTTAAAGAAAATTAAAATATTAAATATTTTGGGTGACGAAACAACCACCGTCGCCTAAACCTTTGCGCGACGGTATATTTCGTCGCTTCAAGTTTAACCAAACTTAGGGCGACAAAATATTTTCGTCGCCTAAAGGTTGCATTTGGGCAACGAAGGAAATACATTCGTCGCCCAAATGCTTGGTCAACGGACTTTTAGCGACGAATTTTGGGCGACGAATTAATGGTTGCCCAAATGTTTAGGCGACGAAATTGGACCTTGAGCGACGAAATTTTTTTTGTCGCCCAAGTACCTTTTTCTACTAGTGTAAGCCCATTCTCGCTGCTCGACTACCACCTATCGACTTTTAGAACCATGAATAAAATAATAAATGAACAACAAAAACAAAAAATGTCACCAAATGAACCCTTGAAAAAACATGTAAAAGGTTTATTATAAAGTAAACATAACATCCTGTATTGTAACATCCCGTCAAAAGTTTGTTATAAATAGTTTTCGAGGGGATATTTTGGACGCATGCGTGTTACTTTGTTCACGGGACCATGTAATTGTACTATTTTTGACACATCCCGATCTTGACACGCTAGGTGTCAGGAAGTGCTGGCTGACACTTGTTAAGTGACGTAAGCCAATTATGCATGTGCATGAGTGAAGTGAGTAGATTTAGAGTTGGAGGCGGAAGTAAAAGTGCGGTGATGAGTAAAACCCATTATTACAGGTGCATAACAGTCAAAGCATAGTAAATAGTGTAGAGAATATAAACATTCACATCCTCATAAGGATGGATAAGTAGAAATTAACTAAAAGTAGGAACAAATCCTACATAGTCTGGAGAAACTGTCATAACCACCAACCACAACCAAAATAAGCCCCCGTCTCACTGGTAACCAAATCCGCCACTAATTCCTGGAGGGGCGCAAAACATAAAAGGGTGAGTGGGCCAAAAAGTAAAGTTTGATAAAACCTTTGTTTTCAAGAGCATATGTGACGACCCGTCCCTAATTTTATTTTATTTTATTTCCCCAAAGTTATAAATTGACAAAAATGCCCTTGGTTGGGCTAAGTTGAAGTCCTACGTGGACGTTTGAGTTCTTTTTAAATTTTGACTTCTCACTTATTGTATTCTTGTAGTACCCGTCACTACGAACAGGTGAGCGCAAACGAAACGAGAATCCGACATGTAACGGAAACGTTATGTACGTTTAAATATTATTTCCTGTTATCAAAATATGGTGGTGCGTGTACCAGGCGGGATCCAGTTGCCCGGCTTAATTTGGAAAAAACCTCTTTTTTTTCTATTTCCCCAGACTTCTTTTTCCCCCTCACTCTCCTTTTTTTGCGTTCTTCTTTCTTCTCCCGTGAGAAAAGTGCACGTGAACCACACGTGGGGGAGCGTGGGACTAGTTTTTCGACTTCCGTCAATTCGAGGCGACTCGTGACAACACGTACTACCTCTGGGCAGTACGTATGGTATTTTTCGGAGTGTTTCGGACCTCCGATTTGAGCAAATCAAGAATAAGTGTTATTTATTAATTTAATTAGTAACCTTTATGAGTTTAATCATTACAATAATGATATCTCATATAGGTGAGACTTACCACGAGGAGTACGAGGGTCAAGCAAGGCGAGGTGGTTACGACCCAACCACGTATCTGTGAGTGGGCATTGTTTTTTGAAACCTATATTATTTATGTTAGTTTCCACGTTGATTTGCGAACTATTTTCCATCATGCCAGACTTTTCTTATGAGTTAAGTATAATATATATATTATGTTGGGATTTGGAAGATTGTGATGACATGATCATGTGTATTTTACTGCTCATCATACATGCATTCGCCGGTGTCTAGTACTCATCCGGGCCAAGACCAGCCTTTACGCATATGTTCATATCTGCACCATTATGCTCACTTTGGATCCATTGTAGGTGACAGCCTGTACTAGTCTGCATTAGGCAGCTACGACTCGTATGTGATGCCCTTAGCGCCAGCTTCACTTGATCGTAGTACTAAGCATATATTTATTACACCCAGCCTGTTCCATGTAGCTACTTTCTACATGGGCTTGTGTGTCTGCATATGTCGATGAGCATATTATATATGTCATTGAGTGTACGATATAGTTGTTGAGGTGTTGGTATTACTCATTTTTTTGGCAACGGTGCCTTATAATGTTTTGACGTTGATTATTATATATTATGTTGATATAAAGGTATTTATCCATATCTTTGGAAATTTTCATACTATACGTAGTATGATTTTGGGAAACTATACAAGAATTTTCAAAGAGGGGTTATTATGTTCTAATAAACAAAGGTTTTATAAATGTTTATTATTGCCTACTTGCATTTTCTGTTTTGCGCCCCTCCAGGTTTTAGGGGGGCTGATTGATGTGGTAGAAACTAACACACAAATTAAACCTTCTTTTTGACAATTGTAGTAAGCGTAAGTAGAGATCGTTCTAGGCCGGGGATTAGGAGGGATGCTAATATTCACTAATTGGACTTAAAAACATAAAACAAAACTAAATTGACTCGAAACACTAAATGGGGGGGGGGGGGGGGATTTTTACGAATTTGACTAAAATTAAAATTGAATTCAAAAGCAATTTTGAATGTTAAGACGACAAAGGTGAAAAGCTAGCTAAAGGATCATTCTCCACACATGACACGTGCATACAAATCGATCTCCAGTTATTCTTCCTATAAACCACGAATGACAATGTCCCAAGTTAACTGTGAACTGCACAAATTAACCCTCAGATTTTCCTAAGTTCATTGAATTGGACTCAGCGACGCAACCAAATTATTCTTATCAAGTTCTCTATATGAACTGCATAATAGAGATACATGTCAAAGATAATTAAGTTCTGTGAAAATCATAAGCATTGACTAGACAATTGTAACTATGAAACACATGATACTCTTACCTAGGATTTTACTTAACACAATTGATGTCCCTTCGATTTTTACTACTTATGAATACAAGTTCATAACTATTAGGTGAAATTCACTTATATTCTAGCTCCAAACCCTAGCATGCAAACTAAGTTGGCCACCTTAATAAACATACAAGGATAAGTTTTCTATAAACAGATAAGCAAATCACATTCACAATTTATGAAACAATAACTGGATGTAATCAATTCATATCACATATATGTTCATGGCTTTGAATTCACCTCTAGCTATAAAACGAAATTAGTTCCTCATGTTTGCAATTAAACAAAAACAACTAAAGTTAAACATTGAATAAAAAAGATAGAATACACCTAGAAACCCTCCAACAATCCAAAGGTCTTGAATGGTAGGCACGGTTCCAAGCTTCTCCTTCCTCTGCAAAGCTGCAGCACACGTGTATTTTTTCTTATTTTAGGCTCTTATGTGCGGTGGTGGTGTTGAATGGTGCTTCTTTGATGTTTTCTGCGTCTCCAAGAGCTTGAATCATTAAAGGACTCCAAGGGCACAGTTTAGAGAGAGTTTAGACATCCTTAGGACTCCTTCTTCTATCTGAATGAAGTGAAGAAACACGCACAAAACAGCTGCCATGTTTTTTCCATGAAATCCAATCCAACTAAGACTCTACTGCCTGTTTTGACCTTTCGTCACTAAAATAGTGATAACTAATTCTAGAAGCATCAGAATCGAGATCTATAAAATCTTATGGAAACTAGACATCCAGAGATTTCCATCCATATATGGCATGACACGTAATTCATTCTGTGAAATTCTAGGTGCTGTGTCGAAGTTGGCAGTTCTGCACAGCACTGTCCAAAATCTCACTCGGATTCCACATTTTTGCAATTCTCGTCTTCCAAGCTTATATCTTCACCCTTTTAGAAGAAAATAAGGCCTTCTAGAAATCAAGTTCTTAAATGTCCTCATATGAAAATACCACCTCCTTGCAGATGGAATTCAGGTAGAATAGGATTAGGATAAGATAAGATAAGATAAGGTTTGGATGATGTTCCTTCCTTGTAGTTGATTCCTTATCTTCTATGTCTTAATTAATTTCTTCATCTCTTTAGCACATTCCTAGCCTCATTTGAACTTCAAAAACGTCCATCCACCTCGTTCCATGCATGTGTTATCCATTCCAAGCCCAAAACTGCTCTAAAATACTCCAAAATGGCTTTTCTTGCCAACTTTGCCACTTGGACCTACAAACACACGAAAATATCTTAAAACACTCTAATAAACAGAAACTAACTAAATAAATGCAAGGAAATATGCTAACAAAGTCGCATAAATATGCTCCTATCACTGATCTGGTGGCAAGTGAAGTTATCACCGGTGGTTCTGACACCTTCTACAACTATTGTACGGAAGTATGTTCCTACTAGTTGTATTATGTCTATCCTTACCAGGATGGAATTACTCTTACGTTACGGCGCTTTAGCTATGCTTTGAGACTGATTACTTTGTGTTATGGGCCCTGCACTTCGTGCACTATTTTGAAATAAGTTTCAAAGTAGACTTTAGTTTTAATTTATTTGCACTTTTACACAACGCTTACACTATGGCTTTCATCATCGCTTCTGGGATGTCGGCCAACATATTTCGATCCGATATTGACACGTGGGTAACCGGGTCGGGGTGCGTTAGCATATTATCCCCTCACTGGAAAACATGTATAGTTTTTGAAAAATACGTCATACTCCCCAGTATGATCCTCAAAATACAATAATAGTAATACGGGTACTCCCCGAAAACCAATGGTAAAACCATAATGGACTGCTCGAAAACAAAACTGAACGCTCAAATCACGGGTGCTTCCCGAAAATCAGACTGACTGCTCATCCATATGTAAACACACAAACACAAGTAGATAAGCTACTAGGACAGGCTAGGTATATGAGAAATACACTGAGTACTACAATGATGCGAGTCTAACGCTAATCGTTGTGCACAAAGCGCGTCACACACAAGTTCGAGTTGCCTAATGCAACCTAGAACATTCTAGTACCTACAATGGATCCAAAGTTGCGTAGCGGTACTAGGGGCCATAGGACTGAGTACTGATACCTAGGTGTTCTACATCTACTGATGAGCAGCAGTATAGAAAAATGTATGGCAAATATAATACGGATGCTCTACCTCCAACAATCACATATTATATGAGTCATGCTAACAATTTAAAGAAAGCAGTGAAAAACCATACATAATAATATCTTTATCAAAACAAAGACCCACTCACTCACTTGTAAGTAGTCGGGTTGTAGCCCCCTATCCTGGGTAGCCCCGGTAGTCCTCTGGATAAGTCTCACCTGTATGAGATATCACTATAATAATGATTAAACTTAACACGGAGGTTCAAAACACTCTGAAAATACCATGCGTACTGCCCCTAGGTAGTATGCGTCGTCACGAGTCGCCTCGTGTCGACGGAAGTCGAAAATAATGTCCCACGCGCCCCCAGGCAAGGCTCACGCACTAGGTCAAACTGATAGTCAACTAATGGCGTCAGTTGACCCCGTTAGATTTAACGGAAGATTCCGTTATCTCCGTTAAATCTAATAGAATATTCCTAACGACGTTAAAAGAATATACTCCGTTATCTTCGTTTGAACTGGTTGCTGACGTTACAGTCCAGTTTGGACCGGGTTTAGGCCGGTCTGAACCGGTCGCCGTTGCAACTCATGCCAATCGCCGTCCGGCGCCGGTCGCCACCGTCACCGGCGCCGGAAAAGTGGCCGGTTTCTGGAAAATTTTCAAACGTTCATAACTTCTTCATTTCTTGGCCAAATTTCATGTTCTTTATGTCAAAATAAAGCTAGAGATGAGTAGAATGACGGTATACATTTGGTTTGGCCGAAAAAAGCTTGGGAAATGACTTGTATTTCCCTCGAAATACCATGACTACTGTATCTTGTCGATCTACGTCAAAACTCGACCAAATCAAGCAAATGACATATGAAAATTCATCTACTCAATGAGAGGAATCCAATGGTAGGAGTAAGAAATCTCACCTCGGTCTAGAATGGCAAGAAAATTGCCTGGAATGTTCAGTTCTTCAGTGTGCTTTTTCCATCAAACGGTTGAGAGTTTGGACAAACGGTTAGCACTGTTGAGTCCAGGGAGTCGAGACGAAGAGGATGGTGACTTTAGATCACCTCGGTTCGACGGGTTTTTGACAACGTGCATTGTGCACATACGGTGAGGAAGAGAGAGAGAGAGAATGAAAAAGTGACAGGGAGAGGGAGAAAGAAGTGAGATATTTTGATTTTTGGGGGTATTGTGCACCCACCAAAAACTGTAAAATTACACAGTCCCGTGTACAAAATAACACGCACATGTCCAAAATATCCGCTCAGAAATTACTTTATAACAAACTTTTTTACAGGATGTTACAATTTTTGGTGGGTGCACAATACCCCTAAAAACCAAAATATCTCACTTTCTCTCTTTTCCCTCCATCACTTTCCTTCTCTCTATTCCCTTCATTTTTCTTTCTCTCTTTTCTCTCCGTTTGTGCATAGTGCAGACCGTCACAACGCTGACAAACCGAGCCAATTGGAGCCACTACCTTGTTCCACTTGACAAGATGATCACAACCATGCCCTTGGTTGTGTGAAACTCAGCCCGAGACCACCCGAACGGAGACAAACCAACCGTGGAGTTTCGAATCTTTTTCCGGCGCGATCTCGCTGAGTTTAGCCTCGAAACTACCTCAATTGTCTTTCCCAACATCCCTAGACTTGAAACCAAGGAAGAAACCAGCTCATTCGACGACGAGATCGAATAACTACGGTAACCGCAACCTTTCGGGGGAAATACAGGCCATTTTTCGAGCTTTTTCGGCCAACGTGAAATTTGGTTGAGAAATGAAGAAGATATGAAGTTTTTCAAGAAACTGGCCATTTTTTTGCCAGTTGCAGACGGCGGCCAACGGCGGAGCTTAGGCGAACCAGAGGTAAAGAACAAGGAATATTTTTGTCAAAACATTTTGTTAGATTTAACGGAGATACCGGCATCTTTCATTAGATCTAATAGCGTCAACTAACCCTGTTAGTTGACTGTTGACCTAGTGATTGGCCACGAGTGGGCCGAGTGTGTGTTGCGTATGAGAGGTTGTTTTCGACTTCCGTCGACATGAGGCAATTCGTGACAATGCATACTACCTTGTGTCAGTATGTGTGATATTTTTCGGAGTGTTTCAGACCTTCGAATTGAGCAAACAAAGAATAAGTGTCGTTAATTAGTTTAATTTGTAACCTTTATGAGTTTAATCATTATTATAGGGATATCTCATATAGGTGAAACTTATCTAGAGGACTACCGGGGCTACCCAGGACAGGGGGGTTCGACCTGGCTACTTACAGGTGAGTGAGTGGGTCTTTGTTTTGGTAAATATGTTATTATGTATGGTTTTCATTGTTTTCTTTAAATTGTTAGCATGACTTATATAATATGTGACTATTGGAGGTAGAATAGCCGTATTATATTTGCCATACATTTTTTTTACTGCTGCTCATCAGTAAATGTAAAACACCCAGGTATTTGTACTTAGTCTCAGGGCCAGGACTAGTTTTGATGTTCGGGGGTTCATACTCAGTACCGTTATGCAACTTTGGATTCATTGTAGGTATTAGCCTGTTTAGGTTGCACTAAGGAACTACGACTTGTGTTTGAGCCGCTTTGCGCATAACGATTAGCGTTATGACTCGCGTCACTGTAGTACTTAGCGTATTCTTTTATACCTAGCCTATTCTCGTAGCTTATCTACTTGGGCTTGTATGTTTACATATGGATTTGAGCAGTCCAGTATGGTTTTACCATTGATTTTTGGGGAGTAACTGTACTATTATTATAACATTTTGAGGATCATACCAGGGAGTATGACGTATTTTCAGAAACTATACGGCCTTGTTTGGCAGCTCAGACTGGGTTGACTATTTCAGTCAGATATGACTATTTGTCATCGGACAGTACTGACTAAATTAGTCAGATGTTTGGTGCAGTATCAAACTAATATCAACTATTTATACTGTTTTGGCCGGCCCTAGGGTGTGTGTTAAGAGAACAATTTGTTCTTCATACAAACTCACTCAAATCCTCATCAAATGCAAGAACTACGAAAGGTTTGATCTTCGTAGGAGACGAAGTACGTAGGTAATTTTCAATTTGATTCAAAGTGCAACCACAACTCCTCCAAGCAGAGGTGTTCATCCAAGATGAGATTGAAGGCTCTCTTGGGTATTTAGCCTTTGCTCATGCAAAGAAGATTCTACAAAGGTATAGGATGCTACAACTTACTAATGTGATTTTGAGTTGTGTCTTGGTTCACAACATCTAGACTTCAAAAGTCATGAGGAAAGTTTTATTTTTGAGTGCTAACATGCTAACTAAGAGCCTTTAATTTGTTAATAGCATGTCTAAGTGTTGCTCAAATGAACTAGTAATTCAAATATTTTCCTTCAAAAGAGACCAAGAGAGCGAGAGGAACGGACCGACTAATTATACGGAGGTTTTTTGGGGTATAATTAGTCGAGTGTGAGGAGTACTAAATGGTGGGCCTGGTTTGAATAGTCGGGCGACTATTTTAGTACAAAGCACACCAAACATTCGAGACCGGATTATTAGTACTATCTGGTGCGCTATACGACGTACCAAACGAGGCCTACATGTTTTCCAGGGAGGGGATAGTATGCTCTTGAAAATAAAGGTTTTATCAAACTTTACTTTTTCACCCACTCACCATTTATGTTTTGCGCCCCTCTAGGACTTAGTGGCGGGTTTGAGTATCAATGAGACGAGGGCTTCCTTCGACTAGTGGTGGTTCTAACAGCTTCTTCAGAATAAGTAGGATTCGTTCCTACCTTTAGTTGTTAGTTTTCTGTATATCCATTCTCACGAGGATGTGAATATTTTATATTCTCTGCACTATTTACTGTGCTCTTACTGTTATGCACCTGTAATAATGGGTTTTATCCATCACTCTCACGCTTTACTTCCTCTTCCAACTCTCATTTAATCACTTTTCTCAATCATTTGCATAATTGACTTTCGTCACTTAACACGTGTCGACCAGCACTTCCCAACACCTGGCGTGTCAGGATCGGAATGTGTCATGCAAGGTCATGCATGAAAGAAAGAATGTCAGAGAATCAAACCTTATCGCTTAATCCATGAAGATGTAGCCAAAAATGATAGCTCTATTAGGTCATTCATGACGAACACAATATGCACATTTGATTAAAGGACAAACTTTGTTTCGTAACAGCAGCAAGCTATGCTGAGAATCACATGTTTAAGTCCAAAACAATCCAAGAAAAGCGGCAAGTTATAAATACCTAATGAGAAAGACGGGCAAAATTTGGAAAATTAACCTTTTTTATTAGCATATTAAAGAATTAAGTTGTTGAGAGTATTAATTCCACATCGAAGAAAAAAAAGACCTTGCATGTGCTTATAAGTAATTGGGCAACTCCCCATATTGCCATTTGGTTTTATGGAACCTCAACTTTCTTCATGGTATCAGAGCAGGTTGCCCCATGTGTGAAGCCCAAAGGCCACACGTGCTCTATGTCACTCAATTAGTGTTGTCCATGTGCTAGGTGTTGAGAATATTAATCCTATATCGGGAAAAGAAACGACCTTGCATGTGCTTATAAAAAAGTTAAGGTTCCACTATAAAATCAACTCGAGGCCCCTCGGGCAGTGCACACACCCTGCTCAGACAATGCCCACAGACTTCCAAGAGTGGTTAAAATTATAAAGGTCGAAGGATAATAGTCTTTAACAAGTCTAAAATTTGGCTAGTTTCGAGTCTGAACTATGGGACCGGTTTCTTTTACATACTCCTATAAGCTCCAATGAATTTCAAGGGGAAACCAAGCAATAAACATTTGCCTTACCTGCAAGCTATCTGAGTGTGCCTATATGTAAGTGAGAGAGAGGAGAGAAAGAGGGAGAAAGAGAGAGAGATGGAAAAGAAAACACAGATGGGTCAAAGGCTGGTCTTAGTCCCATGTCCATACCAAGGCCACATAAATCCAATGCTTCAACTGGGGGCCTTCCTCCACTCAAGGGGCTTTTCCATTACAGTTATTCACACCCACTTCAACTCTCCAAACCCTTCAATACACCCTGACTTCACCTTCCTTCCAATACCAGACGGCTTAACAGCACCTGAGATTTCGTCCGGGAATGTAGTAGGTATTCTGTTGGCTATTAATGCTAATAGCAAAGAAAGCTTCCAACAATGCTTGACTCAAGTGACGAAACACGAAGTGCGGAACAAAATCACCTGCATCATCTATGACGAAATCATGTACTTCTCGGAATCTGTGGCAAATAATCTAAACATCCCAAGCCTCATCTTACGCACTTCCAGCGCTACCAATTTCATTGCTCGCAGCGGCCTCCTAAAACTTCATTCAAAAGGTTACATTCCCTTCCCACTCCCAGGTGTGTGCCCAGTTCCCTCCTTTCTATGATACTATTATAACCAATCTGACAACAAATGCAAATTCCATTCCTCAGTCATAAAACTAGACCTTGTGTTTCTTTTCGCAAATAAGGGAAGATGCTTAATGCATGACTTATCTTATTACTTAGTGTATGATATCCATTTTTATTACTTATAACTAAGACCACAATTCTGGATCACAGACTCTATCTCACTGAAGCCGGTGCCTGAGCTTCATCCCCTCAGGTTCAAGGATATGCCCATCTCCACTTTTGACACGCTTGAAAACTATTCGAAACTAATGGTGAATGCGCACAATGTTAAGACATCATCAGCCATCATTTGGAACACTCCGGACTGCCTTGAACAATCATCACTAGCACAGATTCAGCGGCAGTGTCAAGTTCCAATCTTCTCCATAGGTCCTCTTCACAAGATTGCAACAGCAGCTTCTTGTAGTTTACTAGAAGAGGACACCGGCTGCATTGCATGGCTTGACAAGAAATCCCATAACTCAGTTATCTATGTAAGCTTGGGGAGTCTAGCATCCATCAACGAGAAAGAACTAGCTGAAATGGCTTGGGGGTTAGCAAACAGCAAGCAACCGTTCTTGTGGGTGATAAGACCTGGCTCAGTTTGTGGTTCAGATTGGATTGAGCTATTGCCTCAAGGTTTCACAAAAGCTGTAGGAGAAAGAGCTTGCATTGTGAAATGGGCACCCCAGAGGGAAGTTCTGGCGCATGACGCGGTAGGCGGGTTCTGGAGTCATTGTGGCTGGAACTCAATCCTGGAAAGTATATCCGAAGGGGTTCCAATGATATGCAAGCCTTGTTTCAGTGATCAGAAGGTGCACGCGAGGTATCTCAGCCAGGTATGGAAATTAGGCTTACAACTGGAAGATGAGTTAGAGAGAGGAGAGATAGAGAAGGCTGTTAGACAACTTATGGTAGATATTGAGGGGAAGGAAATGAGGGTGAGGGCCATGGAGTTGAAGGAAAAAATAGAAGTGAGTATGAAGGGTGGCTCTTCCTACCACTCCTCCAATGAGCTTGTAGATCTTATCATTTCATTCTAATTGCAACCAACACGGTCTGATGTCATAAAATTTAGCATGCTAATTAAAGCATTCCTTAATGTAATCCAAAGCGTATTATCACATTGCACCAACAAACATATACAATCATTCCGAACAAATCATTGATGTAAATTTGTTTTCTGCACTCCGTTCTTAATTAGGTCATACTTGATTCCTAATGTTTTTTTGGAAGATTTTGTACTGTGGGTGTCGTAGTTTTTTACCCTTCATTTATGGTTTGTTTTCACTGGGTTTTCTCTGGGCAAGGCTTTAACGAGGCCATTATGACCCAAACCTCTATAACCTTTATCTCATTAACGAAGTTATATAATCAATAATTCTCAAGTAAAAGAAAATGAAAAAAACATTGCATTATATGAAAAATAAAAAATAAACTTTTCACGAAGCCAAAGATAAAGATGATGGAGATGTTGAATGGTCATGACTCATGCCGTGTAGGCCTTAAATGATCTGGAATTGTGAACCTGACAGCAAGAGATAAAAACATGGCCTACATCCACATGAAATTGTATAATTTCTAAGTCCTTTCGCTAAATTCGTAATAAATAAGTAATGGACACCACGCAAGAGTCGACGTCTTTCTTTCGACTTTGAAAATTACCTAATGTTGTCTGCTTAAATTTTTGTGCTGATGTTGTTCTTACGGCCAGAATGCTTATCTTTTGGGTTTAGGTTTAGGTTATGAGTTTTGTTTGGCAATGTAAGATTAAGTATTTAAGATAATTTTTAAGTACAAGATAATCAAATGGAAGCCTAAAACACAATTAATAAAAGTATGAGAAAAACAAACATAGGATCCTTTGTTTACCCACTAGTAGAAAAAATGGCTTGGGCGACAAAATTTTGGGCGACGAAGAGAAATTCGTGGCCCAAAAGAACTTTGGGCGACGAAAAAACCATATCGTCGCCTTTATTTGGTTTAGGCGACCAAACATTAGGCCACCAAATTTTTTGTCGCCTAAAGGACCTTAAGGCGACAAAACTTAAGGCGACGAAATTTTTTCGTCGCCCATATAAAGTTTAGGCGACGAATAGTCCTCTTCGTCGCCCAAAAGATGGAAAACTGGCGCCAAATAACATTTTTGGCGCTGAATTTTTGGGCAACGAATAAAATTCGTCGCCTTAAACACTTTGAGCAACGAAGGTTTTGTGGCCCAAACTTTGAACTATAGGCGACGAATTTTTTGATTTAGGCGACGAATAATTTCGTCGCCCAAAACCTATTAGAATCCTTTTCTACCCGAGAGGCAGTTTTTGCAGAAAAAATCTGCAAACCTCTCTTTTTCTACCCGAGACCAGTTTTCCAAATCTCTCTCCCTATCTCACTCATCTCTCTCTTTCTCTCCCTATCTCACTCATCTCCCTCACCACCTCACTCTCTCTCTCTCTCTCTCCCCAAGCTAGGATTTTGCTCCTCCTCCTCCTCCTCCACCACCACCATTTACTATCCTCATCCTCCTCCTCCTCCTCCTTTTCCTCCACCACCACCGGAAATCGTTAACGGTAATTTTTAGTTTTTAATATTTTATTATTATTTATGAATTGTAATTAACATAAATTAATTAATTTTTTATAGGTTTGTTGCATAGGAGTTTTGGAGGAGCACCAATTTGAAGGTATTTTCTTGATTATTTTATGTTGTTGAAATACGAATTTATTTTATATGGTTGTCTATGCAAATGATTTGTATGTGTTGAATAATTTTATGTTGTATTGTAAGTACAAAGTTAATTAATGGTAATTAACTTTGTACGAATTTATTTTGTGTTGTACGTACGAAGTTAATAGTAATTAACTTCGTATCTATTTTTTTTAACAAAACCTTAGTTTCCCGTTTGAGAATTAATTGGATTCGTGCATGGATGCGAAAGCGTGACTGCGATCCAATTGATTCTTGAATTGTCCCATTTTTGGACAATTTGGGAGTGCACATTTGTGTGTCGTAGTTTGCGGTTCACGGATTAGGTTTCGATTGTGAGTTTTTGGTAACATCTTCTTACGTTCTTCAAGTGCATAGTAGATATTTTATATCTACGTCGTGCACTTGGAGAACTGTAGGGAGATGCTGCTAAAATTTGCCCATGTCGAAATCTAATCTTGGTGGATCCGTAAACTACGGCACACAAATGTGCACTTCTGAATGGGATAGGGCCTTTACCGGAGTCATAAGGTGACGAGACATAGTTGAAGTTATTCTAATGCTCTCTATGTCTCTCTCTCTCTTTGTAATGTGGTAACAGGAAAAATGGACAGGCAGTGGATATATAACCCGAACAGATGTGATGCTGAATATTTGGAAGGAGTAGATAATTTTATTGAATTTGCAACGAGACACAACCGGGGACATTCTCATATCAAGTGTCCGTGCAGATTATGTAATAATCATATGTGGGAGACCCCTAACAATGTTCGCCATCATTTGGTAAGAAATGGGATGACGCATACCTATACCATATGGAATCATCACGGGGAACCATTACAGCAAGCTTCGTCTTCGTACCAGTCACGAGCGGAGAGTGGTGAAAGAAATTTATCTGGTAATGACCAAGTCATGGGTATTATAAATGACTGTTATCCGTACGCCTCGATCAATGACGATGAGGAAGTGGGGGATGATGTGCCTCCCGCGATGGACAAGGAAGCATTTGATAAGTATGAAAGGTTATTGAAAAATGCCAAGCAAGAAGTATACCCGGGTTGCGAAGAATATTCGGTTCTTACGGCGATTGTGGAGTTTATGCAAGGCAAGATGAAGTTCCGTATGTCAAACCGGTGTTATGACTACTTTATTGGTATTTTTGCCAGGATGCTTCCAAAAAATAATTGTTTGCCTAAAGATTATAAAAGTGCTCAGAAGGTGCTGAATGGTCTCGGCTTAGGGTATGAAAAAAATCCATGCATGTGTAAATAATTGTATATTGTTCTATAAGGAAAATAAAGATTTGGATAAATGCCCTATTTGTGATGAGCCGAGATATAAAATCGCACCTAAAAAAAGAAAGACGAAGATTCCAAAAAAAGTGTTGCGTTATCTTCCATTAACTCCTAGGTTGCAACACTTGTACATGTCGACGCACACTGCAACCGACATGAGATGGCATAAGGAAGAAAGGGTTAATGATGATGTTATGAGGCATCCTGCAGATGGCCAGGCATGGAAAGACTTTGATCGGATGTACCCTGAATTTGCAGCAGACCCACGTAATGTCAGACTGGGACTTGCCACCGACGGATTTAATCCGTTCGGAGTTCTAAACCAAACCCACAGCACTTGGCCGATCGTCGTAATTCCTTATAATTTGCCGCCTTGGAAATGCATGAAAAAGGAATTTACAATGATGAGTCTATTAATCACCGAAGATCCAGGAAAGTCCATCGATGTCTATTTGCGCCCGTTGGTTGATGAGTTAAAGAATTTATGGGAAAACGGTGTGCGTACATTTGATAAGTCCACTGGGAAGATGTTCACCTTGCGAGCGGCAGTGATGTGGACAATACATGATTTTCCCGCTTATGCAATGATTTCCGGTTTGAGTACGAAGGGTTATATGGCATGCCCAGTCTGCAAAGAGGACGTAACATCAGGTTGGCACGCCGGAAAGGTTTGTTATATGGGTCATCGTAGATGGTTGTCGTGGGATCACGAGTGGCGTAGGAACGATACATCTTTCGACGGCAACACAGAGACCCGTATCAGACCCAGAGAATGGTCGGGAGATGACATTTTGGCGAAGTTGAACACTTTAGAATTTGGTCCATATGGCAAATGTGTTAGTGGGCCCAGACCAGCTTCGCATCATAACTGGACGCATAAGAGTATTTTGTTTGAACTCCCGTACTGGTCCAAGTTAAAGCTTAGACACAACCTCGATGTGATGCACATTGAGAAGAATGTCTGTGATACATTGGTGGGGACAATTCTAGACATTGAGGGGAAATCGAAAGACACGATAAAAGCTCGTCTAGATTTGGAACGAATGGGCATAAGGCGACCGTTGTGGATGAAGAAAGTCGGGAGTGTACTCAGAAAGGGTCATCCATTTTTCACTGTGAAACCGGAGGGGAAGAAACAATTTTTCAAGTTTCTTTCTTCCGTACAATTTCCAGATGGGTATGCTTCAAATATCTCGCGGTGCGTGAACGTGGAGACAAATCGATTTTCGGGATTAAAGAGCCATGATTGTCATGTGCTAATCCAGCGCCTTCTCCCAGTTGGTATTCGAAGTCTGTTGCCTTCTGATGTGGTTAACCCGATAGTGAAGTTGTCCAGATTTTTCGCCCAGTTGACTGCAAGGTCGTTGCGTGTGTCAGATGTAAAAAAGTGCGGAGATGAAATTGTACACATCCTTTGCAAGTTCGAGCAGATTTTTCCGCCAGCTTTTTTTACTAGTATGATTCACGTGATGATACATTTGGCGGATGAGGCGTTGCTTGGTGGACCAGTCAACTATCGGTGGATGTATCCAATAGAAAGGTAACATCGACCCATGGCCTTTGTATGATTCTTCATCATTTTATACTTGTTTATTAATTACAAAAGCCGGTTTTCGATTTTGCAGGCTTCTTGGGGAGTTTAAAAAATTTGTGCGCAACAGGGCCAAGCCGGAAGGATCCATTGTGGAGGCATGGATCGCATATGAGTCGCTCACTTTTTGCGCAATGTATCTAACTGATGTTGAGACGACTTTCAATCGGCCCCAACGCAATAACGACGGTGGTGTTAGGAAAGAAAAACTTTTGGTGTTTGCACAAACTGCACGTCCGTTTGGCTCGTCACCAAGAGGCGAATCATTTTCTGAAAAGGACATGGACGTAGCGCATTGGTTCGTACTCAACAATTGTGACGAGATTGGCCCGCTTCTGGATGAGCATGAACATTTGATAAGCAGTTCATATCCTTCAAATTACATGCCGAGAAACACCGTGCATTGTTTCCTCGTTGGTTGCGCGAACATGTAAGTTTTGTACTCTTTGGTTTCTTCACATTTTAGGTTTTTCGTCATTGTCTTCATATGATCTTGAACTAACAAGATTAGAATTTTTTGTACTCTTTGAACTAGGTTTTGAAATTGAAGGAAGAGAATTCGCCGTCATACACCGAAGAATTATATAACTTGGCGGTCGGACCGTTTCGCGCTGAATTGTACGCAGGGTGTCATGTGAACGGCGTTAAGTTTGTGGATGCTCAGCGTGATGACAAGTTGTTAACTCAAAATAGTGGGGTCTTCGTCCCGGGGGGTGGCGACAGTGCCGATATTGAGTTTTATGGCAAACTAACAAGTGTTGTACAAGTGCTTTACAAAGACCGATGCCAAGTGATTTTGTTTAAGTGTCATTGGTTTGATACAAATCCAAACACGAACAAGAGTGTTAAGCGAGACGAAGGGTTAGTATCAGTGAACACTAACACACGTTGGTACGATGAAGACCCTTACATTTTAGCAACTATGGCGAAACAAGTCTTCTGTCTTGATGACCCGAAGGCGGGGGATGGTTGGAAAGTTGTGCAAAAAATTTATCACAGAAACATATATGATATTCCTGGCGGAGATAATAATGAAGACGAAAGCGGACCTGACCAACAACTTTCATCGGAGATAGATTCTGGTTTGGCAACACCGGTGGATAGAAATGTAATCCAAGAACCGCTTGAGGTAGCTGGAATGCCTGAAATCGAAATACCGATTGATTCCATTACAATTGACCTCGGTGATCTGAGA